>OZ005744.1:169875652-170475652 GCA_963930735.1 Dioctria linearis | reverse complement strand
ATAATTCAGGTCCACACATAACTGATGGTTGGCTATCAATCGTTGCCCTCTTTTCAAGCAATGCCCTCTATCCAAATTGTTATTGATAACCTGATTGAATTGACTCGTAGACAAGTAATTTATCACGTTGCCCATTCTATAGAAGGGAGGGAGTGGGATTTTTTTTCTACACTTTTTAGAGGTGAACTTTGATCCTTTTGCTGATATCATGGTACCCCCCCATAGTGAATTAAACAAGTAAATTGAACATTAAAGGGAATACCACAAGTACAAAATATATTGGACATATTTATTATAAATAGGTCCTCAGGACATGCAAGTATAAAATATTTTTTTTATATTGGTATATATATCTATAGGTAGACCTGGTAACGTGATATAGATAAGAAGAAGGTTGATTATAGGTTAGAAGGATAAATCCTGATCGATAGTAGGTATTCCTCCAATTACATATAGGTTTTTCTTGAATTGCTAAACACCATAATTACTATCCAAATTTTGTTACTCTTATTAGTTATTTGCTCTACGATGCCAGCACGGAATTTATGTTTTTTTTTTAACGAAGTACAATGTTATTAATAATTACTTCTTGTTGGTGTTTTCCTTTCCCTAGTAGAAGTTAAGTAGATGAATAGATTTGTAACTCAGTAGGCATTATAAGTCTGGATTATTAAAAGCTGTCAAAATACCATAAAGAATCACTGCAATAGAATATATATTGTGGCGTCGCATCTGTATCTGATCGATCATCTCCGAACTCTTATCAAACCATCGTGTAAGCCGGGTAACGCACATTCCAAAATTCAAGCTAGTAATACCTTTCTGAACGTAGAAAGCCTTAGCTAGGTAGGCTTTTGATTCTTGTTAAGGTTTAATGGCACAGAAGCTCATCCAGGCCTCGAGGTTTCCTCGCGGAGTTGTCAAAATTTTCAACACGGGTTTTTAAATAATGCAACACAAAACCAAGCCAGCTGATAGTGTCAAGGCCTAGCCGCAAAGCGCGCTTTGCTCAATGTTGGAAATTTTTCTCTCTCAAGCCAACTTCTGTCAACAGATATATTATCAAAATTATAATGACAGCACCGAGCCCGGTGGTATCATTTTGTTTTCAATTCTCTGAGGCAAGCCTTGAAGCGAGCTGCGAGGAAGCCTAAGAGAGGCCAGGCCTGAGGCTGCTTAAATGTGCTTCAGCCTTCCTTAAGAAAAACAAAAATTTGTCACTTTGATGTCAGTGATGCTTCGAGGAACAACTCGGAAGCAAGCCTTGAGGCGAGCTGTGAGGAAGTCTGAGAGAGGCCAGACCTGCGGCTGCTTAGATGTGTTTCAGCCTTAAGAAAAGCAAGCAAAAATTTGTCACTCTGATGTCAGTGGGTTCTTGGAAGAACTACTCCGGAAATAAAAGTCTTTCTTTATATGAAATCAAACAAGAGAAATTTTTTATTTACGATTCGCAGCCGCTATTCTTTCTCCACAAAGTTAGCTCCTCTTCCGCATTAAGTAAACAGAGGAAGATTTCGCTTGACTGTTTTAGTCACCACTACTCAGCCGCAGAGGTACACCTGGCTCTATTACTACAGGTGCTGTTCTATCCATGCCCCCGAACCTGGATAAATAAAAAATTGCTCTGAACACCGCTGACACTCAACCTCCGCCATTGGGCGAATTAAATATTGTTTTACTTTCAGACTAGGTGTTCCTGTTCTATGCCAGTGAATGCCGTTAACTACCCATCAAGGGCTATTTGTGCACTAGAACACATAGCACTACTTCAACTCTGGTACGGTGCATACAACTAAGGGATTACAACTGTCGGCAGTCGACAAGTTGATATTGACCAAAGCCCTCGAGAATACTTCACAAGCCATGAAACAGACTCCCTCCCTACCACATGCGAGGCCCAGCGTAGTCCTTACATTCTAAAATATGTGCAGTATTCTTATGAAAAATTGACAAAAGTTTGATTTGAATAGCTCCTCCGCCCTAAACTACTATTCATACAGAAAAAAGGCGTTGTGTTAATCTTAAGAATGCTTTCTTATCTTCCGAAACGTAATAAAATTTTCATACCTTTCCTAACAAAATTATTTAAAAAAATGTATCTTAACAAAATGACTACGATTCCTCAAACAAAAATTCTCAGCTGAGTAATCATTGTAATGTCGCTGTGCCGTCATGGCATGCCGTGGGTTGATGATATCGAATGTAGCTGCCTACAGATTCGGACTATGGCTGCACATACACACATGCATTTATTACTCAGCTGAGAGGTATTGAGCGTAAAATGGTAAGGTTACTTTGTAATCAAAACTATTTTAATATTTTGTTAAGTAAGGTATATAGGAAGTGTAGCCTTTGGAAAGGTAAGCAACCAAGCTGTAAATTACTAGAAGGCTATTTTCCTGTATGAATAGTAGTTTAGGCTCTATAGCATATCTAAAATCAATGTTTTGCACTTTTCCATAAGCATCAATATAGAGCATTTTAGAGTACGGACTCCGAACGCACACATATAGATTTCTGTTTCATGGCTTGGGAAGTATTTCTCGAGGGTTTTGTATTGACCCAACTTGAGCCCGAACTTCGACTAGCGTCAATCACAACTGACCCGTCGACAATGAGTCAATTACCTTGAGTGAAAATTTATCCGCCTGACCGTCATCGGGACTGTCAAAACCACCCGTGAATAGCTCTCTGCCCGTTCATTACGAGAACGTTTCTCTTTATATTTCAGGTCAAGTGAAGCAAGCAGTCGGACTATATCCCAGTCCTATCGTCAACACGTTTCCGGTGCTAAACCACATCCTCAGACCTGCAAGAAGAAATAGCACCTAATCCATCAACATCTTTCTACTTTACCAAGATTATATCTTATACTGTGGATATCTGCTTGAGGATATCTTCAAATCTTCCAGAAGAGATCACATCAACTGCATCAAGACTCGATTCCGTTCTTACCAAGTTTACATCCACTGTCATTTCTATTTAGCAGGCCGAATATACCACAATTGTCCAGACGTATTACCTCAATACTTGTCGAGACGCACACGATACTTATTTCTAGTAGGGGGCGTAGCCCCCATAAAAGCTCTCTTAAAAATACCCTTCTGATTACCTCGTGCAGTATAAGCGGTATTTCTAGAAAAGGATCTAACAAAAGATGCGTACGAACGGCAAATATTCTTCGGTCAGAAAAGAGCTATCATATATCCTGGGTGTCAAAAACTACGAACCTTGTTATCAACAGATACAGGACAAGAATTGGCATAGCAAAACTCTCAAGCAGGCGGCTTGGCGAACTTCTGAATAAAATGAATATATAGAAACTATATTCAAGTAGGAACTCATCTGAAAGTACCTACCATTGATGTATTATGGTTACCAAAGAACCGCTCTTCAGACTCATTAAGATCTAAAATTGTTGGTTCAAGTGCAGCACTTACATATTAAGAAGCATATAAAAATCTATCTGCTTCACCAATTTTCCGCAAGAGATTGAAAGGAATTGAAAACGTAAAAGATAAAGTTGTAATGGAAATAAAATATAAACAATTCTCTCTTTCGTACATATAACGTAATACGACAAATGTACCTTACGAGAGGATCCTTGTTAAATATAAAAAAAAAGATGGGATATACGATATATGTATGTGTGTGGCGTACTTGTAGAAAAAGTTTTCGCACTATTTTGATATAAAATGTACTGGTGGCGGTATCTAGCGGCTATCAGTAGAAGTACGTATTATAAAGTCTATAATTTATGTGCGTTTAGAATCTTGCAGTTCTCAGACATTTTTGAGGCTGGAACTGAAAGCTATTATCCAATTTTATTTTAATGTATTTATTTATTAATATCTTGCGTCACAAATGTATGAATTAAGCAAATGTGCCTATTTCGAACAACTATTCTGCCCAATGAGAACACTCAAAAGAAAATATCAATAAGGATGTGTACTGTAAATAATAACGCCGGGGAATATTTTATAGTCAGTGGTTTATTGAACGCACGTAAAACTTTAGTACAAAATTACAACTATAACTAAAATTAACCGAATTCAATTTCACGACGCTTAAGAACTAAACTTCAATAGATTTAAAAAAGGTCACTTATTCACTACACAATAATAATTTTATTCTCAGTATAACACTGTCAAAGTTGATACAACTTTGACCAATGGCAATTATATATGTATGTATGTATAAATATATTACTCAATATGAATCAAAAAATGTACTCACCAGTATAAAACTATGTAATCGACTTTATGGCGTTGGTAATTAAATAATTAGTGATTATCTTGTTCTAGTCGTTCCCCGGATCAAGATACTTTACTTCAGTCGAGACACAAAGCAAAGTTGTATTAGTAGTGTTTATTCTAGTCGGTACCCAGAATAACTATCTTTATCTCAGTCGGTACCCAAGATAAAGTTATTACGTTAATAAGATTTACTCCAGTCGAGACCTAGAATAAATATCTTTATCTCAGTCGCTACCCAAGATAAAGTTGTTATTAGTAAGATTTATTCCAGTCGAGACCCAGAATAAATATCTTTATCTCAATCGGTACCCAAGATAAAGTTGTTATTAGTAAATTTTATTAAGTTATTAGGTTAGTGATTTTTATTCCAGTCGAGACCCAGAATAAATATCTTTATCTCAGTCGGTACCCAAGATAAAGTTGTTATTAGTAAATTTTATTCCAGTCGAGACCCAGAATAAATATCTTTATCTCAGTCGGTACCCAAGATAAAGTTAATTTGTTAATAATTTTATTTAATTACACTCGCCAAGTCGAATTCCAAAACGATGCACAATCTATGAGAGCTGGATACTAAAAGAGAAAGATTCAAATTGGCCTGCGACTTATATTGCCTCTGAATTGCGCACGGCTCCAACAAATTATTTTACATTGCGCATAGTAACCAAAGTACGTTGACCTTTGCAGCTGTGCGTAGGTAGCAACAGAAAAGTCCGTTGACCTTAGCAGCTGTGCGTAGGTCAGAAGAGTACATTGACCCTAGCAGCTGTACAAAGCAACTGGAATTTTGTGCATTTTTTGTTGCCGTTCCTAATTTTGCCTATCTAAAGCTATTAAGATTATAATTATACAATAAGATACCTATTAAAATATTGCTAATTTGTTATTTTAAAGATTCATTTAAATGTACAGATTACTTAATCTAATTCCATTTAATTCGCGCACTGTTAGCGAAGACAAGTTACTTTTCTCTTATTGGATTGTGTCCCGGATTTGTTTATGTGGAATGTAGCCATGAGGTGTTGCTTGTTATCTCCACTAAAAACTGCCTTATCGATATGCTTGTAGGTAGGTATACATCGTTTCGTTCCCAACCTATTTTCAATGATTAGAAAAACTTGGAATTAGAAACTTTTAAACTATTTTACTTCCAGGTGGCTATTTAATGTTGGTTTGAACAGGTATCAATGACTCAAGAAAGGCCATCTACCTCTAGAATAGTGGGGGGGGGGGGGGAGAGATTACGTTTCCTGAATGACTTAACAACAATACGACAGAATGGTAAAAGAAAAGATCCAGCGGAGGTGCAGTTTAATTGCGTGAAAGATAATCTTAGATAAAGACGATCATAGTTGTGCTTTGAGACTCATATCATGAGCATAATTTGCGTCCTAAAAAAAAATCACGGAGAATGAAAGCTTCTACACGACAATAGCCCTGATATCCTTTGATACTTGTATCAAAGTTTTTAACAAAATAACGGGATCCATATAATATGTATCCTCAGCGATTCCGAATATTGAAATGTGACTGAAAATCAAATTAGAGCTGTTAAACACCAACGTAAGTGCAATTTTTTCTGAAGGTTAAGCAAGTCTATCAAGCACGTCTTCAGGTCTTTCTTATCAGATGCACATGTCAAATCTTAAAATTTATTGACAGTATTGACGTAACCACTGATCCAAATCAAAGCTCTACACTAAAACCTAACAAGACGGTAAACTAAAATTGAAACCAAAATCCAGAACTCAAAGCTGGAAACCTGCTTTATATAGACACGTACCTTTGCGAACGCGCCGATTTCAGCCGCAGAGATGCCCATGGGTCACAGCTAAAATACGGAACATACTAGCGGAAAGAGATTACCTATATGGTAAATGTGAACTGATCTGTTCAGGTGATACGAAAAATAGATATAAACGAGTCCGCAATATGGCAAATTCCAGGATAAGATCTGCGAAGGGTGCGTATTTTTGTAAGAAGCTAGTTGTAAGTCAGCCTTCCAAGAAATTATGGAGAAATATTCATGACTTACGAATTCATGGGCGAGAGATACCAACTGTAAACCAAGAGCCAAATTTTGCGACAGGCACATCGGGCTCGTCTCCTTGGCCTAACAGTTTTTCAGCTCATGGTTTTGCTTTTCATTGTGTTAATGAAATAGAAATAACACTGGGATATGTTAATAAAATTTAGAGCACTTGGAAATAACACTAGGAAATAGAATACCAACTTGATCACTGCACTGTCAAACTGCAAAAGAGAACGAATCAAGTCAGATTCTGATTTATATAGCCATGGGTTGCTCATGGCACCAAAGAAGAAGAATCAGATGCGGCAGGATCCGATGGACTGCAACCCACATTTATAAAACTTATTGCGCCTACAATAGTGAAAATTCTAACGCACATCTTCAACCATTACATCCACTCCATAGATCACTCGAAATTGCTACCCTAAATTGGGAATTAAGCTCCTTTTCTCTTCATCTGCAATAACCTTCATTAAAAGTTTTCTAAGTGGGCGCAGCCAATTTTTAAAAACAAATAATATTACGTCGAGAAGTATATCTCTCTCTTGTCACGTGACCCAGGGATCCATACTTGGTCCCCTGCTTTTTAGTCTCTATATAAATGATCTCCCAGATATTATTGTAGATGCCGCTGTTCAGCTGTATGCTGATGATGTGCAAATAGACGAATTGGCTTAGTGGAAAATTGCATAAGTCGTATAAATGAAAAGGTGCAGATTACTAGTCTGACCAAAATAACTTAGCTCTCAACCATAATAAATCGAACTGTCTGGCGATCTATAGACGTCATATTGATGAAAACTCTTTACCACCGATCTATTTGAACGACAATATACTAGTATATGTAAATTCTGTGAAATGTTTAGGGTTTCAACTCAACTCCAAATTTGCATGTTATGATCATGTTAGTGTTACACTAAGGAAAATATATTGTTACGCGCAACAAAGTACCAGAAGCTACATCTGTTCGAAATGGAAACAATTTTAGGTTACTGACATCTTAGTAAGCTTTGGGTTCGGAGAATAGATATTACGGGAAGGTTCTAGGATAATTTGTAGAGTATAAATACGGCGCTTCTCACATCCAGGAGGCGAGTCTTATTGCAGGCAGTGAAGTGAACGAACTAAACTATTTGGATTGTGATAATTAGAAGTACAGTACTAGCGTTAACTAAAGAGTTGATTGATAATTGTTTGTGAATTGTGAGAGTAAAAAGTAAAGAAAGAACTTTTGAATTATATCTGAAATATTGTGTTTTAAATAATGAACTAAGGCCACACTTGTAGCAACATGGATGCCTGCGGCAGCTTTGGTTTAACTCCGATTGTCTAATGCATCATTTACGAGTAAAACTAGCTAAATTCCTTTTGCTACCTTATTTCACATATGGCTGGACGCACAATATTTCCAGTTCTCGATTCAGTCTGTCGTAGGAAACTTTTGGTTGCATTCAATGATGTAACCCGATTTGTTTTCAAATTGTCGCGATATAGTCACATGTCTTCTTATGTAACGTCCTTGCTTGGTTGACACAGGAACCTTTCGATCCCTCATTGTTAATGACGATATGATGTGCGCGCTCTTACTTCGTCCAGGTCATTCGTTTGTGGATTTGCCAGCTAACATACAGCGAACAGGATCCAACAGAATCTTTTACAAATCAATATTGCCACTAAACGTATCCTAATCATTTGGGGCGCAACTTGGATTCATATTGTTATAGCTATTTGATAACTTTTTTTCATTTCTTATTTTTCTTTCAGCTCCATAAATTTACTCCATTTACTCATTTACTCATAAGCTAATAGAAATAGAGTCTATTGTTAATTTTATAATTATTCGTTAGTTCAGTTAGTTTTTAGTAAATTAATGTAATTCCCCAAAGTTGATGTTGCACAATTATTAAACTAACTATGTACAATTCCGATTCATTTTGTACGTTGAAGATCTTGTTATCTTCAATACTACTAAAAAATATATTCTATTCTATAACTGAGCTCGTTGAAGGACTACTGCATCGAGCCTATGAAACAGATGGTCTCAAAGATTCTTCCGTTAAATGAACCGCTGCTAGACCATGCCCTGAAAATGGCCGATAAATCTCTCGCGAGATAATCTTATTTATCAACCATATCAGGAGTAATTAAAGTAAGTTAAAAACATTATCAAATAGAACACCAGATGTATAATAAATCGTTTTATTTTCTGGTAAAAATCCCATTTCATAATTGGAATCTAACAATAAAACAAAAAAAAATACTCATTACTATAAAGAAAAATCCCATATAACAAGGAGCCCCCGTAATTAGCTTAAAACAATTATCCATTCAGAGTCCTTTCAACGCGTCTTTTCATCAACTTACGTAAGTACTAAAGATACTCGTTCCCATAAGAAACTGATCTGTCAAAAATGCCCCACAAAATTATATCGCAAATTGCTAATCGAATTTATGTTCTTTTCCTAATTAGAAGATGTAAAATGTCTCCGAGATAAAATGAATGAAACTAATTACATCGCCGTAAATATGTCTGTTGTACGTCAGATAAATCGATGTCTTAACCGCCAATCTGCCCCGATGCTTCGTGTCCCGTGCCCTGATGTCCCGTCCCCAGTGAGGAAATACAATCCCCCATTTATCACAATTAAATTTAACCCCTTTAATAAGCAGGGCACATTAATAATTCCGTGCTTTTCTACTTCCTTTTCCGCCTTCGCATTCTTCCTCTGATACACTCTCTCCTGGCACAGTTTCCCGTTTGTCGGGTATTGGCGGAATCCTAGCAGCAATATCATGTCCTCTACTCTGTCCTGCCTGAAGCTAAATTATAGAATTAACTCGTGTTAATTTGCGATTTTTATTCAAGTCACGACATTTTCCATCCTTGGTAAAATGCCCCGGGGACAAATCGCACTGAGTTGCTTTACTTTGGGATTGAGAGCTCTAAATCAATGATAAGACAATTATTTTTTGAGGAGAACAACAACAAATTTTATCGAGGATAAATAAAAAAAACAAAAATATTGAACTCCAAGTCTATGCTGGAGGCCGCAACTAATTGCGTTCCTTAAAACGGTTTCTATACAGGATTGAATTACTTACTATAAAAGAAGGTCTAAAGTTAATAATTTAATTATTGTCGATAAAATGCTTAAGTAAATAGCCGTGTTTCTGTTTCCAAAATGTGGTCGTCAGATTATTGAAAT
Source organism: Dioctria linearis (assembly GCA_963930735.1). NCBI lineage: Eukaryota > Metazoa > Arthropoda > Insecta > Diptera > Asilidae > Dioctria > Dioctria linearis. The sequence goes on along the minus strand of OZ005744.1, from coordinate 170,466,158 downwards.
TGTTTTTTGATTTTTTTGAAAAAAAGCTCATCGTACCAAAAAAATTGTGATAAATTAGCAGTCGATTTTTATGGCATATGTTTTACTGCGTGCGTTTATTCCAATTCAGCATTTGCGATCACTTCTACTGTAATTATAAATTATTCTTTCTATTATCACAAGGAAATTAAAATACTTTCACTTCTTTATCTAAATATAATCTATCCTATTCTGCCATAATTTTCTCGAACAATCTATTTTAGAAAACTTGTAAGCATAAAAAGTTTGAATATCAAACATCACTGGCCAAAGTTTGTTAGAAACGAATTGATCTTAATCTACGAGAAAATAACTAAAGGGAAGGAAATTTACTGTACCTGAGCATGACGAAAATATTTTCTTTCATCCATTGCCACCTTTTATACATACCTACAAATTTTATAAAAGAAATGCCGGTCTCAACTCTCTAGACCAACGGATTCTCAGGATATAGTACCGAAAGATTTTTTAAAAATTAAAAAGGAAACTAAGAAATTAGTATAACCTAGGAAGATCTATTTAAACAGGTTATAACATAAATATTTTGACTTTAGAAGCCAAGTCGTCGTCGCGTGCATATATACTCAGATCAATATGCACATTTGAATAGAATCCTAAAATGGAGATTTTAATACGTGGAACAATTTTCAATCATATAATGCTTTACGAAAGCCTAGGTGACAGCTTTAGAGCTATTACGAAAGCTTTATGGCTTTGACGAAAGCCTTAGAGCGCTTGCGAAAGCTTTGCAGCTTTAATGAGAGTCTTAGGCTTTAGAGCTTTGACGAAAGTTTTCAGGTAAGCATTAAGCCTCACGCAGACTAAAAGCGTACCACAACGTAGTGTTACTGGGCGTTTTTGCAAATCTATTGTTTCTTTGAAATTGCGTATACTGCAAACATAGCGTAGCGTAGATGAGCGTAATTTGAACCACACGATTGATTTGAATTTTTACGCTCGTTAAGAGCGACATTCGTGATTGATTGGTTGAAAAATGAAAATGGATCGTGAAATTTTAATATGTGAAGTGTGGCCTCGATCTGCTAAATATTATCAATACGCTCCGCTGTGATACGCTCTCAATCTGCAAGTTTAGCAAGGTTTAGAACTTTCAAATAACGAATTTGACCAAAGGAAATATATTTATCAGATATGTAGCAGATTTTTTATATTGAAATCACTTTTCGAACTAATCGCTCACTTTTCAACTTCCAGCAAATAGAGTTTTCAATGGTGACACCAAAACAAACAAGCAAGTAAGTAACTTCTTCTTTCAAGGCCTAATCAGATTAAGACTTTCTTACGATGCAAACGTCTGGTGGCCTAAAACTATGCCCACAGCTACAAGAACATCTCTTGAAAAGGTCCAAATGATAGAATATTTATGCGCCACTGGCGCGAGCACTTGAAGACATTCTAGCCACTCTATCTATTTTTTCAGAGGGAATGACTGACTAGAATGCTTCGAAAGGAAAAGTCAGATAATCACACTCCTCGAGCAGGTTAAATACCTAGATGCAGATATTATGGCCAAAATATTTTCCTTCGAAAGAGGTTACCAAATAACCATAAACGAAAAAAGGCAGAGAGGTTCAGTTCCCACAACCATCCCATGTCTGGTATACTAACGGATGCAGGAAGGATGGCAAAATATACACAAGGATAGTCGGTCCAGTGCCTCACCATCCAATTTTGAGACGAAAAACTATCCTAGAGGGGTTGGAGCTCAGGAAAGCCTAAACAAAGCCTGGAAGAACTCCACCATCTACATCTGTTCAGCTGCGTCCCTGACTTTGTCTTCTCAAGACTTTGAGTGGAAACTAGTCTGAAGCTGCTACTCGAAATTGGGTTGTTTTATAAGGGATATATAATGGCTATTCGGTTATATAAGAATTTGAGTGGTTATATGAGAGTTTTATACTATTACCAATTAATGACGTAGTTATATTAGAGTTTTTAAGGTTACTAATGGTTATTGTGGAAGTAATTTACTAAAGGTTCTATAAGTTGGTGATGGAAATGTTTCGATCACTCGTCGATATAACTTAGAGTTACAATTACTAGAAGGTATATAAGAAAGTTTTATAATTGTATTCATCACCATGTCATATAACTAATTGGTAATATGTGTTAAAATATCGTAAAATTTGTTGGTGGCCCTTTAGTAAACTACGATGATCATTATAAAAACAAATGACTTATAGTATCGAATGGGGCCATTATGAAACTATATTCATTTATTTATGATGTTTTAGTAACGAAGGTGACTGTTATAAAAATCAGAAATATTTAGTAACACATCTTGGCCTGTCTCTTTAGTTTGCACGATTTTATATGACGTTTTATTTTTTTCGTAACTAAAATTATTCACTGACAACAAAATTTTTTAAAAGAATAGCATAACATAGACATTTTGTCATTACTTTAAATTATATACATAACATTACCAATATAAGGGCGGCACATTTTCGAAGCATGGTATAGTTCTTTTAGTTTATATAATATTTCTAGAGGTTTTATAAGGGTCATTTAATTTATATAATAGAGCCAGAGTTTATAGAAAAGTAGTTGAATTTTTATAATGGGAATTTATTCATTTAACTACAAGGAACCATTTTTCATCTCTACATTACATGTAAAAAAGAAAATGTCGGTTAGGCCAATTCTTTAAAGTGAAGATATATGACATCCTTTTTTATTTTTATATGAAGAAAATACATCATCTTAGGTATTCAGGGTGTCCCAAAAAATAGTGATAATCGGAAGCTTGCAGGTAGAGCGTTTCTCGGGGAAACCCAAATGACGCCCATATATTATGCTCTACGATTTTTTGTAGTTTTCGAGCTATGAGTTTTTTCTTCGTGACTTTTCACCAAACTACTAATTGGAACACATTTTTGGTTATAGTGACTTGAATAATTGAGATAAATTACTGATTTTTTTTTTTCAATTTAGCTGAATATTAGGCCCATCTAATGCAAAAAGATTTGGTTCCGTAAAGAAAGTTTTAAATTCCATTAAGTTCAAAATAATAAAATGTACCAAAATCTTTGAGAGCGATTTAAAAAAACAATTCACATAACTTTTTTCATCGGGACCTATTTTTAAAACTTCCCCATTTTATTGGCTATTTACCGTGGACATTATATCGAGATATCTCCATGATTTCATACCTACAATTCTGTTCAAAACTTAGTAAGTCATAAATCTATTCGAACTGGGGAAGTAGATTTTCTTACCTTTGATCAACCCTAACTCAGTAGGGTTATGTCCGATCGGAAAACGGGTTTCACCGTTCACCTCATCTTATTACCATCTATAATTCGTAGAAGATTTTTTTCTCTAAATACTTTTAGGGTGGTAACTGGGGTATTTGTGACCCAAGTGCATGAAAATGGTATTTCCGGCGATAAAAAGTCCCGAGAAAGTTTTTTGAATCAGAAATAGTACTCGGCGGAAGCTTTAATTTGATATGCAGCATGCTGTATTGGAGCCACCGGCACCCCCGGAGTGTCTAACCCCCACCGAAAAATATCTAGAGAAAAAAATTCTAATTCTAACTAATTTACTAACGCATTCACTAAACATGGCCTCTTCCGTTGTTTTTTTTTTCTAAGAAGAGAGGAAAATCCGACAGCGAACTGTGGCTACTGTACGAAGAAGAAGATGAAGCCTCGAATCGAAGCATGTTATATATGAGTGTCCAGCGCTTGCCGGTCTAAGGCTGCAAATCACTGGAGAAACATTTATCTCTCCAAATACGGTTTCCAACTTAACTCCAAGGGCAATAATCACGCTTGTAAAGAAAAATAGATTTTGTCTAACAACTTTAGGAGAAAATATCAAGCAGTCCATATTATGTAATGTCAGTGAATTCAACAGAGGAGTAGGAGTTGTTGAACACTAGAACTAGTTTGTACAGCGCAAACTAGGAAAACGCTTCGATTCACCACTCTGTAAATTGCAAACTAGGCTTCAAGGCATATACTGAGGACATTTGGATAAATTAGGAAAACAAAACTCTTGATTCATTTTAGGTTTCCCTATAGATGGACGTGCTCTATTGAAACGCTTACAGTCTAGATGAATCTGCATCACAATTATTAGAACAGAAAATACATCACTTCTTTGAAGGAAACAGTACGAATTGAGCCTTAATTGAAGAGCCTTGTATCATAAATGACCCCACACAGGACTTACAGAATCCACACACACAATTTACTAATAAAAGGAATCTGATCAATTGAAAATCTCCATATTGGCAAAAATAAATGTACTTACATATATTCATTTGATATCTAATTAGAGCACAAATGATCTAAGAATCTGTTTAGGCCACCGACGTGGATCTTCATCTGGTCAATGGCATCTATTGGATGAAGCGCAAAGTAACAAATAGAGACGAAATCATCGTGTAGATATCGATATAGCACATCTTTGAATCAGATCCATTTTTCAGGAAGAGTCTTTCATTAGGAGGGCAAACAGATTCAGATAATGATTCATAATTCACTATATCGAGGGAGGATAACGGACAAGATTAAAAGGTGAAAACATAACATCGAAAATTTTAAAACAACATACAGGGATCTTTTCTCAAATGAAGACTGCGATCAGATTGATATTAAAATTGTTTTTGAGAGCGTTATAATAGATGGAGTGCTCCACATATTAAAAGCTTTCGCTTATATAGTTCCGTCATTTAAATTCAATTCCTATTCCTATAGTCATTACTATGTTTTCATGTGGAGTTCAACCCGAGTTGAATCCGAGTTAGTGCTCATAGAAACGAGAATTGAATTGAGTTTCGTTGAATTCATATAAATGCACGAAACCAGTCGAATTGAGTTGAGTTTTGTAGAAGTATTGCTAGACTAATATAGCTACTTTATACGATATATTTCAAGTGTCAACTCAGCGGCCATGGAAACAGCATCAAGATAACTCAGCCAGCAAAACTCGACGTTAGCTCAACTCTAACTGAACTCTGGCTCATGGAAACATAGTACATGTGGGTACAGGAATGTATAGCTGATTTGAACCCTATTCTGTTTTCTATTAGTTTTTTGATATTGTACAAGACAGTGACGGATCCAGAGGAGGGGGTCATGTCCCCCTAAATTTAAAAAAAAATATTTAATTAATTGAGTTATTTGAAAAACTATATTTATTATTTTATATATTTTTTATTTATATAATTCAACTTCAAAAAAAAATGTATTTCAATGAATATTATTGTATGCTTGTCATGCATATGCTTTTCTCAGAATTTGAGTTTGGGAACCCAACTATGGGTGATCCAAAACCCTCGACAAACACTTCCTAAGCCATGAAACAGACTGCTTCACTACCACATCATAATCCTAACTCCTAACATTCTAAAATATTAGCAGGGTTCTTATGTAAAACCACTGAAATGTATAATATGGACTGACTACGTCAATAGAAATACACTGTAGAAACTGGGTTCACTTCTACATAGCGTTCTCTTTCAGTCTAAGCACCAAGTACCAACTGAGAGAGAGTAAACAATAAATAAATAAGTGGGCTCGTCGAAATAAATGTTTTTAAATTAATTATTTGGGTTAATTAGTGATAAAAAAGTGTTTTACCAAAGACAATATATCATTGATACTCAACAACAATTCGAAAGGTTTTCAACTTCCCGCAAATGGTTTTTTCTATGTTGGCACCGACGTAAGAACTATTTTTGACACAAAACATGTTACCCTCATAAAATAGAATATCGAGCGGTCCATATTATATATGCCAGTGTGTAAAACTGAGAAAAGTTTGGTTTAAATGACTTCTGCAGTTTGCACCCTAAACTACTTTTCTATTAAAAAATGACTTTTTGTAAAAAGAAGTACACTCTAAAAAATGACACATTATCTACACGGCTTAGAGCGCAAACCTTCCTAATTTCCCCCTAATTTCAATACTAGATCCGCCACTGGTACAAGAATACTTTTGTCAACCTGTCACTATCTCAGAAATTTTCTATTTTAACTACCTCGGCAAGGCTAGGCAATGATTTACATTTTGCTATGAAATTGTACAAGATTTTTCGACATCGGGTGATCATATGACTTGGTGGTAATACAATGGATCAGGAAAGAATTTCTTGTATTATTTTCATGTAATTAGCTGATATAGTTGTTGGAAGACAGAATTTCTCCGAGTGGTTTTTTTGACAGAGGATTGGAATCTTTGCGAGGGGGATATACCTATTTTTTCGAACCGAAAAACTATTTCGAACAGATTTTGTACCGCCAAATTGTTCATCAATTTGTTTCTACACTCCCCATTTACTACAAGTGATACAGATCTCTGCTATGTCTTATATAAATGGCTAATATACTATATACCACATGAGTGGAGAGCAATGTAGGCGTACAAATATGGACGCATATAGACGGGAAAATCAAGGCGGACTATAAAATTCGTGTGCATAATATATTTCACCGATTTTTTTTATCAGACTGCTCTTTTGCCAATTCATTTACTGGCTGGCTAATTTTTCGTTCTAGAAGGTATCAATTCGTGCTCAAGGACAATAGTGATGGGCCCATATGATTATCCCCAACATATTCTGCATATTATTTGAAAAATTAATAAAGCAGATGATTAAATATTATTGCGAAGGTGGCGTAGATAAGAAAGAGTTCAGGGGCCCACCCGCGAAATTTTTAAATATACATTTAGAAATGGAAGTCAGAATTTGTAACGCCTCAGGTATAGTCGATACTGTGCTTTATAGATCGCAAAAGATATTTTATATGCATATTTCTTTTATATATGTTACAGTCAAAACACGAAATCCGTCAAAACCCGATTTTACTAGGAAATTCTAGTTCTAACAAAGCGCTCGCGGTAATTCTAGTTTTGACTAATATAACACAGTTAAAACTAGAATTAACGAGAGAGCTTTGTTAGAACTAGTATTAAAGAATATTTAGTTAATTCTGGTTGTGGCTGAATTCTCGCGTAGCTCTTAGTTAAATCTAGAACTGACTGGTTGGTATTGGGTTACAATTGAGTTCTCTCGCCATTAAACCAGTATGTATACGCAATAGGTAATGGGGGCATGGACGTACAGATCAAAGACACCCCCCCCCCCGTAGCCACACATCCGCACACACATCCGATCGCGCATACACACACACATCCGCGTGGTGTGAGTGCGGATGTGTTTATGTGTAGTATGTGTTTGTGTGTGCGGATGTGGTTGTGTGTGTGCAGATGTGTTTGGATGTGTTTGTATGTGTGTTTGTGTGTGCTACGTGTGCGGGGGGCGTGTGTGTCACTGATCTGTACGCCCCTCTCACCTATTGCGTATACATACTGTATGTATAAATAGCCACATCCTTAATAAACATCAAGGTTTAATGGCCAGAGAACTCAATTGTAACGCAAATTTACTAATAGCAACCAGTCAGTTCTAGATTTAACTAAGAGCTACGCGAGAATTTAGCCACAACCAGAATTAACTAAATATTCTTTAATATTAGTTCTAACAAAGCTCTCTCGTTAATTCTAGTTTTAACTGTGTTATATTAGTCAAAACTAGAATTACCGCGAGCGCTTTGTTAGAACTAGAATTTCCTAGTAAAATCGGGTTTTGACGGATTTCGTGTTTTGACTGTAACATATATACTATATATATATATTTCTGTTTAAGTATGGACATATGCATGTATTAATGTATACATATGTACATATTATACCTGAATATAAATCCTTTCTGGTGAAAAAATATGTAAGGTGCAAAATTTGGTATTTAAGTATTATGAAATTCTTTCTTATATCTGGTAGATAATGTGAAGAATATGTGTGTGGTTTGAATTTTGTTAAAATCTGTTAAACAGATCTTGAGATATCTGGTATATAAAAAACCTAGTTTCGGGATAAAACTAAAAAAAAAACCAACTTCCTGCCACGCTCACATTTAATTGATATAACTGCAGAGATAATCTGAATTTTGAAATGGTTAAAAGCTTAAGATATTCTTCAAAGTATACAATTTATCTAGCAAAAAAACATTCAGATTTTTTGAAAATCTGAACGTAGCAACAAGCATTCATTTTTTTTTTTTTTTAAATTTCCAGTAAATGTTTGTGCGGAATTTTATTTGACTCTTGGTGGCCGACAGGAATTATTTGCAGATTCTGTGTCGGCCTTCAATAATATGAATAAAAATGTCCAAGATTTCTAAGAGAAAATTGAAATCTTCCCTACATCAGGTTAATTGCACCATACATTCATGTATATACTGTACCTACTTCATTTATCTATACTACATACATATTACATCACCCACGAAAACCATCCAATGCAAACAATGCAAGCAAAGTGTTTTTTTTCTTATTTCAGGATATTTTAAAGAAAAGAAAATGAAATCATCAGAGAAACTTTAAACAGAAAGCGATGTGTATAGTGGCGTTGTTAATGCCTGAGAAGGGGTCATACGGATTCTGCTAACAAATCCCAGGAAGTAATTTTCTGGTACAACCCCCCAAGTATTGGTCATACGATATCCTTATGTTATATTACTTTTTGTAAAATTCTGGAATTCTTTGAAAATTTTAGTTAACAGTTTGGGACTCCTAAATTTCGAGGAGCCCTCCACCTGGCGGGGTAATGCGGGTTTTTTGTCTCCACCATTGTAGATACATAATATTATGTAAGGCCGTTTGGACATCGAAAGACGAAAATGCTCTAACATGCAACAGCGAATATTTCCAATTTAACTTTACTAAAAGGACGAAAAATTGTTATATTTTCATTATTCACAAGAATTTGTTAATTTTTTACATTGTTTCCCGAGAAAAGTACATTTCATTGTTTTCCTGAATGAAAATTCAACGAAAACCTTAAAAAGTGCTTTGCTAGAAAAGCAAAGTAAAAAATTAACAATTTCTTTCGAATAATGAAAAAATAAGAATTTTTCGACATTTTACTTAAGATAAATTGGAAATATTCGCTGTTACGGTGCAGTAAAGTGCGTTCTTCGGTTCAGCGTTTTCGTTTTTGTCTTTCGATGTGCAAATGGTTTAACAAATTTTCCAGCAGAGCAACTTAATTTAGACTCAAATGTACTATCCTCATTACCTTAAGAGATTAATCGCTCCCACATCGAATTAGCTATCTCTACAGATTTGAATATTACACTTTTTTACATTATTTAGAAAAAAATGCAAGGTTGCTAACGAAATTAATAAATGCTAATACTTATAAAGCTAAACAAAATTTTGTTCAGGGCAAAATATAATCCATTTCACGTTTGATTGCATTAAATCAATGACTTCGGGGGCCCCAAAGAATAGGATTTACAAGAATCCTTTGAACCCACCACACAGCAACCGTTGAAGTGAGGGCATCATCATTGATGAAATTTAAGCACGTGTCAGAAGGTCTTGGATATGATATTGATTTCACATTCAGGCAGGGGAGTCTAAAACGACTTATCTTGTCGACTACGCATTCCCTTGATTTACCGGTCCTCTACCTCCCCCTTCCCTCCCCACACTAGCAGCACAAAGGCATCATACCAGACTCCCCCTAATATCGTCTTTGTATTATGCCTGCCTTAACTCTGTGTTGTGCCACTATCAGTGTTCTTATCTTAATGGGACAAACATATGCTACGTGATGTTAATTTGAATAAGCCCAACAAGTTGAAAATTGAATCCATCATTACTAAAGCTTGCTAGCTAGCTAGCCGAACCTGAGACTTTCATTTTGGGAGCTGAAGTCCTCATTTCACTAAACTCTTCGTAAGCTCCCGATTTAAATGCATTTGCCTTGATTAGATTTCCTTTTCCACAGTACAGCGGGGGAGGGTCTTGTTACTTTGGGAGAAAGTCGGAAACGTCTTTCAAGATAGACCAAATACATAAGACTGGGGATATGGTGGCGTGCCTGGAGCTGCTTAAAATTCATTTTCAGAATTAGCATAATGTTATTGGATTCCGTCAGCTCTTGGGATACGGATTCAGTTTGTTTGCAAAACATCGACATCTTCCGTTCGAAATTTTGCGCGATTGTGTTTCATTGAAACTTCGTATATATTACGACGATTGAGAATAATTTTTTTTCGAAAATAAATGCTTGTGGTCTATGGATATTTCTAGTGGATATTTATCAGTTTCTTCTTCTTCGTTTTTTTTTTCTAAAGATTTTCTTCCGCATTTTTGCAATTATTGTGGTGAAGTTTCAAAGGGACATTAAACTATTTTTTTTTTAAATAAGCTTGGGTATTGATAGAACATGCAAGAAGGAGTGCACCAAAGTGTTGGGCTATTATAAAAATTTAGAGCAAATATTTTCAAGGAGAAATTATAATGTGCTGAATATGCATGCATGGATAAAGGTGGTGAAATCAAATCAAGAGGATGCCAAAATTTAGGGACAACAAATAACATACTCTGATATCCCACTTTTAAATTCTAAAATTACTGAGCTTGTTTAATAGTGCATGCGCAGAGTTGTACATTATCTCTATACTGTGGGACTGCCAGCGAATGTGGTTGCTTATATACATCTTGCTATATTATATGGAGGTATATTCAGCAGTGTACTGATTCTCCAAAGCTTTTGAAACCTAAGACGGTAGTAGCTAAAATTGAAAATAAAAAATTTTGCAAAGCTGATTTGCCCCTGACTGTGAGTTTTTGACAAGACACCTCTGGATAAAATTACAGTACCCCTCTCTATAACCTACCTGTGACACACAGCTAGTACAGGTGCCATGATTGATTGACTTAAAAAGAGGTTGAATCCCCCGAAGGTAGTCCCCCGAACGTAGGCCAAATCAAAGCCCATTGTTCACCCTCCAGACCCACGAGCAAGCACTCTTTAGGTCCCAACCGAACGCTCTTATAAAGTTATGTATTGGTCCCCAGCCCTCCCTGCCAGCTTCATGTAGCTCGTCCAGTAGATGAAAGCCAATGAATCTATCGCTTTCCTGATAGTGCCGAACAGTGACAAAGAAAGTGAATCACCATTTCGGATTCCTCTCCGCAACTTCTGCATATAGGATCCTCAAAAAGTCTCAACCTGTGAAGATGACCCCTGAGAAAGCAGTGCCCAGTAAGAATAGACACTAGAGTTCTCAGGCTTAGCTTGTTAAGTCCCAAAAGCTTTTTCGTTTCGTTAGAGTTGGGTTTCAGATGCCATAGTACACGCTTAAACCAAGTACGTGTCATGACAAGTTTTAAAAGCTGTCATATGAAACTATAATGCGATCTATTACCTCGTATGGCGAAGAAAATACAATGGTATCCGAACCATGGTACCTATACTAGCTGTGTGAACGAGTTTAGTGGATTTTACATTCACGCATGCGTATTTTACACCGTAGTAGTACTCTTACCCTTCTTTTAGCTCCTTAGTCATAGAGTTGTAATAATAGACCGTCCTATGCTGCTGTTACTACCACTATGCCACTTATGACATATTTAAGTATAGGTTGAGTTGGGTGGCCGACTCTGTCTCAGCGTGCTGGTGGGAGAGGCTGCGTGCAGTGTGACGTGTTCTCCCCGGCATTTCGGTATATGCTGCTTCACGGCGCTGAGAAATGTGTGATTCCCATGCGAAGCGTTTGCGGATGATATCTCTCTAATCATTACCATTCACCGCACAGCATAGTTACTGGCTCTGCCATTATGTAATGAGACCTCAATACTGTTAAGAACTGGTGCACCTCTCATGATATGACGGTAAATTCTACGCAAACCTGCTCTTCTCCAGGAGATGTAAGCTTGGGAACTTTGTTCTTCCAAAGCTCTTTGGACACACTCTGCAACTGTTACCCCTTGTCAAGCACCACGCAGTGTCTACCTTGACACGAAGTTAACATGGGGTATGCTGGTAGAGGATTATAAGATCCCGCATATTTCTTATGTGTATGGTAGCCTAGGGCACCAGTAAAGTCCGCGATCTGGAAGCTGCCGTGGCTGCAAAGTCTTGCTTGCTTGGGAATTATAGGCTCTTACTTAATCCGCCACCTCTGGATCTTGTCATTCAGGTAGATGCCAGAAGGACTGTGCGTATATTGCGCTCATAGGCATGTTGAGATGACGGTTAGACCTGCTCTTCAAATTTTTCTTGGGCGTCTGGGCTGGAACAGCAAACTCTCTGGCCCATATGCCGCTTGATGCGATTGCCCTGAACTTCGATTTGGGCGTCGCTTATCTGCTGATTTTCCTGAAAGAGATTTGTGGGTTAAGGGAAGTACCATATTGAAGTTCCCGGTCCGCTCTAAAAATGTTCACCGACGGTACTCTCACTAATGAGGGAGCCGGTATTGATGTTCAATTTCTTGAACTTGACATTGGGTTGGAGTACTCACTTGGGAGGCACACCATTGTCTTCCAGCCTGAATTTTTGCCTTCACAATAACAATGAAGATGGTCCGTGGCGTGATATAGAAATCAAGAGAAAGCTCATTGCTATCCTCTCGGATAGTCAGGCGGCCTTGATGGGTCTGAGTGTCCCTCAGATAACACCTACGTTGCTGGGGGATTGCATGACAACGAGAACTCGCTTCAGTAGGTTCCTTGGCACATTGGTATCACTGGAATGAGATTGACCTTCGAGCCAGATCCTTGAACCGCAACTCACTCCAGCCGTTGCCACCTCGGTGATCGGGTCTCTCATCACAACGAATGTTCGAATAAAACATCCCCAGCGATGGTCGAACCTGAGCACTTACAGGTATGCAACACTTTATCTTGATGAACCTAATAGCAATTTCTCTGACTTTCTCTTGGAGCTCGGAAGGAAACAATTTAGGACTGTGATTGGCTCATCACTGATAGCAGCTCGCTTCACGCTCATCTTACTATGATGGGAGCTATTGACAGGCCTAAATATTTGTCCTGCCTGGAAAGTAAACCTGAGACAACTGAACACTTTCTATGAGTTTGTCTGGCCTTTGCTCGGAGTACGTTGAACTGGCTACGTTTACCTCTGCCATCGTATCTGTGGGTGAGCTGACAAACTTACCTCACCTAGACCTGATTCGCTTCATTAAGAGGACAAGATGGTTTTGATGAGAATATGCTTAGCAGGTTAGTGCAATGGATCGCCTGAGTCTCTGTGCTTGGGATCTTTTGTTCCCCTGGCAAAAACAAAATGATGAGCATTAAACGATAAGCTACAATCAATAGCGCCTTTAAAATAATTTCTAACTCTTCAGAAAAGGAAGTAGAAGAACACATTCTGAAAGAGATGTTAAAAAACAAGAAAAATTGAATCCACTGTTGATAATGCCATCAAAAACGGGTTTGACAATTTTTTAAACCTATTCCAGGATTTTTTTTTCTAAAGAAAAAAAAATAATTTTGAATTTTTGGGAACAATAAAAAGTAGAAGCTCCCACTAATTTATTAAACTGCGTAGATTATATTAGCTTTTCCTGCATTACAAATCGAGCAGGTTGAGAGTGCCTTTTTCTACTCTGAAATTAGTTTCAGTTCCAAAAAGAATTAATTTAAGCATAAAATCGATTTGTAAGACTTCGTAACATTTTTACCTAAAAAAAAATTATGTAATTAACCCAAAAGATATTTCGGACTTACCAAATTTTACTGTACTGAAATCCGAAACCCGAATACGAAATTTTCAGGGTTCAAAATATACTGCTTAAGATATCTTTTATTTCTCTTAATGAGATTCGATAACAGTTATTTGTTTTAGTTTTTAATTTTGGGGCCAACTTCAAAAATTCTAACGTAAGATTAGTTTTCATGCAGGATTACTTTTTCAGGACTTATAGAAGAAAATTCTCTTAAAGGTAGAGGTTTTCGAAATAATATTACTTAGCACCGCTAAATTTCGTTATTTTATAGTCAAATTAGAATGATAGCAAATTAAAGAGGTTATTCTTAATCGACCGTTCCTATTAGAACGGATGGGGGGATGGGATTGACTTGTCTATATAACTTTCAGGAAATATTGTTAGTTCGAAGCATTAGTGGTTGGAAAATATAAAGAGGTGCAATATAGGAATTTTACAGTATACTTATAAAAATTTTGAAAACTTCCATAAATATAAGTAGTTTAAGGAAACAAACAAGCAAAACAAAAATTCTACATTTTGGTAAATATCAACAATCTCCAAATGAACTATGTGTGAAAACTTGCAGTATTCGTGACAATAAATGTCCCTGGATTACAGATGAAATTCATCAGGCAATGGCAGAGCGTGATTTCTTGCTTAAGCGATTTAGAAGAACTCAAGACAGTGTAGTTCATGGTTGATATAAAAGGGTGCGAATACACTTATTTCTCTGCTTCGATCATCTAAATGTGCCTATTTTGGGATCAAGCTAGATACAAAGCTTCCTGCGAAAAAGCTATGGAATAATTTTCGTAGTCTCGGTATTCATATGAAGGACCCATCAGTTGCAAATTTCAATCCTGATGACCACAACTACTTTGCTTCTAGCTCTGTGTCTGCAACTACGCCTATTTACAACTTTCAGGAATACTTCTCTCATGAAGGTTTCTCCTTTCATTGCGTGGATGGTCCCGAGGGTCTTTCGACCCTGTATTCCATTAAGTCTAATTCTATTGCACCTGATGCCTTACCACCCAAGTTCGTATTTATAATTTGTGCCTTACCACTTCGCAATTTCCCTCTCAATGGAAGCAAGCAATAGTTGTTCCCATTCCAAAAAAATCTCATTCCTCCCTACCTAGTGATCTCGGCCCTATTAGTGTACTCAATTTTCTTGCTAAAAGACTCGAAAAAATTATGTACACGCAAATCATGGAGTGTGTGAATATATTGTCAGGCTGGCAATCAGGATTTCGCCCAGGTCACATTTGTGAATCTGCTCTCTTAAATGTTACATCTGATATTCATAAGGCTCATGATAATGATTATTTAGCAGTGCTGGTCCTACTCGATTTCAGTAAGGCCTTTGATTCGGTGAGTCATGTCAAGTTAATCTGCAAACTTGGCACAAAATATGGCTTGTCCTCTTCGGCCGTTGGGTTAATTTCTGCTTTCCTTTCGAATCGTGCGCAAGCTGTAAAAGTGCAGCATTCTATCTCCGCTCCATTGTCCCTTTACGCTGATATTCCTCAAGGTTCGGTGCTAGGCCCTATTCTCTTCTCCCCCTATATAAATGACCTCCGCTCTGTTGTGAATAGCCCTTCTGTGCATTTGTATGCCGATGGCGTTCAGTTGTACCTTAGGAGACCCATAGGCCTGGTCGAGGGCTGTATTGTTCGAATCAATGATGACCTACAGCACGTACAGGAATGGCAATGGGTAATGAGCTTGCCATTAACCCAAACAAGTCTTACTGTCTGCTGGTATATAGAACCGTTTTCCCTATATCTCATTTGCCTTGAGTTCGGGTGAATAATTCCACGCTTGAATGTGTTGAGTCAGTTAAGAATTTTGGCATTCAACTCAATTCGAAATTTAGTTGTTGCGACTACATCAGCGCTTTGATGGGTAAAATTTATGGCAGTCTTCGTCAACTTTCTATTTCCTCCAGTTGCCTGTCTGTGGATTTTCGCAGGAAATTGGCGTTGACTCTTATTCTTCCCCATTTTAACTATGTGAGCCTTATTCTTAGCAGACTAGACTCAATTTGTCAAAGAAGAGTTACTGTTGCCTTTAACGACGTCATCCGTTATATTTATAAACTTGCTCGGAGCGCTCGTGTATCTGCTCTTGCTACGTCCCTACTCGGTAGCTCTGTAGAGGCCTATTTGACTCGTCGGAGGCTTATCTTCCTTCATAGGCTAATTTACACTAAATCCCCTGCATATTTCTCCGAAAGCCTACAGTTCTTCCACTCGAATAGAGGTCTTCAACTCCTTGTCCCGAGATGTACATCTAGGTACGGTGAGCGCTCTTACTTCATCCAAGCTACCCGAAAATGGAACTCTCTTCTAAATTTAATTCAGCGCACAGGTTCCGGCCTGACCTTTGCTAAGCTAGTCAAAGATTACCATAACTAGTTATTAGATTGTGATTGGTATTTATTCTCAGTTATTAAAATTCTTGTTGCATTGCGTTAATTAATTCTTAATTTTATTAATTCATTTTTTTTTGTCTTCTCTTTTGTTTTTAATTTGTTGTATATTTATTTATTTACTTATTTTTTTTTTGTTCTTTTCTTTGGCCCTTTATCTCTAAGTTCTCTTTTTCTTTTTCATCTTTGGATTTCCTTTATGTTTGTTTTTTTGCTCTATTTATTCATTTATTTATTTATTATTATATTTATATTTATTATTATCTTATTTTTGCCTTAATTTTAATGTTACTTTTGTTTTTTTTTTCTCCACAAGGCCGAATAAATGTATTGTATTGTATTGTATTGAACTAGGCAGAATCAATCGAGGTAGCCTGATCTGGTCACTGGATGGGTGAGTTAGGCAAAAAATATTTAAATTCTTTTTTAATTATTGATTCGAAACTTCATCAACTCAAGTTAATTATTTTTTAAATTCGACTTATTTTCTCACAACTCTCATTTCTTTTGAAAAATTTCTCTCGTTTTGTATAGATCAATACAATTCTCCATATTGCCTAAAATGATTCTGCCAAAATTTTCATTTCAATTTACATTTTAAGCCATTTCATCTATAAGCATGTATCTACAAACTCCAATTCATTTTATACATCTAGTTTCTTCCAGTATACCTAAATACTTGCACATATACACGACCTCAAAACGACGCAACATAATTAATCACATCATCATTAAAACAAAAATTATATTTTTAGTAATCTAAGTCTACATACAAATGTTGAAAATAAATGTAGAATCAAGAAATTTCGATTTTGCAGTATTTCAATAAAATCGATCCCCCACCGAAAATAATTTATAATTTCGGAAAATTTCACATTAAATTGTCATCGCACAGAAATCGAGGTAATCTTGTAATTATTAGTGGTGTCTTATAACGTGCGCATGATTTAAATATTTGCGTACCTAGCTTATACTTGTGCAGTGCAATTTTTGTGAAATTATTTCAATTCAAAGTTCAAAAATGGAGAAAAAAGGCAAGAAAGGTGAACAGGATTTAACTAGTGCACTTCTAAAATTACAAGCTTTAAGAGAAAAAGTGAAGCAACAAGAGGAGGCAATTGTCAAGGAAGAACAACTTCGAAAAGAATCTGAAAATGTTAATCTAAGATTAATGGCTGAGAAGAGCGCAATTGCAGAAACATTGAACGTAGAGAAGGGAAATTTACGAAAATATCAGGATATTGCAGAAAAGCTTACACTACAAAAAAATGAGCTTGAAAGAAAGATACAGGTGCGTGATATTATTGTTCTTTTCAATTTATACTAAGTAACAAAAAAAGTTGAGATTTCACACACACACACCAATTCAGAAATTAGTAGATATTTCGTAAACGATTATCAAGGTGAATTTATCTAAATTTAACGATGTTGATCTAAACTTGGCCTGGTGACAAATCTCCAGAATTCAAATGATCGTCATTAGTGTTTCTGGGCTATTTTTAATCTGCAAATCGAATATACTTACATTTTTTTATGAACTTTGGAAGTGAAATATGTATGTGTAATGGAATCTGTGTGGACATGGATAATATGACGTTTTATTACTTTTTATTGTCGTCCCTGAAAGTGTATAAGAAATTAAACTAAACTCTCTTAACTCCCCTTAGAATTATCCTTTAACTGTTTGTCGGACATAGGGCAATGAAATTTTTGGACCCATTTTATATGAAAATGTTCAATTCACTGCAAGATTTTTCATATGTTGTGCACCTTGAAGTTATAAGCAACGATGTGTTTTTTTTTAACCTATAAACCATATCTACCTCCTAAGAGATAAAGCCAGGTGACAAAATTCTTCATTTCTTAATAAATAATATCAAAATTTCCAACATAATAATATCAGATTTAATAATACTTATTTCTCAGAATCCATAGTTCCGAACACCAATTACAATTCCTATCAATCTCGAGCAAATTTTAATCGAAATTGGAATTAAGGATCACCCAGCATAGACAAATAATATCGAGATGTACATTCATATGTATGTCTGTATGAAAATATTTTTGAGATCACCATTTATGTAATTAATGTATTTTAAACTAGTCCAATATTTATTGCTTCACTACAGATATCCGTTAATAATTTTAAATAAAACAGTTTAAAAATATTTCAATTACTTTTAGGTATTTGAATTACTCTATTTCCACAACATTTTGAAATAACTTTGAGTATCAAAATTTGGTATTTTCCAAAAACTTTTCACAAAAGTATTTCAATTCTTTGAAAGGCTTTTTACTTTTACTCTTACTTTCTAATAACAAGTTAAATGAGAACTGAGAACACAGCCACTTTTTCACTCTTAGATCTAGGTAAGAACAGGGTGTCCGGTTTAACCATTGTCATCATGCAGAGAATGATAAAAGACGAGAGAGAGATAAAACCATGGCCGTCTTTACCCAAGTATGGGCCCTAAGTACTTTAGGATATGGGGCCCCCAGACAGTTATTTTCTAAAATACTTTGGGTTATCAACAGGAATAATTACGTAAGCATGTTAAGACCTATCGCGCACCGGATACTTTTAGTCACGTGATTGTTTTATCACCAATGTTAACTCCATGTTAATGCGTGCATGAAGTGATGTGACAGCAATGTGACTTTTCATTCCTCCGGCTAGCAATGGGTGACGAAATTATCACCGCACCATCACGTTTATATGAATGTACACGCACTGATAACATTTTTGTAGCAGCTTGACTGCCATTGTTTTGGGAGACGCTGTAGAGCTAGGAAAAAACTTACGTATCTTCTTTTTTTTTAATATCTGCCGCAACGCTGGTGTGAGAGAAAGATATAAATAATGAAGCATTAATACATGAAGTACAAATGAGACCACCCCTATACAACGAAAATATGAAGGAATACTCTGAGAGCTATTTGAAGATAAAAAATATGCAGAGAAATATCCGTGTAAGCCCTTACAACAAGTTTCTCTTCGGGCTCAATTGATGTCGCATATTGGTAATTTGGTAAGTACAGCAGGTCTCAAAAATCTGTAGTAGTAAATCATCAAAGCTCATACGGACCTATCCAGAGAATTTTTCAGAATAGGATCGCAGTTCATCAAACATAAAGAAGAAAATGTCCCTTAAGCACCCTTTCGGTCCAAAATGGAAGTACCCAATAGCGTTGATATTTCTATATCCTTATTATTTCCGTGTATTGGGATTTTCGGGCGGGACCGTCACGAGGAAAAACACCTCTTTAGTTTGTGAGAATTTTATTTGTTCTCCGACGTTTCGGCCGATGTCTCGAACCGTTCTTAAGGACACAGCCTAATTAAAACATCAGTATAACTATTGCTTGATATAAAAATTAAAAAACAAAGGCTACTTACGGATTAAGCAACATTGTAAAAATATTAACAGATAACAAACAGCAAACATTAATTAAAAACCACAGTATAAAAAATAAATAAATAAATAAATACTTAAATGACAAAACATGGTAAAAGAAACTATAGGAGCTGTGGAAGGTTATCCAACCACTCGTCAAAAACAACTGGTGCTAGACGTAGCTTTATCATTTCCGTTTTCTTGTTCATGGTATTAGGAATTTTCTGAATATATATAAATTTTTTCTTGTAGTGTTTTTCGTGGTGTAGGATAGAGGCATTTTCAAAATCTGGAGTAGTTAGCGCTGTTTTATTTTGGTTTCCGCTTTTTATATCAGATTTGTGGTTAGAAATCCTGTTCTTAAGGAATTGCCCTGTTGTTCCAACATAGCTCATCGGACAATTTTCGTTATTTCTACCCTTGCAGGGTATTTTGTAAATTACGTCCGAACGTAATTCTTTGGGTGTTGGATCCTTTAGCTTAGTGAAACAATTACTTATTGTTTTGCGTGGCTTGAGGCCTAGTTTAATTTGGTGATCCTGGGGTTTAAGAATTTTTTGAAACCTTTCCGAAAACCCAGCGATATAAGTTGCACCTTTAAATCTCAAAAAAACTTTCGGATCCACCCCCATTAACACTTTCAATATTTTGTGTGCTATGCTGAAACAACAGCCCTGATTTGGGGAAGCCAACAGGGCAATTCCTTAAGAACAGAATTTCTAACCACAAACCAGATTTAAAAAGCGGAAACCAAAATAGAACAGCGATAACTACACACTGTGCATTATCCAACCATGCTCCAGATTTTGAAAATGCCTCTATCCTACACTACGAAAAACACTACAAGAAAAAATTTATATATATTCAGAAAATTCCTAATACCATGAACAAGAAAACGGAAATGATAAAGCTACGTCTAGCACCAGTTGTTTTTGACGAGTGGTTGGATAACCTTCCACAACTCCTATAGTTTCTTTTACCATGTTTTGTCATTTAAGTATTTATTTATTTATTTATTTTTTATACTGTGGTTTATAATTAATGTTTGCTGTTTGTTATCTGTTAATATTTTTACAATGTTGCTTAATCCGTAAGTAGCCTTTGTTTTTTAATTTTTATATCAAGCAATAGTTATACTGATGTTTTAATTAGGCTGTGTCCTTGAGAACGGTTCGAGACATCGGCCGAAACGTCGGAGAACAAATAAAATTCACACAAACTAAAGAGGTGTTTTTCCTCGTGACGGTCCCGCCCGAAAATCCCAATACACGGAAATTTAAAGAAAAACGGTCATTATACTCATATCTAATATATCCTTATTACAAATACACATATCGCAGCTACCTCCTCGAAATTTATATTGATGATTATATAAAACATTAGTTTCATGGGTGACACTTATTCACTGTATGCGTACTAAACTAATACACGGCGGCAGTGACGAAGAAGTTGTGTGACAAACAGTCTCCAGTGAGCGTTGTCATACTGACTGAAGAATTGTTTATCGGTTGGTCTACTATCGCAGGGGTTAGGAGCCCCATTAATCGTTGCGCCCTGAGCCCATGAGTAAAGATGGCACTGGATAAAACAAAACAAAGTTGTGAAGTGACAGTGGTCAAGATTTTTTGTCCATTCCGCATGTGAATTATCCTGTAATTACCAAATTGAATTGCCTTCAATTATTGCCAACACGTCATTTTAAAAAGACCCCTTAACTCTTTCAATAGATTATTCAAAACACATGAAACTGGTTACCGTTTTTTTTTTTTTGCTTCAATTCAGCCATTGAGTGTAAATTGCTGAAAAATACTTTCACAGCAAAAACATCTCGTGTTACCACTTTTTACACAATTTGAAGGAAAAAAGTGAAAATTTTCAAATTTATTTATAACTCATCAATAAATTGAATTGGACTGCAATAGGTAAAAAAACAAATAGGAATTCTCGATGTATTTGAAATCTAATAAAAAAATATTGGTGTCCTTGATACCTCCGTTTGATTACAGGAAAAGAGCGGATTCCAAAATTTCAAATTTATGGTTATTAGGTACATTGTAGATAATAATGGTATATTTTACGAAAAATTCGAAGGGATGTATTTCAAACGACGCGACGTACCAACAATATCACTGGGAAACAGTAATTCTACGGTGCGGGGTTTGAGAGCCGATTCAGAGTAATTTTAGTCCGCTAAATACGAAAATAATCTCAGATTTGCTAAATTGGCTCTAGCTTTTGGGATAAGAACAACCTACTTATAATAACTTAAGGATGTATAAAATATATATTGAGACCTTTGTTTTCAAATAAAAATTGCTTTATAAATTTTATATATCATAAATTACATGAAAATAGAAAACACAACACAAAAATAATTAAGCAAAACGGTTTCTACATATATGACAATCTACTGTGCTTTTGGACACGACAGTCCTTTCGTAAGGTACAGCAATATTCCGCCATTATATGTCCGTCCCACTGCCCTTGGTACCTTTCCTACATTATCCTGATATCCTGGTGAAACCGCTCACTTTGCTTTTCACTGTAATCTCCAAAGCTGTACGGAAATTTTTCCAAATGGTTGTTTAAAAAAAATTTGGTTTGATTTGAACACTCATATTTGCTCCCAATTTTTCAAAATTTTCAAGCATTTTGGTGACTATTTCGGGATATTCCCCTGCTTTTTGGTTCCCCAAAAAATTTTTTGATAACTGATACAAAAGTTGTCCAAGTATGGATTTGTGGACCATCAAAGATGCCTGATTTTAATTTTTGCGTACTAAGGCCACGAAGTGTATGGCAAATATGTACATCACCATTCTTATTTACGACTTTGACGAACTGTTTCATTAACCCAAGCTTAATATGAAGTGGTGAAAGAAGGATTTTCTCGCGGTCTATTAACGGTTCCTGAATGATGTTAGTTTCTCCCACAGTCATACTTTCTTTCAGTGGCCAATCCTTTCTACTCCAATATTCTTTCTTTTGCATGACTGTCCCAAAGACAGACAGAGGACCAGGGGTATTTGGTGCATCCACTTTTTGAACTAATAAAAAATTCACCATCTGTAAATTGACGTAAACTGATGATGTTGAACAAACGAAATTTATTCTAAAACAAATCGAATATTTGCATATTTTTCCTTAAGTTTTATTGAGTGGCCTATCGGTATCGAACCTAATTTATTAGCATTATGCAGTAACTTCTTCATTGAAGTAATGAAGAAATTTTTCCTCTCTAATTCGGTAAGTTGTTATTTTTGCTTCAGGCTGAAGGAAATAATTCTTAAGTCTGAAGGCAAGAAGTACATACATAAGTTTATCTGATTTCTTTGATAAATTTAACTTTCTGATTAACTCATTGAACTCACCTTGAGAAAAACTATAAAGTGTAGAACTGCATCCTTCAAATTCACTTTCACTGTTGCTTTGATTTTGAGTGACTAATATTCCAATATCATCAGAGGAATCCGTTGATAAGGTAGTAAATAGCGCCACTGGAATATCTTCACTATGTGGTATTGGTGCTTTAGCCGATTGTATATTAGGATGAACCAAAGCTGGGCAAGTACCAAAGAAAAAGTACTTAAGTACAAGTACAAGCACTGAAGGCCGGAGTACTTCGCCTAAGTACAAGTACCGCATGTCTGAAAAGTACTTGTAATTAAGTACTAAGTCTATAAAAAATACTGAGTAATTTTTGAAGCACTTTTTAAAGTACGTTTGTAGAATCTTTGTACGTTGGCAGTAATATAATGAAGTTAATAGAGTTCAGCAAATAGATATTACTAAATACTGTGGCTACTACTTATAGTTTTTTATAGTTTTCGACACTGCACGTAGAGTAAAACTTTCACCTATCATTGCTAAACTCATAAAAACTATTACAGGTCCGGCCAAGCACCAATTGTCGCCTCCAAAAATGCATAAAATTTCTAAGGAAAATATTTCCAGTAAATTAATTTCTAAGAAAGAATTGATGCTTTCCCTACATGAGGTCGAGGCATCGTTGATTTTATGTTAGAGCGAGGCATTGTTTGCTTACCCTTGGTTATGTCATCAAGTCGAGGCATCGTCGACTTTAAATTCGAGCAAGATGTTTTTGGTTTTTGTTCTACTTGCCCAGTCTTGTTTGTATGTTATTAGTTTGTCTAAGGTTCTTCTTTGACGCTCGAGTGTGGCACATGCTTTGACAGTTCTTTACGTGCTTTAAAATACAACAAAAAAAGAGTTGCGCTAGAGATTGTGTTTGCTTTTCTACGAAGAGTTGGATATTTGTAGGTACTAAATAGACTCAGAAATACTTGAGCAAAAATCTTGGTACTTAAGTACAAAACTAAGTCTTAAGTACAAGTAGATAGTAGCAAGTACTTATGTTCAAGTACTAAGTAGGGCATTTCAAAAATGTTGAGTAATAAGTCTTAAGTAACGAGAATGTACTTTAAGTAATACTTAAGTCTTTTTTTAATTAAGTATTGCCAAGCTCTGCGATGAACCCACGTACACTTTTTGTACCGGTTCATACCTTTTACATTTACTGCACAAGAGCAGCAATCATCAAGATGATTCCTTGGCACGTCATCGGCACTACAAATTTAAGTCCTTTGCATCCTCTATGCATCCAGTATTGGAAAGACTCCACACAAGCTTTACATACTTTAGGCGGGACCCAATATTTATCCTGCTGCCTATGTCGTTTTCCAAAATATGCTTGGTAAGCTTGTTTTACGAAATTGTTAAGGTTTCTTCGATATATTTGTTGACAATATGTACCACCACATATGTAGCAAAAGCTGTCCGGATTGTTAACACAATGTTTGCGTGAAAAACTCATGTTTTCCAAAATCAAAAACCACAATTGTAAGATGATTCAAAAATTTTCTTAATTGAACGCCACTTGACGACCGCTCTAATGCGATCTGCCGCCTTGTTATCGCGATCTCAAGACTCCAAATCAGCCTGCCTTGCTTCCTTTCGACACCTTATTTATTCTCAGCTAGGCCTAAAAACTGCTGTCCGTTGCTAATTGTACTTACCTTATTGTACTCTACTCTAACTATACTGCAGCAGCTATACTTGGAGCCGGCATATCTGTCATCCAATCTGCAATCTACCCTACATCTGCCCTTAATGCATTTTCTCGACAATTACAGCTATTTTGAACTATCAGCTTACTTATCCTGCCTACTTCCTCTATCGTAAATGATATTTCCATTTACCTATACTTGGCTGTAGCTACCTACACTGTCGGTCTATAGCCGAATCAGCAAGAAGGCTTCTCAACCTTGAAGATATTGAATGGTCCCATAATGATCGTGCCAGGTGGGATTTCTTGAGAACCAGTGCCACCCCAAATAAACTAACTACACGTGTCGTGTATTTACAATGATAGTGTAAATTAAAATCACTGCCAAACCTAATGCCGAAAAAAAACAAGTTTGTTTTTGTTCCCCAGTGTAATAATAGCAGTGGCGTGGCGTCTTTGGAAGCAAGGAAAGCATTGCTTCCGTTTTGTTTTCCAATTTAATTTAATTAAAACAAATAAACATGAAAGGAAATAAAAAATTACGACAAAAATTTCTTCGAAATATTTTCATTCAAAAATATTTCCTTAAAGCCGTTTTATATGTCCTTCGCTGTAAACTATCGAAGAGAAGCATTATAAAATTACCTCACTCTGAAAAAAACAATCTAAAACAAAGTTATCGAGCAACATGCAAAGAAAAGTATAGCATTCGAACACGTCCGGGCTATGTCTATGATATCACAACCGACACCATCGTGTGGAGGAGGTGGTTTTATTTTTGCTTCCATCAGCAATCGAACAACATCACAAAAATTGTATGGCATTCGAACTCGTTAGGAAACTACTTATAACGTCGCACATTTCTGTTACTCGTTCGCCACTTACATACTAGCTACATTCAATAAGAAATAGTTCTAAGCCTAAGGGATGAAATTAAATGCTTCTATGGGGCTTACAAGCTCAGCTATACCGGTAGCATGTATTAGATTAATTTTATTTATATGACTAATATTTTTCTTATGATAGAACAACGTTCTATTTATTTCAATTGGAGGTGGATTTATTTATGCTTCCATCAATTTCATATAGGTAAGTCGATTTAGGAAGTATTTCGGTGGTTGGTGTAAATATGTTCAAGCTGCGTGGGCGAAAAGTAATTGTAAATTCTTCAGGGGAATTTCAAGTTGGATAGGGGAATATTACTTTAGAGCAGAGATGGCTTGAAATATGATATTGAAGTTTATTTTTTCCCGGACGAAAGACGAAACTACACTTGTTAGAATCTGTCAATGATGGAGAATAGAAGAATTTTAAGAACTTTTTTTTTTTAACGATTCTAAATCAAATCATAATTATCCAGTTTCAAACCCCGGACGAGGCGGTTATTTTTTCCTCGGGGGCAAATAAGCAAATGAGCACTTTTCAGTGTTTTCAATTTAAACACATTGTCGCAAGATTTTTTTGCTTTTAGCTATTAGCAACTTTTTCTTTCCAAAGCTGTTTTTTCATCGCAGGCATTTTTAAGAACTTTTCCAACTTTCTACCGAGGTTTTACAGTTTTCAGAGAGATTCATACAGTATATACGGGTAATACATTCAAATATTTGTATGCTATGGATGGACAGGATTAGAAGGTACTATCGTTGTTAAATATACCTATACATGGAAAAAGTAGCGAAACCGTAAAATTCAAACTAGATCGAAGCTTTATTTGATTTCTGTACGGAGAAAAAAATTCCATGGTTACTGTGTGTAGCAAAAAACGTGTGAAATCGGTATCGTAAGAGATATTTTGGGTATACCGCAATTGTTTGCACGAAGGTCAAATGTTGGGTTGAGCTATTAAGTTGAAATGAATAAAGGAGCATAAAATTGGAAAATAGCCACTTAAAATTTTAAAAGTATGTGATGCTCGTTGGCTATTAATTTAACCTGTTATACCTCGCATACATACTAGAGCATTGGGATGAATTATCGTTATTGAGTCGTGAGAAATAGAAATGTTATATTTTACACTCAATGTACACGGACCCAACAAATCAACTTTATTTAATTTACTTAAAAAGTGTTGTTTCTGAAGTGTAAGTAGCTGTGAAATTATTCGAAGGGGATAACATCGATCCTTCAAAACTTTTAACTTGCCTTACGTCTTCAATTAAGTCGCTTTGTGGAAAAATTCTAATTACATCGGATTGACTTATTTTCGTCAGCCGTTAAATATCATATAGATCCGTCACCGTACCTGGGTTATAGTTTTGAGTCTGCTTTTCGAAAAACTAGTCTAACGGCTGAGGAAAAAAAACATTATTCGCACCCGATGAAATTAATAGAAGACCTGCAACAAAAGCTACCTAAAAATATTGAAGAATTGATAAAAATTGCCGCATTAAATGTAGTAGAAGTCTTAAAAGTTGTTAAACGTAAAAAAACAATAGAATTGCGGAAGTTATCGGGACCGAAAAAGAAATTATTGACAAGATTTTAACTTAATGGAATAACATTAATTTTCTGAAGTGGGAAAACGTCAATAATACAAGCCTCTTTTAGATCGAGGTATCTAGATATAAAGATGCTGCAGGCAAAAATAAATTTAGCGAATTTTCTGTGTTAGCTATTTCACTACTCAAGATACTATTCAAATGCAGAAGATGAACTGTTCTGATTGATAAACTTGGTGAAATCTAAACTACGGAATAGAATGAATTTGAAGACACTTAATTCAAAAATAAGAGTTAAGACTTCATGAAAAGAAGATGTCGTTAAGGTTATAAGTACAAACGTTTCTTAGCCTTTAGCCCTTTTAGCCACAAATTCTTGAAATTTCGCTACTTCTAGCCACTCTTTATGTAGATTTTAGGCACAAAGCTTAGCCAAGAGTTGGCAATTCTGGCACTTATTGATATCTTAATTAAGCTTATTTACAATTTATTTGTTTCCGTGGAGAGTCTCCTTTCTTGGCTATTTAGATCTTCCGTTCTCATATGTAACTCAGGAAAATCAAATCTATATTTTGTTATTCTGTGACAATCTTATCTATATTACTTTATCAATGTATAAGATATTTTCGGTTTTCGTTTTCAAGAAAGAGCTCAGATACTCAAAAAACGTTTACTCCTAACATTGCTACATCTCAAAAGATTAATTTCTCAGTTTCATGAAGACGACGAATAGCAAACTCTATTTCATAATACACTCTGTTATAAACGAATTTGAAATTTTCCATTTTCGTATTTTGCAAAGACTTTAAAATTTCATTTACGGAGCTCAAATGGCGTTATTACTGGACAATTTACCCAGTACCTCAGAACAGTCTTGAGTATCTCTCCACATTCTAAACACCAATTATCATTGCCTTCATTTATGGGAAAACAGAAAATTTCAAATTTGTTTACAGCTTTGATTGAAACCAGAGTGCTTAATATTCAAGTAGGTATGTACATTGCGTCCTGACTAGGATCATGTCATTAATTTATTTTTTTTCTTTAATTTGAAAGCTAAGAACTAAAAATTGCAATTCATGCCTACTCTCAAGTCCTCGATTTTGCGATAACTCATATGTATGAAACAACACACAATTTCGAGTTTAACAAGTGTTATTGTTTCTAAGTAATTGATTAAAGTGCAAAAGGCATTTCATATCAGTAAGAACTTAATACTCTTCAGTTCGGCTGGTTCTTGCTTGCGGCATGTGTCAGGAAAAAGCCAAATTGACCTCACTTATATGCACTCAGACAGCGATCATAATTTTTTTTTTTACCTATCTGATTTTCCGACGGTAAAATTGGGAGTGCAATTGCAACGACAGGCAATGAGCGGCGATTGTGAAAGAAGAAGATACTGAAATTTCATTTGTTATTAGTTTTGAGCGTTTTGAAATAGATTTTTATCAAGAATATTTTATATTATTTTGAAAGAATTGCAATGGACCAAAGTGTGGAAAGGAAAAAATTAACTACATTAAAATCAAACTAAATGCCAAAAATATCACGACTTTACCATTTGTATTTAAGCGCCTCGATATATCCATCCAAACCATGTCTTTTTCGTCAACTCTTGTATATAATAAATTATTTTATGATTTCGCACTTTCTCAATCGATTTGTCATCAAAAAGCATTGTTTTAAAATTGACACGACGTCTTACAACCTTGACAAAAATAAATGCCACAACAATTTCATTCGTTTGATTTTGTTGGTAGTACTGCAGTGACGACGACAAAATTAGAAGTTGATCAACTCCGACGACAAATTCGTCGACCGCTGACCGTCACCTGTCGTAATTTGGGCACTCGCATAGGACGCTCTGCTTTTAGAAGTTTGACAGCGGCATTTTTTTGTCGTTTGGCGTTGCCCGTCGCATTTGTATTTAAGCCTTGACTTAACAAATTTTGTTTTACGGCTCTAGTTCCATGCAATCAATCTCTAGCCACCGTTGATTTTTCATAGCGACACTGATTCAAGCCTGCGTTGTTGAAAATTGTTACTTTCGTACGGAAGCATTAAATTTTTTTTAGAAGTATTCTTGGAAATTATTCTTAAGAATTTTAATGAATAACTATTCACCGACAACAACAATCCAAACGGTGCGGTGGTTCACTCCTTCGGACAGGGGCAAAAGCATTCAGTTTTCTTAGAAAGATCTTTTTCTCTAGATTTTTCATGCACTATTGATGGCGGCAATGGTTCCACAGATTTATATTAATTCAGGGGGCTTGGCTGATCTGGATCGCTAAAGATATTTCTGAGCGTTGGTAGGCATACATTTTGTTCATTACTTGAATATTTTTCTTTCGAATTTTTATACACTATTTGTTGCTGAAAACGATCCGTTGGATTGATGCACTGACATATAACAATGGACTGAGCGTATTGCCATTTTCCTATAGGAAAGAATGGCACACAAGTTTTACAGTTTTCTCTATTGCCATATGGCAGAGTTGGAGCTACTTACAAAAAAATATTGCTTACTGGACGTTTTCTTATGGCATTTCACGTTTTTATGTTGGCTGCAGATACAATTACTGTAGAAAGAATAAGATAAAAATAGTGTTTATCATGCTCCGTCTCAGGTAAAAATAACTTTTGAAAATTAAAGTCGGAATGAGTTTAATTCCTTATAAACGATTAAAATATCACTTGGACACAAGAAAATATATTTTTTTAATTTAATTCGATTTTCGGTCTGACTTTCAATTCGCTTTTTATCTGCGGTACCTAGTTGGCGTTGCTTGTACAACAGATTAACTAATTTTATTATTCTAAGGTAATACCCATATATTGAAGGAGATAAGATAGTCACTTCATGCTCCGTATGTAGTAACATCTTCATAGCTTTTTGTACATTATTTTTAGTTAAGCTCGACAAAACTTCTACAGTTTTCACAATTTTTTCTTATTTTTCAAGCGCAAGCTGATACCAAATTTTTCGTCTGGCCTGTGGACTGGTTAATGTTCAGAGATTTTGCCTTTTCCAAAAAGGTAAGGCTGACTATATATACATCATGGCTGGCTCATGAGAAACAGATTTTTAACATTGGTTTCCAAATCTGGGTATTACGTATCTGTGCTTGTATTTTCGTATTAATTCAAGTATTGCTGTTTAATTTAACTTCAGGTTTACTTTTAATTTATAGGAGAAGAATAAACTTGCTACACTAGTTAGCGATGGAGGTAGAAATACTAGCGAATGTCTTTAATGTCTGTCCACTCTGAAATCGACATTGATGTGGATAATATTATCGACAGGTATTCCAAATCAAACCGAAAATTGGGTTTTGTGATATCTCGAACATCCAGGCTGCAGGTCTGGATACGTTCCTGATAAGGGAGACTGATCCAATAAGACCCTGTGGACACCGCCAGCAGAGTTGATCTGTTATGTCCTACCCTACAGTGGTTAAGTTAAATCTATCACTTTTACGATCTGGATTATTACCCTTGGGGCTAGCTTGTAAACCTTATTTAGAAAATTGTTTCCAGTGATTTTCAACCTTAATGATATGCTTCGTTGCTTCATATTCCTCTTCGCATATTCGAAGCAGTTCACTGTAGCAGTTGCCTATTTACTTCAAAAAATATTTCGTGGAGTGCTTAAGAAACAGCTATCGCGAGGGTTATAGGTAATTTATGCGAACCGTTTTAATAACTTTTCAGTACATGGTTATCTAACGCTTTTGTAAAATTTTAATCTGGTTGACATTCAGTTTGGAAGTTAGAGGATAATTCATATATCTATAATAGAAGGAAAATACTCACGACCCTTTATCTCGTTAATCTCTTATAAAAAGTTTTGTTTATATTGACATTTATCTTGCATTTGAACTTCACTAACACCAAAACTACTATACTCATTCGCACCTCCTCCGGTAAGTCAACATTTTTTATTTTACCTAACTACGGTAACCTTTGGTAGTGTTTCTTCGGGAACAAAAGTTGAGTTTTAACTCACTGAAGTTACATATTTTGGTTGATGCCATTGAATTATGGCATTTTGCTACACCCTCTTTCCATCAAGGGGGCGGATACAGCATTGGGCGACCCCCCCCCCCCCTCGTAAAGATCTATTAAATCAAAATTTAAACCTTAATCAAATGAAATAAGAAAAAAAAATATTTTTTTTTATTAAATACTGCTTCTAAATTTGCACTAAAAAATAGAAAATAATTTCTCCCATCACTTCATGAATACCTAGAACATAAAACTTCTCTAGAGTTTCCCTTAATTTTACATTTAATGAAATATTGAAATTATATTAGTGGGGGTTTTGAAGCAAAGTTTTTTAAAAAGTTATTTTTTATATTTATTGGTTTTTTTAGTTCTAAATTATTCTAAAAAAAAACAATTATAATTATATAGTATTTCAGTACAAGATAAATTTTTGCATTTTTTTGTGATCGAAACCTTACAAAAATCGGATATATTGAAGAAAAGTAGTAAGTTAGGAAAACCATCATAGGCAGGGTAATTAATATCAGATTCAGTTTTCTTGCAAATATTTAATTAAAGCAAATAGGTCCTCGAAAATTTCTTTAAGTGGCGGTTTGAAAAGAAGTTATTGGCAAAAGAGAAATTTAAAAACGTTGCCTTTAATTTTTACAACAAATTGCAGACCAACTCAGGAAATTATGGAGCTTTATGTGAAAAACACCAACAGTAAGACAAGGCAATGTCTATTTTATGTGGTACTATGCTTATCAAAATTTTTATTACATTAATAAAAGAACTCCCGCGATATCTGGATGCTAATGAAATGTTCATGCTGAAACGGAAAAGAGAAAGCTATGCAGGGCGGTCCACTACTGAAGGTCAAATCGCAATCGGCGCAGAGCACAAAGCTGCAGAAAAGAGCAGAAAATCGTGTTTAATGAATTCAGAGTACTCTAAAGTGAACTGAACTGTCTGCTCTAAAGTGAACTGGAATAACCTAGAGAACGATTTACGTTTTTTCGAAGGAGCAAAGGAGTAACAACTTAGAGGTGAACATATGGAACAAGACATTTTCGAAGCATCATGATGCTTGCTGCTCGCTTTGGAAAAGTTCAAATTTTGATGTTTGCTGCGACAGTTCTGCCAACATACTGGAGACAAAAATAAATAAGTACATACACAACATATTAAACAAAACAGGAGCTGATATAGGATGTTGAGCTATAGAAAAGTAAAATGCGTCTTTTAGGAGGGAGAGGGTGTTTATGATTTTGGTATATTTCCCCTTAACATCCTGTGACACTCTTACTGTACACCCATAAAGGAATGATGCGAAATGATGACTAAATGTCCAAGCCTTCCAAGAAATATTTCACACCAATTTTTTTCAAACTTTACCCCGTTTTCGCAAAAACGTTTTGTTATTTAGCAGCGCTGATGTCCGTCGCATTGTGTTTCCCGCTTAATGTTCCCAGTGGCGATACAACATCGCACAGAATTGTGAAAAGTAGCTATTTATATCGCCTCTCATTATTTATTAGCTGTGTTATTTTGTGTCCGCAGAACAGGGTAGAACCAAAGATGCACAAAAGAACGCCTCATACATTTTCATAGAAGATTTATAAATGATACGAATAGTACAAATAGTTCCCTTCAATCGACAGAAC
Source organism: Dioctria linearis (assembly GCA_963930735.1). NCBI lineage: Eukaryota > Metazoa > Arthropoda > Insecta > Diptera > Asilidae > Dioctria > Dioctria linearis. Next base: position 170,433,629 of record OZ005744.1, on the reverse strand, counting down.
AATTTGTTCTCTCTAGTATATAGGAGCTCTAGACAGGGCCGGATCTATGGTGAGGCACACGGGGCACTTGTCCCGGCGCTAGTTTTAAGGGCGCGACAATACGACGGACTTCTGAACCCATAACTAAACGAGAAAAAATATAATTATAAGAATTGGAAAAATTGTTCAGACCATACTTAACACTTCAGTCTTCTTTCCGGAATCTCAAAACTCCTTTGCTCATATCATACTTTTATTCATGCTTGTACTTATACAGTCAATCCGTTTAATGTCTACTGAATTTAAGTCTGTAAACCTCTGTCATTAAACTAAAAATTCCGCTAAATTCTCAAATTGTAGCTTTGTATCATATGAAATGAAATCAAAAATTATACAAATGTGGCTGGCAACCCTATGTTCCCCATCATCATCAATCCTACCTCGAATGTGGACAGAATATAAGACAGTAGGCACAAGCACAGAGTTGCCGGAAAATTATTTTTATGCCAGCTAAATTTAGCCAATTTAGCCGGAGTTATGCCCTTTGAATCCGAGTAATAAATCAGATAAATCCTTTCAAGCTGGACGGCAGTTTGCCAGAATTCCTACTCAGAGTTTTTTTGAAACTGTCTCAAATTTTAGTAGTTCTAGCCGAGAAGGTTCATATTGAAAAGCTGCAAAAATAAAAAACTAATCTCTAACATAATTCAATTTTTAATTTGTTATCTTTGTGTTAATAATATCGGACTTGCAATTTCAATATTGCAACCGCAAGTCTGTCTCTATATACTGAGAAACAGCTCGGTATACGCTCGGTGTACACTCAGTATGTAATATATAGGTACTCAGTATTGAAACTGCGAAAAATGTACGCGGTATACGAGTTTATTGCAATATGACTGATCGTAGTTATAAACCATAATAATTTAATACACGAAACTTTTAGAACCGAATTTAATCCTGCAATGCTGGCTACACCACGTTTTCTGACATTTAATATTTGACACTTGTCAAACTGAAGTGTCTATTTCGTTTTTATTTTTCATATAGACAATTTGCTCGCATTTTGTACGTGCGCGGAACTTTCTTAAGTCAAATGGCAAATCAAGTGATAAATCAAATGTAAGTTCTCTAATTAAATTCTTAGTATCGTAAGCTGCAAGTATGTCTCAGAAATTTTATATTGACATAATTGCATTATCAATATTGTAATTGTAATTGGAACTGTAAAAAAATTTTCCCCAAATAAATATCGTTGTTAGAGAGATCATTAACTAACATCTTTGCCCCCCTTCAAAACTTTTCTAGATCCGGTACTGGTTTCAGAACAAGGTACACAAAATAACACAGATAATATAAATACATCTCGTAGCAATATCAATATTTTATGTATTTTTTATTACTATATCTGTTAGAGATGTCCTTCCGTCAGAAATATGTTTAAAGAAGTATGCAGTTTTATAATATTTTGTTCCTCCCATCCATCAAAAACTGAGCATTTGTCAGTTTTAGCAACAAAACACTGAATTTTTTATCACACTGAAAAAGACTTTTAAAACTTCCCTAGAATCAATTGTACCTATATTTCTAAAATTTCTTCGAAAATTATTTTTGATACTTATACCTGTCGAAAAATCAGTCAATGTGCTCCTTTTAATAGATGAATTGAATAAGATAAAATAAAAATATTTTTCGAAATTTAGTAACATGTTTATAGATTACATTAACAGCAGCAACTATCACTATTTTTCAGTGTATTCCATAGTTTTCCTAACTAACAGAAAATTAATTGGAAATAATTATTGTTTCCCTCATTATAAATGTTTTAAATATAATGAAACATTTAGTGGGAGAAAAATTCTATTAAAATTTGCATAAATAGTGAAAATTTAGATTCCACGTCCGCGTTCAAAATTTATACTCTGGAGCTTAATCTATTTGTGCAGGCTGAAGCTTATTTGTTTGCAGGTAATATAAGCTAATATTTGTACGAAATAATCTTAACTTATGAATTAACTTTAAAAAAATGCGTAAACAATCAATTTAATTGTGAAGAGAAGTTACAGTAAGAATTTTTCTAAAGTAATAAATAGCAATGCAAAGCAATGGCTGCATTCTAATTTAGACTAAAATTCCAAGTACAAGTACCTGGACTTGAAATATTTTAAGTACAAGTCTCGGTACTGGTACTGAAATTAGTACTTAAGTGCCAATGTACTTAAGTACGTTACAGGTTTGTTCTAATTTTTAATTTTTTACACAAATTTTCCTATAGCTACTTTTAGCTCCAGGGCTCGACCATAACTTAAATTAGCTAAATTATGCTTTCGAAAACTATCAAAAACTGGTTCTGACTTTTCAGCAAATGGCTTATTTGTAAAATCTTGAAGAACAGAGAGCTTAAATAAGCTCAGAGAATATTTAACTTGACTTATAATACAAGCAATTGATTTATATCTTATTTTCAATTGCAATTTTAATTTGTTTTTTCTTTTATTCCCCCCCCCCCCCTCCCTCTAAAGCAAATGTCTGGATCCGCCTTTCCTTTCCATACATTACTCTTTTTAATGCAGTTTTCAACACGTAGGCAATATTTGACATTGTCACCAAATATCATTTTAATAGCAAGTACCCATAGTAATAAGTGTGGCTAGCATGAAATCGAACCTTGAGTGAAAGTAGACATTAGAAACTGCTTCTTGAACATCTCTACACAATCCAGACCTCAGTCTTGATATAATCATACAATCAAACTATAGAAACAATTTTCCCCTTTGAATATATTTCAGAATAATTTTGAAAATAACTTTAATCACTTTATAACCTTTCCAGGATATGCAACGGCGACTGAATCAAGGATGTGAAGATTCCAGCCATCTATTAAATGAAAAGAGCAAGACCGAGGAAGAGATCGAAAAACTAAGGAGCAACATAAAAATCATCGAATTAGAAATGTCCAAGTGCCGCAAGTGATAAAACTAAATGAGATCATTTCTGAAAATTAAGAGTCTTGTTTCCTGTAGTCTCCTGTACTTTGTCTACTTTGTATGCTTACTAATAAAATTCTAAGAAGTAAATAATCTTGATGTGGAAGAATTATGGTTGCACGTTCTTTTCTTTTTTGTTTTACCCCAAAAACCTACATAGATATCCAGAGAGAGCTATCCATCAGGAGAAGACAACTGACTAAAATATAATAATGTTACCTTCCTCAGAAAAGCTTTACACTCACGTGCTAGCTGACTGCTTGGATGGCTGGCTGTCTCGCTGGGAGTTATCATCAATAAGCTGCTGTCACATCTGCCGAAATATTGATTGGGATAAGAGATATCCCAATCCAACTAGAAAAGGAACAGCAATAGGAAGGAAATAAGGAAGGAAGGAAGGAAGGAAGGAAGGAAGGAAGAAAATAAGTAAACCCCCAAACTATAGGAGGAGTAAACTTTTCTTATAGTATAGACTTTTTGTCATTTCCCTGAAACATCTGGGAATAGAGGACCATTAATCATTTTTCTAAGTTACACGTTTACCCTCTGGTTGCAAGGAAGGACGGACAGTCAAGACACTCCACACCACACCAAGAACTGTTTTTGCTGGACATATTCCCATACATCTGCACGTCTCCTTATCTTTCCGCTCAGTTTTTGCCACTTTTCACCAATCTTTTCATCTCAGGAGTAGAAAATAAATCTTTTCTGAAAGTAATAATTACACACAAGATTGAGTTTTAATTCAATTGCCCGCTGGTGGGTGGACTCCTGTTAATTGCAACTGTTAGATAAGTTTCACGAGCTTCACGACAAAACTTTTTCGTCAATCCGTTACAACTTATTCAGAAGTTCCCATTATAAGGACTTTCTTTTGTTGCCAGTAAGTTTGGGAATGAAAGTTTAATCCTTTTAAGAAGTCGTCGACGACGACGACAACGAGTGACTAATAGAAATGTTTCCCTGAATTATTTTGGATCTAGGGAATAAGATTTGAAGTGGCAATTTGTTTTGCTCATTTTCAGAGAAATTTTGATATTTTATCAAATTTCATAGCGGTATTAGCACTATTGGAAAAGTTCTAACTGTTACCTTAGGTGTGTGCTAATTTATCGAGAATTGTACTTATATTATACTTTATATCACGAACTTTAGTAACCCATGATAGATCTAGAAGAGAAAATCTTGATGAAAACAATACTCTATGCTCCTCAGATACAGGTACTAGAAGATTGTTTAGTGTAAGTAGGCCTACAATGACATACGAGCTCTTTTGTGTTGGACCATTTTTACCTAGATGCGGTAGGACCAGAATATCTAGAGTTAATAACTTTTATAAATCTTTTTTTTTAACCAAACGTAATAGAACTGCGCTGCTGAGGAGTCCTACGGTCCTGGAACATAAGTCCTGGTGCGACGCCTCAAATGATTATATGTGATGACACACATTTCTTTAGTAACAACTTCTATTATGGATATGCGACACTAGGTAAAAAGGGATAACCAAAGATACAGCCTATTGCTAAGTATCAATTATCTCAATGTAGAAACTACCTTCAGAGTTCTGCGCTGCAGGCGTTCAGAGATGGGATGGCAGGCGAAAGCCGCTAGGACAAGAATCTATACTATTCAAAGATTAAGCCAACATTAAAATTGGACGTAACTCCAAGAGATTTAACATCACAAGCTACAAGGAACATCCTAAATCGAGCTAATGAAGAGATTTATCTGAAAGCAATTAATAACAGTGATATAAAAAATGGACTCAGCTGAATATGTAGATGTGAATAGGTGGGGAGCAAGGAGAAGTGCAAAGAGTGATTAAGAGATTAGAGACACAATACCCAACTTTGCGGACTGATAAGGCGCAAAGAACAGGACAATGGCCAAGCCCTGGCCTACCCCCCCCCCCCCCTTCCTCAACCTATACTAATCTGCGAGAAAATCTTCCAACTCCAGAAATGACCAGTAAGGTAGGATTGAAAATAGAAGGAAAATGCAGGAACGAAAAGCGAAGACAGGCAAAAACATTACCCCCGTAAGGCCCATGACCTCAGTTGCTCCTTTGGTAAGCACGCTAAACACTATCCCAGAGGTCCTGGTTTCGACATGGTTTGCGATTCTTCCTCTCACCTAGTTTCCTTACGACTTTTATAGCTTCTCCTACTTAGCAGGTTGCACACTGGCTTTCGTACTTGAGATCCTTCGTCCCATTTCCACAAAACAAAAAATGTCCGTGAAGGGAGGAGAAATGTCCATTATACTTACCTAACTGAGTCACCTGCAGTGAAAAGGACGCGACAAGCGTAATTTAACGGAAAATAACAATATTATCCTATTTTTAGGTCTATTCAAGATGGCTATTTTTTGGGACACATCGGTACAACAGAAAAGTGATTTTTTTTTTCATTATTTCATCGCACAACTTATTTATTTAGGTCAGCAAACTTCAAGTCTTGATTTGACTCATCAACAAATCCCAAATTGCGAAATACAGTGACTCGGAAAAACAAAAGAAAATAGAAAAATTAAAAAAAAATAGTAATTTACGTTTTATGCCTTCAAAAGTCTTTAACTTATTCAGGGCTTTCCTTAACTATAACTTTCCCAGGATTATGCATACGATTTGATTTGCTTCTAGATTGTTAAGTCTTCACGACCGCAGAATCTTTAACGGGCACTTTCAGATAAGTATGCACACGCTTTACAATATCCAATACTGCTTCTAATTTTTCCTGTGGAATGTTTACTACTATTTCGACAAACTTTGAAAGAGATTTCTCTTCCATAGATTCTCATACCTTTAATCAATTTCAAATTTTGCCTGTCGAGTTTAGTAACCCTCATTTGATGCTCATCTATAGTTGAAACTATGGTAATAAATTCTTAGAAGCCGGATAAGAGACAGAAAGTCCTTGTGTCTTGACGTGGATACCTAGTTAAAATCACTTTAATTCCACGGCAATCTTAATGCCCGGATTAGTACCAACGTAACAATCAACGCACGCCCTCATGAGGCAGAGTATATCCTGTCTTAATGAGTACCAGTTATGTCAGTGTATGCTTGACATTAACTTACTGGTCGAAGTGATACCCATTTAAAATCTCTGCCGATCTCTGGGTCATGGCACCTGGTTAATTTAGTGCAACTCCACGCCGAAAGCCAAATATCTAAACATACATTAATAATAATACATGTAGACTCAGACACCACCTCCCACAATCACTACGATGCTCCCATAAAGGGGCCTTCTCCGGGTTGAGGTGAATAACTCTACTATAGTATTATAGTATTCAAGGCTCCTCAACCTCGTGGTACCAAGTTAGCAATGTCATCTACCCGATTGGTATGGCTACGTAGTTCATGACCATAAGGTCATGGGTACTCCCAGTGGTATCTTTACATGTAGATATCCTTTTATAAACGGCAGTGGTTACTCCATTCGGGCTTAAGATCTTATTGGCGCACAAGGTGTCAGCGGGGACCACGAGAAGCTTAATGTACTCCAAATTCAAGTTTGAAGAGGCTAGAGATTACGGAAATCATGTCAGTAATCTTATAGCATTCCGTGCATACTCGACATACAAGAACTACCATTATACATTCATTAACTTCTCCAATCAGCCAACTTTCTACTTCCTCCGTCCCTTGTCAGGACTATGTTTGAGATTTTTATTTTTTCAACTCTCGTGAGTACATATATTGTTTGTATAATGACCTCTTTGCCATTCATACCCTACTACAGTACCCACAGAGTAAAAAATCTCATATCTTATATCGCGGTGAAATCGCGCATGTGAGCGCATAACCCTACTACTGTGCCCACAGTGGGAGATCTAAAGCGATCTTCGGTAGCAACTTATCCCTTTTCCTTCAGTTCAACACAATTTTCGTCACTAAACATGCATAATTCATTCTCATATGTCTTTCACATTGGCAGCCCTGTACGTCACAGACCCTTTTTCCGCCACCTCCGACTAAGAGACAATCTAAACGGATCTCTTGAACTCGTTCTGTTAATCTCTTATACTTGCAAGATCCTGGGCCATTTCTTCTACAATTTTAGTGAGCGCTGACAAAGAAAATTAAGGTTCAGAATCGGAGTCGCCACACATCACCGATTTCTTATTGATATATTTTTTAATACAAACTTCCACAATGGAAGAAGAGAAGCAATTCCAGTAGAAATCGTGCTGTCCCAAAAGCAGACTATCTATCAGTCTGATAACAAGTGAAAGTTTCCGCAGAAGGGGAGGGGTTGTATCTGCGATCCAAAATTGATATTAGATTAGACCAATACTAATGGTCTAATCTAAGACAATTTCTGGATTGCAGATACAACTGGGAGGGTCGAAAACTTTCACTGAATCGACGGCTCTAACTTTCAAGGAATTTTGTCGCCACGGTGACTGGGGTATCTGATAAAGGAATGCTATCACAATACAAGAAAAAAATGAAAGAATTGGAAGATGGTCAACTTGAAATCATATTGAGGTAAAATACAGAGCTACTATTTCCACCCTACGTGTCTTCAGTAAGAATCGAAATTTTGAATACGATGTGCTACATCAATGACAAATTCAATCAAACTGGATCAGATTTTATTGTTAACAAACAAAATAATGTCAAACAATAACTCAGTAACGGATGGGTTTTTTTTTTTAGCCAGGGGACGAGAGATCCCAAATACGTAGGACAGGGCGGCCTGTTGTGATAACCTGTTAGAAACTCCATCACCAAAACCTTCCTATCCTTTTAATAATGCGAATCAGGTGAGGTAAGTTTTTCAGCGCATCCACATATAGGGGGTAGACCCAAGCACACGCAAAGTGTTCGGTTGTCTCATGTCAGTCTCTCCTTCCAGGCAGGACAGAGACTCAGAGCTGTCAACAACTTTGTTATATTAGCGGGCAACGAGTAGTGGCCGGTGATGATGTCAACCATAGTTCTATTCAGTTCTATTGTATATTGTTTCCTTCCAAATCAGAAAAGTTCCTATTAGGCTCACCAAGAAAAAGTTTGGTTCACCTGTATGTACTCAGGTTCGCCCATCGCTGCTGATGGTTCAGCCGAACATCGGTTTTGATGAGAAACCTAATTACCGAGGTGCCAACGCCTACAGCCGGCTCTGGTCCAGGGAAGGGAGAACCTGAGTCAAACCTGGCTCACAGGTTAGCCTTATTTCCCATGATGCTCATGTACCCGGGAAACCACTGAAGGGATACCTTGTTGCGCAAGATTTTTCTTATAAAATTGATGAAATTAATCTGAAACACCTATAGACCCACATTTAGAAAGTGGTTAAATATTCAAAACAACATTTGTTGCCTCCAGTATTAAATGAAAAAAAAGGAAAATCCAAGTTCGCCCTAATTTTAAGATAGCTCCATCATAATAATTGTGTGTGTGAACCAAGACATTTGACAACCTCGTCTCGTAAGCCTATACCTCTCTTGTAATGTCTTAGCGTATGCAGGACCAAGCAAATATTATTTATTTAAATGTCAGAAACTTGGTGCTGTATACGAAGATTAACAACAGTACAACGACGAGGCAGACTGCTGCAAATGAGAAATCTCCCTGAGTTACGAGAACAATCAATAATTTGACAGCTGCTAGTTCCATTACGTTTATGGTGAAGTAATAATTTCGTCTTCGATGTGGGTCCACCAACATCCATGCATGTGGCGGCTCCCTCTATCACAGCAGCCTCCTGATGAATCTAGAGAGAATCACATCGAACGCCCCCGCAGATAAAACTACATCGACAGAAAGTATGTGTATACCTTACAAGCCCTTTTCCGGGGCGAAACACAAAAAGCTCATAATACTGCTATGACTATAAATTGCTATCATAAAGGATAATGTTCCTGGGTGGCTGACTGCTCTCCTACAGCTATGCTCAAGACAGCACAAAGGGACAAGGGACCAGGGAATCTGGGATGAATAAGTGGTCGGAATGGATGGTGGAGGATTGAGGTGGAGCTGCTCTGGTGTATTTTGTTAAAAGATTACCAGTGAAAGCTTGTGTCGCGGTGCCTTCTTTACACAGAGAGATGCCATCTGGCACATTCTGTGAAATTAACAAGATGTTTACCTCAGCGTTCATAAATCTTAATTACACGTGTTTCGGTCGGATGCTGCGGCTGCCTAAATAATTTTTCACCAATAAACGCACACAGTATAGTGAAATACCTAGAGCCGGTAAGAAAGGTATATACCTCACCTCGTACCTTCATCAAAAATTGAATGAGGCGCGCTCATAAAATGTCTGTGGCGGCACCTGTTTACCTGAAGAAATAAATTGTCGCGCGTATTATAATATTTTAGAAAGTAGCCGGGCCCCCCCAACACTCATGGGGCCAAGTTTCCCAACTGACAACTCTATGTATATATGTATATGGGATGTGCATATATGTAGAATCCTTTGTTTGGCTGGATTCGGAATAAAAGGGGATACAGATAGGGCGGGGACGGTACTGACTGACTGACTGTGGATCCATATTCCATCTGCTCCATATGTGCGTACGTTTTCAAACAATTTAAGTTGATTGCAGCCCGGTACGTGACTTCGGTTACTTTTCGGTTTGGATTCGTTATCTGATTCAAATGTTCAGCTTTTAAGTTGCCTTTGTGCATTACAATGGGTTCATGCGGGTATCCCTATCTGTGCCTGGGAAACTTTTCGAGCGGATGTACATATTAACGAGCAAACATTTATCGGAGCCGGGTTCGGCTGTTCCATAGTTTTGATCTTATTGATTCATTTTAATTTATTTATACAATTCGATGGATTTCATTGTGGTGAAACGGATACGAAAGACACGCAATGCATTTCCAATTATGTAATTTTGGTTAATTAAAGCAATCCTGTAAGGACGAATTGTGGTATGATAAAGAGAAGTGTATGGATTTTGTTTTTGTTTCTTTGTTTTCCAAACAGTACTAAAGGATACGATGGGAAAAATTATGCATGAACGGAAAATAGATTTTAATTACCCAATTGTCTAGGTTCTGAGAGTCCTAATTTTTAATCAAATGTATTTAGAACTCTTGATGCGGAATTCCATACAACAATTATCTTTCGTCGCTTATCGACAACAACCCCATTAATATGGGCACTGCTAGAATCTCTCGAATCCAGTATTAAACTGATAATATCTGTTTGGAGATCGGGGACAGGTCGTTATCACTATGATTAAAATCTTACAGTCGAAAGTAGTTCAGATAGCCTAAAGGCGCGTTCACACATTACAAACATTCTCCAAATGGTTGACAAACATTTGACAAACATTTGTCAAACATTTGTGGAATGTTTGATGAATGTGGATACAAATTTTTCAGTTTTGGATTCTTAGAAAAAGTTTCAATTTAATCTAAATGAAATGGAAAACATTAAATGTTTGTTAAAGTTTGTACAGTACTTTCAGTCAGTTTTCAACAGCTGTAGAAAGTAGTAGTGAGAATTCATTTTGGAGTTTTGGAATTTTTTAATAATAAAGTAGAGAAAGGGGAGTACATAAATATTATATAATTAATAGAACTGTATTCTACACATCGAAACAGGAATGCCCACTTTTCATTCAACTTTAGGTGTGATACCTCCAGACATAAGAGATGTTTTAAAAGATGCATTATGATATTCTGAACATATTTTATTAACAATGTTTATTTCAATTAAACGGAGAAAAGCTATGGCGATCGGATATAACTTGAAATCCGAAATCTAGTAACTGGAGTGTATGAGAGCCAAGTGCTGAAAATTGGTTTTCCGGCTGCAAAAACGTCCCAAGAAAGTTTGCTGAATCTGGAAAAAAGCACATCACACGATACTTACTTTAAGTGGGTTCGAACTAGCGTTTTAAATACACTGACAGTCCCTGCCGTTTGAATAGTAACAGGTAAACTATTCCACAGCCGGATGATCTGAACAAGGTACGAATTCTCCATGACCAGCTTATGAAATCGTGGCATCACTAAATTTATATTACGTTGGGCTTATTTGACTTCAGTATGTTATACAACAAGATAAGCGACCTACGTTGTAGAAAATGTTTCAACGAGCATCCTAGTAACGGCATTCGAAAAGAGGATATATGGTCAAACCTACGTAATCTAAAACTGAATCGAATACAGTCATTAAATGCAATCTCCAATTTATCTCCACACACACTATCGAATTTGGGAAAGCTATGCTACCCGAAGTGCAGTGAGGCAAAATTAACGATTTCACAAGCATTAGATGAATAATACAAGGTAACATATTAGCAGAAAGCCAAAGCCTTCGTAAACCAGAATATATTTTCCTCAATTGCATATTGACACTATCACAACACTTCATACTTCTATTCAAGGTTATCCCTAAATTGGTGACCTTACTACGCATTGGTAGGACGGAGCCATTTAACACTACTGGCAAATCAAATTAATTATTGTAGAAGCTTATACACTGCTACTTACTAGGGTTTAATTGTAACCTATTATACCTAGACCATGCGTGGATTCTGTCTTAATCAGAGTTAATACGATCTATACAATCATCAATATGCCCAATTGGACGGCTCAAGTACAATTGTACATCATCTGCGTAGAGGTGAATGCTCACGTCGTGAATCATTTCTGGTAAGTCATTAATGAATAGGCTGAATAACAATGGACCCATGATGGAACCTTGAGGCACTCCTCGCACTAGCTATAGCGGAATGGATATTCTATCATTGAGATTGACTTGTTGAATGCGATCAGATAGAAAACTACAGATCATCGATACTGCTGTACTATGTACTAAATTTAAAAGAGGTATAGAGCTTCTGCAAGAGAAGCCTATTATCAACGGTATCAAAAGCTTTTGAAAAATCCAAAAGCACCAAGGTGATAAATTTGTCCTGATCCATAGAGCTTCTTATGTCAGGGGATATCTTTAAGATAGCAGTTTCACAACAATGGTGCGTCCTAAATCCGGATTCCCAGTAGGTCAATAAATTATTTTTGTCCACGTGTTCAGAAACCTGTCTGTACATTAATTTGCTAATGCTAATTGGACGAAAATCAGCTGGAGTTCTGTAGAAAATTTCTTTGGAATTGGAAGAATATTAGCAACTTTCCAATTGGACGAAAGGAGGATGAAGACAAGCATGAATTAAATATATGAAGAATAAATGTACAGATGATTGGAGGCAGTATTTTGATAAAGCGCGGTGAGAGGTCATCAGGGCCAACTAGCATCAGATTTTATTGAAGTAAAGGCCGAAATAAGTTCATTCATGTTAACACACTGGAAAGAAAATAGGTTGAGCAGACGTTTCATCAGAGGAGTTACTGATCGAGGTAAAAACGGCATTCAATTAATCAGGTTAAAAACTGCAGAAGCTCATGTCCTTTCTATATACTCCGATTTGCCGCAGATTCCTCCACAACTTTTTTGAATCAAGGTTAGTATTAATTTTGGAACTATAATACTGACGTTTAGCCAGTTTAATCGCTGTGGTGGTTCTATTTCGAGCAGTTTTGTATAAGAACCTGGCTTCGTTGATTTTGAGCCATCTATAACGTTGATATAGATATTCACGCTCTATAATAAGGGTGCGGACTCTTGTAGTAAAACATGGGCAACAATTCGTATTAGTATATTTCACCCGAACAGGTACATATTTATTATACAGATAGGAGATCAACGTGGTACAGATGTCGACTTGGTCATCAACTAATATGCAATCATATATCCGCTGCCACGGCAAAACCATGCACTCATCAAATAAGGAATCAGTATCTATATTTTTATAACCCCGGAAAAAATACTTAATAGGAGATTGATTCATGCCTAGCATAAGTTCATAGCTGAGAAAAATAATATCATGGTCGAGTGTACTAGGAGGGCGGATTTGATCGTGTGCAATGATCTTTCCATTATCTGTCACTAGAATCAGCTGAAGAAAAGAAGGATTACATGTATTGTAGTAGGTAGGATAGAAATTAACAAAATCAAAGTGAAGGGACTGGAGTAATTGTGTGAATTGATTTGCTAAGGCGTCTTCTTCTCAGGACCTAAAGAACTCGATTCTGTACTAGATTTTTCAAAAACTTACCCACCCACCCGCTCCCCCTCCCAGAACTTTTTCCGCTAGATAGAAATAAACATTGTTAATAAAATATGTTCAGAGTATCATAATGCATCGTTTAAGATATCTCTCACGTCTGGCGGTGTCGGGCCTAAAATGGGCATTCCCCTATGTGGGACAAATTGAGTGAAGAGTATAAGGACAAATTAAACGTAATGACTTCTTCAAATTACTTGGAAGTCAGTTATCAGTGGCTGCGGATGAAGCAAGCCAAAAGCTAAACTCGTTGGTTACTCAGTACCTGCATGAAAAACAGGCACAAAGGGCCAGTAAAAGTGATTTTTTTTATGTTAATACTTACCGACATATATGGTTGCAATAGAAAAAAAAATTTAAATTAACTGTTTTGAGACTTTAAAACAGTACATTAAAGAATGATAAGATAAGAATCACCCGTTGCAAAAAAACCTCAGAGCTATGGCCAGCCGTTCATCTACACTTACACTATTTCTCCAATTTGTATTTCGTCTTCTTATTTTTCGCCTGATTCTATTAAATAGAATTTTGAAATCACTTGAAGAGATTCTTGCGAAGTATCCAAATCCGGAATGATCGTCTATTTTTAAATCATTTAGTAAATCACGACCACTATACTCTAATCGTCTTCTAAAATTTTTACTTCACTCGGAGAATACATAACGAAAACAAAAATTTATAAAAAAATTGTTTGTCAAATGTTCGACAAATTTTGTTTGCCAATGTTTGCTATATGTGGATGTACCTTAAGAAAGACATAATCTGGAGAAAAAAGAAAAACAAGAAAATGCAAACTAAGAAGATCAGCTTCATAGGAGTAAAAATAAAGATAAAAGAATAGCAGTAAGGTTATATGGCCAATGTGCTAATTCTGATCCTTTGTCGTATATTTTTCATATACACATGTTTTGACATTTCACTACAAATTTTTCGTGCTTTGCTTTTAACCATAGTTCATTTTGTTACTGACATACTTACTTACGTAAGTTCCTTACGTAGGCTACTTACGTGGGTTACTTACGTTGCACAGATGGGTGGCCATAAGAAATTACATACGGGCATTCATCTAGAGTAGGGGTACCAGACACTCCAGAAAAGTGAATATTTGCCCAAGAAAAAGAGCACAAAAGAGTACAGTTTTAATTAATTGAATATATGTTAATGTTAATGTTAAGAGTAGGGGCGACTAGGCCTCCAAGACCTTGCGGACACCGCGACCATAGTTGGTCTATTGTGCCTTCCCCTAAAGGGGTTAGGTAAAATCGAGTCTTTTAACGAACTCCATTATTGCTTTTGGAGTTAGATTGGAAATATTATCTGGAGAGATAATTGTTCTTCCAATGATTTGCAGCCTTAGACCTGCAAGTACTGGGCACTCACATACGACATGCATAGAGGTTTCATCTTCCTCTTCGCACAGTCGAACCAATTCACTGTCGGATTTTCCTATCTTCTTCAGGAAGTGACGGAAGGGGCCATGACCAGTGACTGCGTTCGCAAATAGTCTAAGCGACTGTATGCTAATTCCAATAAGCTGGCGTGTCTGGAAATGATAGGGGTTGAAGAATTTCTTCGTCGGCCTCATACCGAGCGCGCTACGCCAAAGGAGATCCAGTTGTCTGTTTTCCCACCTAAGAAGTTCCCCCCTAAAGTGGCTTTTTGGTAGGCCAAATGTCGGGTAGGGACCAGTATACAGACATTCAGCTCCGGTTTTAGCCAGTTCATCTGCTTTTTCATTACAGTCCACTCCTTAATGTCCAGGGACCCGACCAAGGTTACTTGGTTGTTGTCCCTAGACAGTAGTTGGAGTTTCGAGTACCAGCTCCAGACTAATTTCGACTCAAAAACTTGAGAGGAAAGAGCTAGGAGCGCAGCTTGGCTGTCTGAGCAAATGTAGATATTGGAGTTCTTACAGCCCTTTTTTAAGCATTCCTAAGCTCCAACCTCTATAGCATAGACTTCCGCCTGAAAAATGGAAGGTGAGGCACCAAGCGAAATGAATAGTTCCACATCTGGACCAACAACCTCTGCGCCTGTTTTCCCGTCCATCCAGGATTCATCAGTACATATACTTGTATATATACTATGTACATATTTTTGCATTTCTAATGTGCATATGCTAGCACATCCAAAGACGCGAGCAAGTGTTTAATGGCAAAACACAATAGAAATATGAAGCCGTTCGTCAAGTTTTAATTCTTTTCGTCAACTTCTTTCTGTCCGTACGGTCATGATCGAACTTGGTGTAAGCAAATTTGACAGATTGCGGCGTAAATACTATACAAATGTTAGTTATGCATAAGGAAGGATTCGTCATGTTTTCGAGGCTTGCATTTGCAAGCATAAAACTTTTTTCTTTCTCCTGCTTTCTAAAACTAAATTAAATTTAAGTTGTCTTTTCAGTTTTAAGTTTAAAGATATTCGTAGTATATACATAGTATGCATATTTAAAAATTATTTCATATATTTTTCAGAGCTTCTTATATCGTTTGGATTTTTTTTTTTTTATTCAAAATATAATTGTAAACTTTACTGCAGTTAAAATCCTTGAAATTCTACATTCTCAGCTACATATTTAGTTAATGTATTTACTACTAAAATAAAGCTTTGTGTTTGCACGTCTGTTACGTAAGTAATGTTCTGCACAATAAATGCTCTCTGGATGTTGTTATCTTCTTTCCAATTTCATGACCTGCGACTTTCATGACATTTACTTCCGTGGGCCCAGAAAGTGGAGAGTTACTTTCGTAAATAGAAGATTTGTAAGGAAACGTCAATATGAAACTACTTACGAAAGTTACTTACGAAAGCTACTGTCGCCATGTAAATGTAGCATTATTTTATTTGAGATTCGAATTCTTAAGTAAAAAAAAGAATACAAAAGAGCACGTATTCTTTTTAGAGCATTATTCTAAAAAATAAAGACGAAAAAAAAGAGGCAGGAAAAAAGAGAACATATACTCTTTTGAAGAGTATTATGGTAACCCTAATCTAGGGCAAAGTTCACCTAATGACAAGTTAGGAAGCAGGCGAGATTTCCGAGTGTTTTACATTTAAAATGCACACGGCAAGAAAAGGAAGAAAGAAAGAAAAAAAAATCGAAAAAAATAAAACTCTCTTTAAAACTTTTATGAATAAAGATAAAAAATGTGAAAGCGCAAATTGCATGCAACGAAACAGAATGGCAAATGTTTCATTTTCGTAAATAAATGAGAAGGGGCGGAGTTTTCGCGTTTTACTCTCATAAAATGTTCCCGCGCTTTTGTGAAAACCAGTTTTTACTGAAAAATTTAGAGAATCGGCCAATGTTTTTTATAGCATGGCCAATGTTTGTTAGTGTAATTTCTATGCTAATTGAGCAGCACGTGCTTCTGTTTACATTCGTTTTGCTGTGAAGAGATTAAGTGGGAGAAATTCTTGCTGGATTCTCTGATATTTTCGGGAAAAATGAGAATTTCATTCGAAAGGAACTTTACATCTCCTTTCAGCATCTGAGCCAAAGCGAAATTTATCTTTTTCTTAAAAATGGGAGATAGTGTGACCTGATGTACATTATTATGAATAGTTTGATAGAATTTTGAGGGATTTAATAAGATTTTGTCGTTCCCTCGATTTTTGTTTGTAACTCGTTATCTCAGTTGCACTGCAATAATGCATAGCCACGATCTTTTCCCTCAATCATGCAAAAGAGGAAAGTATATGAAATTTCTTGTTTCATTCTAAAAAACACCAGAAATTTTCCGCTTTTGCTCTACAGCTTCTTAACTTGTCATTAGGTTAACTTTGTCTAAGGTATCGTAAAAATTGGTATCCCCACTGACTTATAACAATGGACTGAGGGATTTGCTATTTCATGTGGCACAAATATTGTGTTTCTGTATATCACCGTTAGAGCACCTCTTAAAACGATTACTACATAAAAACATGTAAAACTCAACCAATCAGATGAAATTTAACACTTGAAAATCGAATTTAATTAAAAAAATATATTTTTTTGTGTCCAAGTGATATTTTAATCGCTTATAAGGAATTACACACATTCCGACTTTAATATTCAAAAGTTATTCTTACCTGAATCCTGTGTATGGGTAAGAGAGATGGAGAATGGTAAACACTATCTTTACCTTATTCTTTCTGCGTTGATTGCATCTGCAGCTAACATAAAAACTTCAAATGGCATAAGAAAACGTTTAGTAAGAAATATTTTGTGTTGGTAGCTCCAACTCTGCCATAGGGCGAAAGAGAAAACTGTAAAACTTGTGACATTCTTTATCCATTCTTTGTCCATTGTTATAAGTCAGTGCTTATACCAAAACTACTTTGGATGGGAGTTGTTGACAGCCCTGAGTGTCTGTCCTGTCTGGAGAGAGAGCATGAGATAACCCACTTTTTTTGTGTGTGTCCGGCCTTCGCCCGATGCAGGATCTAACCGTCTATCTGTGGATGAGATGAAAAACCTGCCTCACGAAGACGCTTCATTAAGAAGACAGGAAGGTTTTTGGTGAATAGCCTTCTAGCTGGACAGCACAGTGGGCCGCTATGGCCTCCGTGCATGGGATAGGGTCTCCTGTAACATTGTCTTTAAAATAAAAAATATATATATACATATTTCGCTATCATTTTACCTGATATATATCTGAACTAATTTATCTAGGCAGATTTGTTCCAGTTCAGCATATCTTCGATATTTATTTCGAAAAACTTAGCTTCGTTGAATATTGACACCCATCTCACTCAAAGTATATGAGCAATTCAATTCCATTATCTCAACTTAAGTTCTACAGTGATCCTGTATTTTTCTTCATCCTTTTTTACTTTTAAAGACTTGACGTAGATGTTTAAATTATAGTATGCTATCGGTTTATTTTGAGTGCAGTTCATACAGTTGATCCGGACTCTGAGGATATATCCTGATTAGAATTTTCAAGACATTCTCCTTACATCTACAGAGCTATTCCTCCTGATTTCATTGATTGAGCATCCATTAGAGTGATTAGATTGGAGTGGATGGTTATACATATTATCAGGTATACACAATGATCCGTATAAAATTTTCAGGTAGTTATCATAAAATCGTAAAGTTCCGACGGGTTTTCATCTCGACGAGGGCTAGAGGTAAAAAATTGTTTTTTGCCGACGGATTTATGGACAATAATTATTATGTTATTGTTCCGTACTTTTATGAATTTTATGGGTATAAATAGATGTACTTAAGTGCAAACACAAACTTAGTGAAGGTGTTTAAAAAATGAGAAAGGACTCAAATATAGGGGAAAAATTATCTCAAGTGCGCGGAAATAAAAAGACAAAACTTAATAAAGACAAAGTGGAAAGAAAAGTGATAGTGCGAAGGAATCAAAAACGTGTGAAAGCGGAAGAAAAGTGTGAAGATTGGCGGAAGATGTCAGTGTTACAGGATAATTTAGGCTTGAATGAGAATGTTAGTTTCGACATGGAACTTAAAATTCTCTCAAGGGCTTTCGTACGTCGATTCAGACAGACATGTGACGCGAAAGAGCTATCCGAAGATGAACTTACAAGGACTATCGGGAATACTATTCTCAACGAATTAAAAGTTTACAGAGACCCTCAACCGACCAAATATACCGAGGAAAACGAGACAGTGGAGTTCATGGATGCTGAAGGTCTTGACGATGGAGACCTCCAGGAACACGAATTTGGGACATCTACATTGACTGGAAGCGGGGCATCATCTGACGAAAGCTACAAAGTAGTTGATAACAAAAGACGACCGCGTTCTCAGCTGACAGGAAATTCCGACAAAAAGGGTAAGCAGCATAGCAAGGAAAAGCCGAATCAGCACGAGGTAGTAGGGGAAAACTATTACAAGCTTATTCAGCAGTCGGAGAAACCAGAAATTAGCAGGGAGGCAGCACAAACACCACCAGAGAAGAGAACTCCGAGGCCACCACCGATAATATGCTACAATTTAAATGTGGCTCACTTCTATGAGAAGTTGGAGAAGCTCCCATCATGACCAAAATTCTTTCTCAAGAATAATAACCGATCGAAGAGCACGATCAAAGCAGCCACCGAAGCAGACCGGCGGACCCTGTTTGACATTGTGAAGGCAATCAAGATTGATTGCTTCACATTTACACCAAAGGACGATAGGAAGCTATCCCTAGTTTTAAAGGCAGTACAGTGGAGTTTCGACACAAAGGTAGTAGCTGACGCTCTGGAAAAGGAGTTGCCAGGCATCAAGGTGGCTAAAGTCTCCCATCTCGTCACACCCCATACCAAGAAGACCGGACCGATAGATGCATATGTAGTAAACTTCGAGCCGGATACAGATGTCAGCCGGGTTGTCTCGGTCAATAGAGTACTTCATCAATCCATCTACTGGGAGCGTTTCAAAAGCAGTGGTATCTCACAGTGTAAAAATTGCCAAAAATACGGGCATGTAGCCAGTAACTGCGGCACAGCATACCGCTGTGTGAAGTGTAACGGCAGACATGGACCAGGAGCCTGCACAAGGGATGCAAATCAAGGAAAACCTTATTGCACAAACTACAAACAGGAAGGACATCCGGCAAATTATAGAGGCTGCCCCAAGTATAAGGAACTCATCGACAGGAAGAAAGCAGCAGTGCAGACGAAGAAGCAGAAAGAAGAGTTCATCCGAGAGTCAGCACGGAACTATGTACAGCCCGGTAAGTCTTTTGCCCAAATTCTTTCAACTAATATTTCAGGTTCGCACAAGGGGAGCAAGGCCCAGGAAGCTTCCAAACTCCAGGCTACAGCCAAGCCAAAACTCTCCACAGCCAATGCCTTAGGAGCAGACGCGTTCTGCAATCAAGAGGCTAAGTCACTCTTTGGTTGTGACCTTTTCGGCCTTATGGCCAAAATCAATGCCTTTCTACCTAGCTATAGGAAGCTGACCTCCATTCCGGAGAGACAAAGTGCTTATCTGCAATTCGCGTTTTCGTTATGCGGAGGCAGAAATTAAGCGAATTGAAGGCGATTGCCCTCAATGTCAACTCCCTTGTTTCTCATGGGAAACGAGTGTCCCTAAATCTCTTTCTGGAGAAACATCGTCCTCATTTCATGTTTCTTTCAGAAACAAATTTAAAAGCAAGGCACAGAGTGTCTGTGGAAAAATATTCTCTACTCAGAAATGACGCAGGTGAGGGTAAGCGGGGCACCGCTATCCTCATTAAGAAAAATCTCCACTTCGAGCCCACCCAGATCAACTTCACTAACTTCGAGAGTACATCTCTGAAAATAAATCTTGATTCCGGCGAAACTCTTCTTCTGGTTTCGCTGTACATTCCGTGCCATACCCCAGCCCAACGAGTACGTAGCGATCTGAATGTGTTAAACGTCTTTTCCCAACAATTCACATATATGCTTGTTGGAGGCGATTTTAACGCTAAACATAGCCTGTGGAACGATCCCTCGACCAACTTAGTAGGAACAACCATGGCTAAATGGTTAGAAGATAATCTCCACAACCACAACTTCGTCACTGTCTCCCAGGATATTCCAACCTTTCCCAGAGGTAACTCCTTTTTAGACTTCTTCCTCGTATCTGACAACCTCGTAAACATTCTCCCCCAAATCAAAAATTTTACTTGCCACGCCCATATCTCTGATTCTGACCATTTGGCTGTTGAACTAAAAATTACTCTGCAGAAGGAATTTTCTGCGAGCACACTTATTGCTCCAGCAATTTCGTCCCTAACCAATGTTGACTGGCCACAATTTCAGGATAGACTGAATAGCCTACTCCCCAATTTCTTACCAGATCAGCATAGAAATCTGTGTAATACAGAAATAGACTTCTTTGTTGAGTTGCTGACGACTTCTATTCAGGACAACATAGCGTTTTTCTCCACTACGCACCAGCCAAATAACTACAGGTATAAAAACCTTCCGCTCAGAATTCAAGAGCTGTACAAATACGGACAAAAGCTAAAGAAAACTCTGAACAGAATTTACCGGCGAAATCTGAATACACAGAACCCGGAATATTCATCCTTACTCTCTCAAATTAGGTGTCTGTCGACAATCATTGACGAGCAAACCCGTAACTTCGTCGATGAACAATTTCGCGAAAGGTTGAAAGCTATAAAGCCGGGTCCGCGAGCTTTTAGCGAAATCAACAAAGTATGTAGCAGAAAAGCCCAAGTCCCAGAAAAACTGCTCGATGGCAACAACTGCTTAAATTCTCCTGAGGAGAAAAGCAGCGCCTTCGCCAACTACTTTGAAACAACCTTCAAAAGCTCCCCTCCAACTCATCTCCCTAACTTTCATAGGCAAGTCCTAACTGAAGTGGAGAATTTTGAGGCACAAAACACCTCACCAGTGCAAGAATTTAGCCTTGAAAACCCAGCTGGAAATCCAAATGACCAGCTAATATTCACTAGCCCGCTTCATCTAGCCGCCCTTATTCGATCACTCAACAATAAAAAGTCGAGTGGCCCAGATGGTATACCAAACTTCATAATCCGGAAGTTACCCCCGTTGGCAATCGAAATGCTAACAATAATCTTCAACAATTGTATAAACAATTGTTACTTCCCTAATAGCTGGAAAGTGTCAAAGATAATACCAATTCCGAAGAAGGCATCTTCTAAAAGCATCTCGGAATTCAGACCAATTTCACTAATCTCCAACTTGGGCAAACTTCTGGAAAGATTAGTGAAACAACATATAGATGACACTTGCGTGGAGAAGGAGATGGAGCAGCATCAGCAATTTGGATTCAAGGCTATGCACTCCACTTTGCACCCGCTATTAAAATTTCACACTGACGTGACCAAAGCCCTCAATAAAAAGACCCATACGGTGGCCTGTTTTCTTGATGTTGAGAAGGCCTTCGACTCCATCTGGAGAGAAGGTCTAATCTCCAAACTGATTGGATTTCAGTTCCCACCCTACCTCATTCGGATGATAAATAGCTTCCTCTCCCAGAGACAATTCTTTGTGGAAATAAAAAATTGTACATCTGCGTATAAGAAGATAAAACCGGGAGTCCCGCAAGGCTCAGTACTTTCCTCTTCAACCTGTTCACGTTTGACCAACCGCAGAATAGTGGAGGAGTCACAACCCTTCTCTACGCGGATGATTCATTAACATATGCGCACTCCAAATCCCCTAAACTAGCGACAAAGAAAGTGGGTGATCATATTGCCAAGCTTTACGAGTACTATCGTAAATGGGGCATAAAGATCAACGTCCCTAAATCGAGTTTACTCTGCATTAGAACTGCACGTTCACGCAGAGGCGTATGTCAAAACGCAAGAAACATCGAAATCACCATCAATAATGAAGTGATAAAACCCACTAAGAGCGTCAAATTCCTAGGTATAAATTTCGATGAACGTTTCAAGTTCAACCCTCACGCAAAAGCAGTTGCTAGGAAAGCAAACTTTGCACTCAGCATGGTCAGTCCTATAATGAGATATAGGAATGGACTCACTCTGAGCACGAAACTGCTGATGTACAAGCAGCTCATTAGGCCCACCTTAACGTACTCGTTTCCCATATGGCACACTATTTCGTCAACCTATATGGATATCCTTGCGAGATTCGAGAGGAAAACGCTCCGAATCTGCACTGGACTCTACCGAAGGCCCTGTGGAAAGCATTATCGCAATCAGGTCCTGTACGAGAAAGCTGATATTTCTCCGATACAAGACTATCTGGTTGAGGTAATGAAGAAGCAGGTAGCCAAAATCCCCAATCATCCAAACCCAATTGTACAGGAACTAACAAATTTTCCCCACTTACCCACTAACAAATATTTATCGCCTTTTTGTATATTAAATTGTCATAGAAAATACTACCGCGAAGGAATTTTTACTTTTTTCAGGGAAAAAGGAGACAGCTACAGAGGCTAGGAGAGGATGACGGAAGGAGGACTGCAGCCTACTGGACAGGATATATACGCCCTGCTTCAGACAAGACCCGAAATAGGGAGACCACAAACAGTACCAGGAAGTGAAGACAGTAGCAACCTGATGTAATATCTAAGTTAGGTAGCTAGTACTTAAGTTAGTTAAGTATTAGAATTACGAAATATTGTTAGTTAATTATAACTAGGTAGCGCTAGCCGTAGTTTAGAAGTAAGTCATATGTTAGTTAGTAATTCATGTATTTAGAAAATAAGAAAACTCAGCTAGATAAATTGAACTCAGGGCCAAAGAAAAGGCCGTAGGAATTATAATCAGGGAATAGGTTTATATAAGAAAAATATTGTTAGGTTAAGTGTAAAAAAATTTATTCAGCGCAAATAAAAAACTTGAACTTGAACTTGAGCTATTCCTCCTCATCAGTAAGCAACCTGATCCAATTTATCATATTTACACATATTGGTAAATGCACACTTACCGGCATAGCACAATACAGAACAGAAAGCCATCGATCGGCACCGGCATTTTTCATGCACATGTAACGACATAAAATGGATAGGAAACTTTCAGTTAAGGCAGGTATCGCAAGTTTTTTCCAAAGCCATTTTTCTCGTAGAATAAATCAACAGGAAACCTGTTTTAATTAAGTAGGATAACCTTAAGTAGAAATTAGGGTAAAAAGAATAAAAATCTCTGTCTGATTATAAGAGCTTAGGAGTACTTAGCAAGTAAGTTAACATTCTCATATTTTTCGGGCCAATAAAAAGTTGTTTTGAAAAAAAAATATTTTTGAGGAAACTTTCAGTTCATAAGTAGATTTTGAATAAGACAGTTCTAAGCAGCGGAATACAGACGTTAAACGAAAAATAGAAAACTATAGAAAAGTGTTTCCATCTTTACTTCGCAACTAGACCAGCAACCGACAAATGCCGGTCTGGTTTCTAGCCGCCGATAGCGACCGGCAATGAAGTTTCCGTCTCGCCGGTATCTTCCGGTGCCGGTTGATGTGAATTAGCTTGAATTAGTGAATTAACTTGTTTTCATAGAAAAATATTTTGCTTATCTGTACCGGTTCGGGCTGTGCCGGTAAGTGTGCATCGACCCTTAAGCGTAATCTATATTTTTTGTTCTGCTGCTGATATTGCCTTTTGCGGTTAAACATTTGCTAGAGGTTTCCTATTCTGATAATTAATTTTTAGCCACATTCTAATAACAAAATGGTATTGGCCACTTCTAATTCCCGCTCTTCTGAAGCTTTCAAACGTTCACTAAAATATTTCTACTCCAGAGATTTTAATGCTTAGACTTATTACATATTTTCAGAGAACATTCTCAAAGATGCAGGTATTGTCGTGGCTGATTTTATCATTCATTTCACCTACAAAGATGATGATATCATCTATTCAGAAATGAGATTAAATTTCATATTCAGACCCAACACTTCTACAACTCGTCCTTTGAGTTTCTTTACTTCTTCGGTTAGAGTATAACATTAGTTTCGTGCTGTAATAATCGTCGCAAATAAATTTGCATGACCTTTTGAAGTACCACAGGGTTCAGTTCATCTGCATCTGCTTTTTACTTTATTTATTAACAAACTTTCTGTGTGAGTCACTTATGATGTCAATATTCTTACACAATGCAGTTCTATGCATCCTGATAAGTCGCAATGTAGTGCACCTCATAAAGGTCATAACAGTCATTCATTTAATACCATTTAGGCATGAGTTCATATCTATAATTTTGGGAGTATTCAAGTAAACTCAGTATATGATATGTTTTTTTTTTATCTACTATAAAATACTAAAAGTAAAATTCTTAATCCAGCTTATTTTTCGTACGCCAGTATTATTGTTTACAAAGCTTAACAGAATCTTATAATTCTTTTTTAATGACCAACTTTAATTATTTTTTAGAATTCCACAAGAAAACAAATCATAATTTTCTTAGTTGTCTATATTTCCAAGTCCATTAGTCCAAATGACTTAATACAAACGAAAATTACATATGGTTTCAGTACAATTCGAAATTTTTTTTAAAGATTACAAAAAAAAAACATGAAGACATTACGCCTACTTTTATAATAAATTAATATTTTACAAATAATAGTATAATTAATTTTATTTTGAGTCATTTTGAATTCTTAGCGTGTACCACAATATGCACGACCATAATTCGA
The DNA here is from genome assembly GCA_963930735.1 of Dioctria linearis. Classification (NCBI taxonomy): domain Eukaryota; kingdom Metazoa; phylum Arthropoda; class Insecta; order Diptera; family Asilidae; genus Dioctria; species Dioctria linearis. Next base: position 170,408,511 of record OZ005744.1, on the reverse strand, counting down.
TTAAAAATGTTAAAATGCAAAAGTAAAAGTAAAAAAAAATATGTTTGTGTATGTGTATGCTGATGTGTGTGATTGTTGGTATATGGCCTAATAGCAAAATAAGCAATGAATCTAGAAAATCTAAATCAAGGAAGCATATCTCGTAGGAGCTCCTTTTGACTTGCTGTTAATTTTTCTGGAAATTGAATATCGAAAGCCACCAATAGATCACCTTTCCGTGATATATCCTTCGGGAAAGGAAGACCATATCCGCTAATTCGTTTCACCGTGTTTGGTTTGATGATCTCTTGCATGGTACTGATCCGCAATTTGTCGCCTGACATAGTAGGAACTTCGAATACAACACCACAAAGTGCCTGGAAATGAAAGAGAAGATTTTGTTTTTTTTTAGTTATATTTTCTATTAAAATCTACCTCGAAATAAAGGGGCAGTTGAAATTAGTTTTAAAAAATGTAACAAAAAATAAATTAAGAGGAAAAAAGTAAAGTGAATTAAAACAAAAGGAAACAAATAAAATTTAAAGTCAAAGAGAAGAAAATGTTCATAGAAGAGCAATTTTGTAAGACTATGGATTCCTTCCATATTTTACGGTTTCTAAAATCGCCTTTTGGTTCAAGTTCTAAGTGTTCTACTGTGATGCACACATTTAAATTTTGTTATTCTAGGTTTTTTGTTTTTTTTTTGTTTTAGGGATGGGACAGGAGACCCTTTCCTAAAGCACGGAGGCCGTAGCGGTCCATTTTGCTGTCCTTTTATATGGCGAAGACTTCAGCCTGGAAGATAGTGATGTGCTTTCCAAGTGAGTACCCCATTCCAATATCAGGCTCAGGAAAGTAGACACCCGGACAGTTCCCTCACAAGAGGAGAGAGACGTCGGTGAAAATTTTTAGAGTGGACCGAGGAACATTAATTTCACGTCATTTTATTATAACTAGTGTTACCTTATGTCACAAAACATAATAGGTAGACGCCGACAATAACATAAAATAAAACAAAATGCTCGGATCTCCTATGGCCGGTTTCACAGTCAAGGCTTATGCCACAGCGATGGCTTAAGCCAAGGCTTAATAAATATTTCGGTTTTACAGTTAACGCTTAAATGATATCACTAGCTTAAGGCAAGCTTAACTTAAGCCCGTCATCTCGAAGGCTTAAGCCTCAGATTTTGCAGTGAAACACATAGGAAATTATTGCTAAATATATATTTTGCCTAAATATTATAATTTTTGTTATTAAACGAGCATGCGTGTTTCAAAAGCTATACTTTAAAACTAAATTGAAATTTTCCAAGCAGTTTAAAGTACTCTCTGGCAGCTAGTGTCAGAATTCCATTTGACGTTTTATAAAGAAACCAAATAGTTTAAGAGACAAAAATGAGTTATTTATCTGATGCAAAGGAAAGCGACGAAGAAATGTATAATATAATATCGCAACGTGTGATCTGTGAAAAAATTATAAGAAGATGCCCGCAACATTTCGAGAAATGGGATGACATTGACTTTTATTCTCGGTTCCGACTGTAGAAACATTCGACTATGATGGTTTACGTTGTCGAAACATTCTGCAACTATGATTTTGGATTTGATATCCTTCCAGATAAAAACCACAACAAACTGGTAAATAAAACGTTTGTCTTTTCGTCCACAATGGCAATTTGCTTTAAAAAAATTCACAATTACAGCAGTGCTGACAGGCAACTTAAAAATTTTCATCTGCGGCTTAACTAAGCCTCAGCTTACTGAGTACTGTGAAACCGAGTAGGTATAAGTTCTGGGCTTAAGCCACACCCGTGGCTTAGCTAAGCTCTGGCTTAAGCCTGGACTGTGAAACCGGCCATTAGGCGTAGTTATTTCACATGCAATATAAACTAACCAATTAACCATTCCTGTAGTGTCCTTGAAGCCAAGAAACCTGTTAATTTGGGTTTCTGGGAATAATTCTCAAAACAGGCTAAATGGTATCAAGGTGAAAATAAGGAAACTAAGACTGTGCATTTTAGTCGTCAGACAGTCCTCCCGCGTGCGCGAATATTTAACTAAAAAATAAAAGTGGATACAAGTTTAAATATTTGGACCAATCTATAAGTTTGTGAGTGGATAGTATAGTCTTTTAGGTTTAACATTACTAAGCAGAGTAGCATAGTCAATCTAGAGTATTGAATCCTTATTGTACCTAGTTGTATTACAGTTATCTGGTTGATCTAGGCGTCTAAGTGATCAATTAGGGTCACAGTGATCGAATGTGTAGACGGATCTAAGTGATCTAAGTGATCGGCTGAAATGGTCCAAGTGATCAATTATTTAGAAGTCTCAGTGATCGAATGTGTAAACGTAGAATGGATGAGTGTGTGATGTAGAAAATAGAAATCCTCTCACTGAGTAATTTTACTCATTTGAATATCTCATTTACCTTGCAGGACCCAATAGTGGCAAGGAGCATGCCTTCCCTCCCCCTGGCAACGAATGAGATCGAGTCGTTAAGTGAATAAGTTTCCACCACAAAAAAAAATAAATAAAAAGTGTCTATTATTTAGTTTGATGAAAATTTTGGGGTTATAGGAGAGAGGTTTGGGGTATAGGAAAGAGGTTTTGGGTGAGAACTGCGGGGTTTAGATAAAAGGAGAGGGAGCTGAAAAGCGAGGAGAGAATGGAAATACAGAGGTTAGAACGTAAAGCAAGAAGAGATTAGACATTTTTTTATTATTTTTTTTTTTTATTTACTGGTTAATTAGTACACAATATTACAAATCTTATAATTGTATGTGTTTAATCGGTGGGGAAAATGTATTTGATGAAAAAAAAATTAATTAACTAACTATACAGCTTTAAAGTATGCATAGATACTGAATATATAAAATCTAAAGCATATTCTGCCAATGAAATAATTAAACTACTAATTTGCGAATTTATGTTATGTGATGTGATGTCTGCAGCCTTTTAAATTCGTGCTCAGATCCGGCGCACTGAATATTGGGCGCTAGAAAATTCCAGCAGCTGAGAACCAGCACAAAATAAGTTTAAAAATGTTGACCATCGTTGCAGCCCAGGTTCGATTCCTTTCAAAAATAATTTTAATTCGAAAATGCACAGAAGAGACTCAATTAACAGCTCTAAAGCAATTAGGCTCTTTTTACTCATTTCTTGTCCAATACGAGTACTTCCCTTCCTGACAAATCCATGCAGTGCATCAAAAGGTTACTTCCCATATGACTTAAAAATATATATGTATGTGTGTATTATTGGGTACAACACATTTGAATTTGACAGAAGAATTTTTGGCTAACTTTAGCTGTTCTCAAAGTAGATCTCCTTATAGTTCACCCTTAAGTGCAGGAAAAACAGACATTTTTTGTTTTTAAATAATGTGTATAAAACAGAAAAAAGGAAGAAAGTGAATCTAGATGGTATAAGAATGGAAGCGAATGAGAATAAAAAAAAATTAATTTTGCCGAACTTGAAGCGTGGGTACTTATAATTGAATTTCTTTCAATAAAATGTCTGTGTTGAAAAGGTTTTACCTGCTATTTGCTATATAGGAGAATATTTAGAGAAGTTTGAAATTATGAAAAAAAAACTATGATAATTAAGGTATGTCCTGTTGCAATTTCCAAATTTACATAAAATTTTTGACCTGTGTGTGACTCAATTGGCTTTAATGTTATAATGCACTGGAATTCGTGGACATTCAAACGGTGCAATTTCGAATACAAGGTACTTTTCATAAACATTAAAAATGAGTAAAACTGAAGCTTTGACCTTCAAATGAAAGAAATTCGAAGCTTCGAACTTGAAACGGAAGAAATTTCAAACGGAAGAACCGGTGGTCAACATTTGTAATGCTATTTTTACACATTTCTCGTTAAGCTTGAACCAAAATGTGGTACACTTATAGATCTTGCATTTCAAAAAAGTTTTGCACTTTTATATAATTTAATACCAAGATGGTGTCAATATGGTGGCGGTGGATTTTGCCATTAATGATCCGATTCGATTCAAAACTAATATCTGGGGGTTATCGGGGTCGCGAATTACGAATTTTTGGTAAAAATTTAGAAATTTTTATTATTAACTGCACTAATTAGTTAGGGTCAAATTTTGTAATCCAATCAACTTGGAGCTTAACATGTATACGTAAATACATTTAGTGCGGATAACAAGACAATATTTTTAAGATTACACATTTCCAAAAGTCTACAAAGGACAAACAATAAATAAAAACATTTGCCAAAAACAGATTTTTAATTAAATTTACTGCAGATATGCTTCGAAGGATCACATTATTCTGAGTTTAGATTCGAACCTTTCGAATCATGCACATTGTATGAATGCTACAAAACTTTTGGAATAGAACACTCCATAATAATCTGGAGAGTTTCTTGGGTATAAATATAACAGTTGTCACCGCCAAGAAAGGAATCTTGTCTTAAACGTTGCAGTGCTAACAAGCGAAAGTAATAAACGGGCGAAAGTGTGTAATTAGATTGCGATAATTGAAAGTACAGTGTTAGCGATAATTAGAGTTGAGTTGATTAAATGAAGGTTAATGAATTGTATAAGATAAGAAGTGAAATAAAGATCTTGTATATTAAATACTTAATATTGTGTTGTAAATAACGAACCAAATGCCACACTCGCAACAATACTTTAATGAGCGAATATGTTTGACACGCTCTTCATCCGCTTGTTTGCCGGTTCCACAATCAAAAACGATAATACTCGTCCGCCATTTTGAGTTTTTGTTATACAAAATGTTAGAAATTTATTTTCATCCAAGTATTGAACCAAATTTTTGACAATAGCTCAACGAATAGAGAATAAAATTAGCATTAAAAATGTTGAACTACATCGTGCTTACAATCTTCTAATGAAATATATTTATATGCCCTTATCATAACAAAGAGTTATAACACGCCCACTATTCGAAAAACTCCTGAAAACTGACACTTTGTAAATTATTCAAAACTTATTTCAAGTCACTTTAATTATTATAATTCAACCTTAAGAGGACTCCAGATGCAGGGAACAATTCATGCTTCGAAGCATCAAAGACTTCGAATGTTCGGTAGAACATTCATGCTTCGAAAGATTCGACTTCGAAGCTTCGAATCGACTGCTTCAAAATCTATCAACGCTATTTAACAAAAGCGGTAGAAGGCGAGGAGTCTGAAGAAAATAAGTGCCAACGTCAATTAGCCTCATAAACTCTAGTTAGATCTGGACTATAAAATCTTTAATAAGATCAAAAGATTGTAATATAAGATACACACGTACCTAATCTTTAGTTACCACATCTGGAAAAATAATTAAAAAATAAAATGAAGAAAAGTGGAGCTGCATCTGTGAGGATGATCACAAAAAAGTGGAAGTAAACCAAGTAATCAACTATTTCGTTGACGATAAAAAAACAAAAACAGTCAATTTATTGAGAATCTTGATAGTAGTAATGCTAGAACTCGATTAATTGGTATCTAAACTGTACCCCAAGTCCGATGTAACTTTCAATGAGGCGTTAATTTATAACTACAGTTATACTACAGAAATATAATTATATAACAGATATGTATGGGAAAGTTTATTGTGTCACATATGCTACAATCGTATGGGGGTCAAAACTAAAAAAAAAAAAACAGTAGCTTAAAAAATTTCAATGGCTTACTTATGTAGGAGTTACTATTGCCATGCATTTCTACCCAACCGCAACCTTAAAGGCCTTACTTAAACTAGATTCATATAGGTTCATATTATGCCGACACAAGACAATTTGGAAACACCATTCAGGATTATTTGAGGAGATCATAAAGACTAGCACTCTGACAATCTAATCTTTCAAAAAAAATCTATTAAATAGTATACGGATAAATATATGGATTCAAATATAAGGAAGAGCAGGTGTAGAAGTATTTCGACTGAACAATTAGCACGCTGAAATACAACGACCCTTACCTAGCCTTTTCTAAACAAATACCTATTCAACCATAGAGCTCTGCGCATACGAATTTATTCAAAAGATGTATGTGGGGCTGAGATAATAATATAGTAGATATCCAGGCAGCACTAAAACTGCTGACCTCATATACCTAATCTGAGATATTCAAGATAGTAAGATTGCGGACTATTGTCTTCAATAGGAAAGATTTAAATCTGCGTTTGTCGGTCCTTACCCTTTTTGTGATTACCATCATCGAAAAATTCACATCTGAGGCTGCCGAAATTAGTCATTCTGGAAAAACTTTTCTCTGCAAAGACAGGCTAAGATATTTATCACGTACTTGCAACAGCAGTCAAAATTACTTCTTTTACTCAATACACTAGAACTAGGACTAATAACAAGACTATTCTCAGAGCATTGGCACTAGAGATATCAACTTAAAAAAATTAATGAAGTTGTCAATGGAAATTTACGCTTTTGCATGGTAGAGCTCGAAACAGTCGAATATGTTTTCTGTGATTGGAAAGCTCTGGGCCCTATACATATAAAGCTGAACTACAGTTGCCAATTCGCAACTAAAGTTACTTAAGTGTGGAGAACATGCTCTTTAAATTTAATAGACGTACCAAAAATAATCTTAAGTGTCTGTAAGGAAGTTTCGTTAAGTTTAAATGTCAAATTGCCGTAAGTAAAGTGCGGGAAGAGTCGCTCATTCCATAAGGACTCATCTGTTTATCCAATGATATTAATGAAATGAATGAAATTGGTAACATTCTTATTTTATTATATGTAAAAGAAGAATGTGAAAAGAGGTGATCCATTAAGAGAAAAGTTTGGCAAAGAGCTCAACAGGCGAGATATTGCTCCTGGAAGTGTTGAAGATTTTTCTTCAGATTATTTTTCAGATTTTTCTTTTATTTTTTATATAATGTTCATAATAGGTACAAACCTTCAATTAAATCAACTTCCATTTGTTAATTTTTTGCTTTTACCACTTTTTAAAATTGAAAACATTAAATGTCAAGATAATAACCCGTAGTGAATGTGATGTCTAATTAAGCCACAAAATTCAAAAGATCGTAAGTAAACCCAGTTTCGTTCAAATCATAAATTTCTTTACGGCAATGTTAGTTCAGCCTCATGAAACAAAGGTAATAAGGTACGACCGATTCGAGAGGAACTTGATGATGTATTATTTGGACACTGATGTCATTTCCAGCGATTTTATTTTGAATTTTTTGTATTATATTGACTGAAATACGTTCTTTACCAAAACATTAGTTTCTTCTTTTAAATCACTTCGGGAGAAGTAATTATGTGCTAGTGGGAAAACAAAGAAATTTCCAAATATTCACTTTGATAAGGACGATTGAAATTGAGACGAACAAATTTTGTGACATATGTCCTCAAATGATGAAAGCAACCAATTGACAGATAACTCGGCCATTTCTTGTCAATCTTTGTATCATGGATCAGCCAAATGTCGTTCCATTTGTTAGCAAGAATACTAAAGGCTAAACACAATGTGAGCGACACGACAAATAACGCCATAAAAAACGCTGCTATTTGATTCTCATAACACATTGATGTATGGTATAAAAATACAATGTTGAGGACACCATTCAACGATGTCGCCGAATTTAAGTGAAATTTGAGATTTGTCGCGCGTAGAGGGTGCGTTTAGATAAATTCGGATTTGAGGTTGCGTTCATATGTATTATTTAACGTTTGATTTGATAGATAAAAATATCAGCAAATAAACAATGGCGTGGGAAATAAATAAAAAATGGCAGAAAAGTTAATGAAGGCTATCGTATTTTATATTAAACAGGTATAAAAGCTATAATTGGTCTAAGACCAATTCCTAGATGAATACGCGTAATACGCGAAATTTCGTATGGTCACCCATCCGTGCAATTTTAATTTTTGAAATGGTTTTCGCATATATTTCTAGAACGGTTCGTCGGACAGAAAAAATGATTAAAACCAATTTTATAGGATTTCATATTCTAAACAAGTTTTTGGTACAATACAAATGTCTAGAGCTGATCATTTTCACAGTATACGTAAGAAACGTAAATTTCTATATGGCAACACCAAGAACTGGTTACCGATTTAGTCCATTTTTGAAGTTTTTTTTCTATTACTATGAAAATATCATGCACCAAATTTCAGCTCTCTATGTTGTCGCATTCTTAGGCAGTGTCCAAATATATAGTCGAAAACGAAATTTTTGAATGGCAACCTCACGAAGGAGTTGCCCGATTTGTCTCATTTTCGAACTTAATATTACTTTTTTCTTTAAAGTACGTGTATCGTGCGCACAGACGGATGGACAGACGGACAAACCTACGGACAGACGGACGGACATACAAAAATCAAAATAACTTTTAATATTATGCGTGGGTGTCCAATCCATTTTGCTCTACCATCATTATTTCGAGGTGTTACAAACGGAATGAAAAACTTAGTATACCCTTTAGATTTTATCTAGGGTATAAAAACACATGCGCATAGAAACCCAACTCTGGCCGAGTTTTATATAACTTTTGGACCCATCATCTTCTTCTATGTTGGTTCTGTTTTTTAAACTTTTCATAACCCAAAAATGCCGCACAAGCTGTATTAATAATGCTTTTGATGGAAATTAGAAGAATTTTTAAGAACTTTTTATTTTTATAAATTCTAAATCAAATTATAAATACAAGAGGAAAAACAAAACCGACTCGTCCGGGGTTTGAAGCCGACACCTTCCACTTTCCGGGTGACTGCTATTAATTTGTAACTAGCCTACTAAGCCACGGTTACTTTCAGTTGGTATTAACCAGTAGCGATGAAAGCGCACACTTCTTAGAATCGGTCAATGATGGAGAATAGAAGAAGGCGGTTGTTTTTTTCCTCTTGTATTTACGATTTGATTTAGAATCGTTAAAAATAAAAAGTTCTTAACAATTCTTCTATTCTCCATCATTGACCGATCCTAATAAGTGTGGGTTCAATTCCCATTCGGGAAAAATAAATAAATCTGCTTGAGTTGCAATTTTTCCTGTTTTTAATTTAGAACACAATTGAAAGAATAAATTTAATTATGGATTGACAATTCTTTTCGCGCTCATGTCATTCCCTCTGTATTTTCACGGACGTTTTGTCAACGTTATTTATCGTGTCGCTCACATTATGCTTTAGCCTCTTACAGGTTTCATAAAATACTTCTAATTCTAGTGGGCTCTATAAGTCTAGGTTAATATCACAAAAGAGTTCATTCGTAGTAGATGGTAGTAGAGACAAAATGACTTGGTTAATTCCCTTAATACACAAGTTTACAAATTCGGGTCAACTTTAGGACCCGAGCAGATGAGAACGATTTTTAACGTTATTTGATGCCCTGAACTCAGATCTTCAATCCGTGTGTCAAGATTGGTTCTAGTTTTCGAGTTCACGCTAGGTGGCAGTACTGCGCTCTTACAACGGCTATCAGCTGAGCACGTTGCATCGAACATCTCTTGGAACCTGTTTTTGTAGTGTGATTGTACTTCGGAACGTGTTAAAATGCAGAGAAAACGTTGCAGTGTCGATTCAAAGTTTTTTTGTTACGGTTGTGGATGTTATATGCTCGGAAAACGTGGAAAAATCATGACAAATGCACTCAAAGATGCGTATTTGCAGTACTTTGGTTTTGCTGTAGTAAATACTGATAAGCCATGGGTACCGAAATTATTTTGTAACGCGTGCAGAGCAAAGCTGTACAAGTTGTCACTTGGTGAAAATACGTACTTTTCATTTTCTGTGCCAACGTTATGGAGAGAACCGAAAAATTAGGTAGATGATTGCTACTTTTGCTCAATGAATGTCGTCAGTATAAATGCAAAAGAACTAGCACGGTATGAATATCCTAACGTATCATCAGTGTCGAAGCCAGTTCCATTATGAGCCAGGACAACAAAACGTGTCCTCTATACCACTCGTGAACCCACAGGACGTTTTATTGCCACCTCTTCATATTAAACTTGGCCTTATTAAGAACTTTGTCAAAGCGCTCAATCGCGAAGAACCGGCTTTCCAGTACTTAATCAAGTTATTTCCAAAACTGTCATACGCAAAAAACAAAGAAGAAATATTTGTCGGACCTGTTATTCGAAAACTAATGGCTGATGCAAACTTCACAAAATGTTTAGCGCCTGATGAAGCAGCAGCGTGGGCATCGTTTAAAAGTGTTGCTCACAACTTTCTCGGTAACCACAAATCACCAGATTACAAAGAAGTAATCGACAATTTTTGGCAAAATTACCACAAGATTGGAGCTCGAATGTCTCTCAAGATACATTTTCTGAACTCACATATTGATTTTTTCCCACAAAACTTGGGCGACACGAGCGACGAGCAAGGAGAGCGGCTACATCAAGATATAGCGAAAAACGAAAGCGATAGCAAGGATTTTGGGACGAAGGCATGATGAGCGACTACTGTTGGACCCTAATGCGTGAAACAGATCCCAAGCAGTATAGAAGATTCAGTTCAAACTCTGTTCATTTCTGATTTATACTTTTCAATTCAATAAATGGCCGTTAATGGTCAAAAATAGTAAAATAAGGAATTTATTGAATATTTGGAATTTTAAAAAACGAGCTGCTGATTTGGATTCAGCTCCCAAATTTACCTAATAAACAGCTTTTAGTTGCTCAGGTCCAAAACCGTGTATACTTGTGAATCATAATTGTGTGACAAATTTCCAAAGTAGATTGCTCCATCTGAAGTAAGCTCTTCTTACACCTGTAGATGTGTGAAACACATTAACCAAGAAAGTACTAGACTTTGTCGACACTCTGGAGAAACCACCAGCTTTTCTCCGCCAACTTATAAATTCGAAAAACAAAAATCATCAAGAATCTCTATAAACTCAAATTCCAAGCTAAACACGAATCTCATTTGTACTATATAGATATATATGGACTCTTAGGGTAGTCATTCCTGTCTACCTATAGGTAGTAATTGCACATTAAAAAAAAATATAAAAGTATTTAACTAAAACTCTACCAGCATAAAAATATTCTCTAGATAAGTACCTCCGAACTGAAGTAGAAAAGACTTAACAAGGATGCAATCACTTCATTACCAGAAGAGGCACTCAACCTTTTTCCACATTCAGAAAAAAAAACAAGCTTAAATTAACTGAGAGAAAGGCTCTCAGCTTGAGAAGCGTTCAGAAGGATTCTTGTAATTTACCTGCTTCAGTGTTATAATTCACCTGAGAATTTTTATAAAAAAAAAAAACCGAGGAGTAAAGATGGAATTAAAAAACAACACCAGAAAGGGATAATAAATCCAACTCCATAACTGTAAATTGTGTGTATATATAATTCAAAAGTAGAGAACCACTTGAAGTCAAACAATGCAGAAACTTGTCTCATCTAGAACCAACTATTCTAGAGGAATGGTAAATGTCTTATGTATAAAAACAAAAAAAAACTTCTTCTGTAATTCTGCAGCAGCCAGGGAAAACATAAAGTTAACCAACAACTAAAATTGTTTCTAACCGGAAAGTTATTTCGCCAAGTGTTGTTGTTTCCACCACTTCTCGCGATTATCTCTCGCTCTATAGCTGGGCGAGTTTACTTAAGTTTTGTGTAATGTTTTAAAATGCAGCGCACATCTCTTGGAATCCATTAAAAACTAACTGCAAAGTGCATATCTATTGAGATATTGCCTGGCCCTGCTATCTCGTCCTTCGTCCATTCTTAGCTTAGTCTGCCTATATTAAATGCTAGAAAGGAAGCTATAGTGCACTATTCAATTCGTTTCTATAATACTATGGCAACGACACGGGGCGGTGAGAATGTTTCATCATTCCGTACTATGTACATATACAAACGAAAACTTGTCTAACAGAGGGCGTGCTGCAGTAAAATGAATAAATTCACCGCGCACTCCATCGACCGGTTAAATAATCCTCGTGTGGTGAATTTAAATTAACTGAAAATTGTTTCCGCTGCATCTTTCAATAATGTTTCTCCCATCACCACAACCCAGAGAATATCGATTTACGCCTCTAATCGTGCTGAAAATTTTGCATTGTACTATTGTGCACTGTGAATGCGTTTTTTTTTTTTTGTACATCAGCTGCTTGCTTTTCACCTGCCAAGCTTTGAACAATAGGTGAATACAAAAGTTGTGGTAGAATTTAAGAATGTTTAGATTTTATTATACGAACACCATATTTAGGGTTTTAATATAGCGAGTCAGCTCTGCTTGTGCGATTCAGTCTGTGCTTATATATATGAATGCCAACTATTTTTGTAGCCGTGTAACGAGTACATGTGCAGGCTACAAATTTGCTAATTACGTTGGAGATATGAGCAATTATAAATTATATTTTAATTGGAAGTATTTTCCAAATACGTCACACAATAGCATATTCTCAGAACTCTAATTTTATTTTGCTTTTTTTGATTCAGATATATAAAAAGCTAAGAATTCTATACAAAAATTGCAACTGTATCAATTTCAAATTGTATGACTACTGCGCAGCGCAGATTAATTAAATTCTTAATTAAAGTAGATCTAAGTTTCTATGATTTAAAAATCTATTCACACTAAAGTTGTATTTTTTCTAAAATAATTGCAACAGTTTGAAGATAGCAGAGGCATATAAGCATGTCCCAGGGAGAGAAGAAATCTCAATAAACCTATACCGGCGAAACAATATTATTTTTGTACTGCTTAAAGCTTAAGAACTAAGTACAGAAAGTCCTTGGAAGTTTTACGTGAGCACCTGCCATAATGGCTTAAGACTGAATTACAATGTGGACCCAATGGAACGCAACTGAACGGAGAGAAATGTTAAACCGGTTTTCTTTGTATGCTTTTCAAATGGAGTTGCGCCCAGTGGACGGACAAAAACGCAGTCGTACGCAGCAAGTTTAATAAAATCTGAAACTAACGCAACTGAACGGTTAAACATAACCTCAAATTAGCATTGGGATTGTTTATTTCGTTCCGTCAAGTGAAACTGTGCTGTAATAAGCATAGAAGAAATGGAATGAAAAAAGTTTTTTGAGTTTATCCATATTAGTTTATAAATTTTGGGTCAAACGTCACTGTCACTTTCAATTAATCATGCGTCCATTGTAAGCAGCTAACATTGACGTCCGTTTTACTGCATAAATTTGACATTTCACACCGTTCAGTTGCGTTCCGTTGCGTCCATTTTAATTCAGCCTTTAATCCCACTTTGTTCTTCACACTCGGATTGACGTCAAAATCATCGGCCTCTAGAAGCATTTCTGCTTCTGAAGTATTAGTCGACGCCAAGTACATGCTTGGCTTCCTCACAGATGAAAGGGAGACCTATCTAACATCCCTGCCGATCTATGGATCACGGCACCCGGCTGATTAGGCGCAACTCCACACCAAGCTCCTACCCTAGTTCAGCAAGAAGATGACAGCGACCATTCACTTACATGAATCACCACAACTACCACGTTACTCCCCGAAGAGAGTTCCATGCGTAACCGACCCCGTGGTACCAGAAGACCTCTGGTCAGGTTTTAGTTGCCAAGGCTATTGCATAGCCATGGCAACTTCAGTTGGGCTGCATGCATGCCCGCGACTGATGACCATCTATGCATATGCAGCAATGCAATGATGCCCATCTCTGCTATAGTCAGTACATTTCTGAAACCATAGCTTACCTACAATCTTTCCACACCCATGCTCTGTAAGTCTCTAAATCCCTCATACAGGGGACACTCACACAGTACGTGTACCCAGTATTCGCAACCGTGTCCACACATACATCCGTCGCTTTCAGCTAGCCCCCTCTTATGCAAGAATGCATTCAGGGAGCCAAGGGCAGTCAAGAGGAATCCCAAACGAAGACCGAAATCAAAGTCAGGGTGTTATTCATCGAAAGACACCTGCCTTATAAGCTCGAACGTCGCTCTTCCCTTCTTGTACTCACTCCATCTGGCCGGCCATCTGTCATTAATGCACTGCCGCAGTGCATTGGACTAGGTATAATAGGGAAATCATTAATCATTACAGCATGGAAGTCTTCCAGTGCCACAGCTGTTGCCGGCTTCCTTAAATGTTCGGTATGACCGCTATTCACGTTCATGGAAATCGTACGACTTGGCATGCTCAAGCCAATATTCAGACTAGCATGAGCGTGTTTAGTGAAAGTTGGAGCTCGAATTAAGACTGATGTTGGGCATGAATGCAATCGGCAGAAATTATTGAGTAGAAGAAAATATGATGACTTTTACTAACGAATTGAACTAAAATCTGAATAGAAGTCGTTCCGTGTGGAAACATAAGTAAACTTCCGATTTTATCTCGAACTTGGCATGTGCATGCCAAGTCGTACGATTTGCATGAACGTGTGTGCAACCTTTATTCAATGGTTACGACTGGAATGACAATGCAAATGCGTCGTACATGCTCGACGCACTTGCATTATGCTCTTCAAAAAAGCGTCAAATATACTTTTAAGTGGCACACCGGTCACGAATGCAGCAATTGATTGATGCAAGGGCAATTGCTGTGCTCACGCTACAAGCATTTTCGTGTGAGCATTATATGTATAGCTTTTGCGTGAAGAAGCAATATTTGGATGAGATATTCATAGGACAACGTCATGAAAAAAAACAATTCCTTTATAATTTAAGCAATTTGTTTGGAAATATGCAGTGCAATTATTCTTTTCGTGAGCGGCTTACTATACAGCATATGAGAAGTGCATATGTATGATGCATATGCACTCCTCAATCGTGTCTTTAGTGGGTAACCTGCATTAGAAAATTGAATTAGAGAAATCTATTAGCTAGACCCAGTTTAGACAAGTAAGTATGCTCTCTTTTTTCGTGCGGTACAGGCAGCATACTATCTAAACTGGATCATTCCGAATATGAAATCTGATTTTAATTGAAATGAACTGAAATCCAGCAGAGTATGAAAATCAAATGGATCCATTGTTCTATTTTGCTTTTTGTATTCAATGAAGCCTTCCCATTTTATTTTCGTGAAGCATGATTAGCCCTGGTCAGATATATTTTGCAGTTGATCTTGTGTAACACAATATCCGATAAGAAAATGCTCCACTTACACCACTTACACCATTTCAAACGAATACGCTATCTTAATGCAAACCAAGAAAAGGAAAACGCAATTTCTAGCCCCTTTACCTATATGAGAGAGTTATTAGTGAAGAACTGGATAGGGGTTACTAGGAGGAGTAGGCTGCTCGCAATCTTCCTCTACCTAACAGAAGTGTCTGAAGGACAAATCTGATGAAATTCAAACGATAAAATTTTCTTCTTTCAACCTAAACGTCAAAGATCTGTGGCTAGTTCAAATGCAACCACCATCCCCCAATATTTCAATGACCGAATTCTATAAAGAATACTTTGGTTTACACCTGAATAAAGCCATAGGAAAGTCAGTCTTTGTAAGCCTCTTTTACATAGACGCCGACATACAAAGTTAATTAGCCGGAGTGACGATCATTTTGTCACAAGCAAACCTTCTTCTTCTCATATAAACATTTGAAATCTGATTATTGAAGAATGACTATTATTGCATATAACAACTATAAGAATTTATTTAAGAGATTCCGGTACCAAAATTAGTTAAGAGAATTCTCTACACATATACAGGGTTTTCTTCGAATAATAAACAATCAGCCAGATATGAGTTCGTCTAAATGAAACAAGCAAAAAGTTGTATGGCTGGTGGAATACAAATTCTACCGGTTGGGAAGGTGTTGGAGGTCAATATAGTTTTTTTTTTATTTTTTATGAATCACCCTATAACTTAAGAACAATACAACTTTTTTTTTTATTTAGGCAGGGGGACGAAAAATCTCACTCGCGAAGGCCTGGTCGGTCCATTGTGCTAACCTGCTAGAAAGTCCTCTGACCAAAACCTTCCTGTCCTCTTAATGAAGCGCGCCAGATAGGTGGGCAGACACCATCGTATCCATCCTGCTCCGAGCAAAGGCCGGACAAGCACACAGAAATTGTTTGGTTGTCTCAGGCCCTCCTTCTAGGCAGAACAGACACTCAGGGCTGTCAGCAAACCTCATCCTTTTTAAATAAGCTTGAAGCGATCTGTGGTCGGTGATGATGCTAACCACAGTTCTGCATTGTTTCCTTTTGCGCCCCAAGAGAAAATCAGAGAAATTCCTATTAGATCTATCAAGAAAAAATTGTGTACACCCAAAAGTGCTGAGGGTCGCCCATCTCTGCTTATGCTTCATATGAACATCCTCTTTAATGAGAGACGCGATAACCGAGGTGACAACGCGTACAACGGGCTCCGGTCCAATGAAGGAAGAACAACCAGAGCCAGACTTATCTAGAAGATAAGCCCTTTCATTCCCCATAATCTCCATGTAATCAAGGACCCGCTGAAGGGACACCTTGTTATGGATACACAGATTATCCACGGACGACCTACAGTTCCCCAGTAACCTAGATGTTATCCGAGAGCCATCAAGGCTGCCTGACTATCCGAAAGAAAAATAATGTCCTACCCTTTGATCTCCAAAGAGTAATGGGAAGAACCAGTTCAGTCGTCCTCCCAACATGCCAATGAGTTCAATCTATAAACAACCTTTTAGCATCTATCCGAATGACAAGATCCAGAGGTGGAAGATTAAGGGCAGCAATAGCCGTAGATGGCGCAGTGCTTGTAATTCCCAGGCAAGCAAGCCTTTGCAGGCCAGCTTCCGGATTACAATCCGCATTTGCATCCTCATCTACCACACACGAAGAACATATGTGAGCATGGGTCATCCCACCGAGATAAACATCCAGTGCTCGCACAACACTCATGCCCTACGTGCATCCAAAAGGTCTCCTACATTAACATAAGACCCTCATAGCCGCATTAGATTACTCCTTTACATGCAATCCCGACGTAAACTTTGAGTCAAGGTAGATTCCGAGGTGTGATAATACGATAATTATTTATTATTTTTTATAATAGATACAACAATCGTTGGAGCTTTCTAAGACTTTTACTCCTCCTTCCCTCCAATTCGAGGTTAGGGTCATCAAAACTTAAATTTCGACATTTCAACCTTGGTTTTTCGCTTTTTTTTTAACATCACCAACGCTAGTTGTTGATATCAAATTTGGAAGGATAAAATCCTTCGATTTTAAATATCCTATCAAACTGTACCCAAAATGCAGACAGTGGAGAATATATAAAAATATAGAGAAAATCAAGTTAACTGGGTGTTAATAGGCTTTTTGAATGCATTGACAATGCCTGCAGCTGGAATATTAAGAGGAAGACAATTCCATAAGCGAACTACTTGGACAACGTAAGAACTTTCCATTACTAATTTATAGAAGCGCGGTAAAATTAGATTTTTATTACGTCTGGATGATGTGAATTGGAACATTTCCCTAAGATACTTCGACTAATTCGACTTGAGTAAGTTATATAAGAATATCAATTTTCTTTTATTCAAATACGACATCAGTGAACAAACGATGCCGAAAAGGTGAGACATGGTCGAACCTTCTTAATTCATATATGAACCCAATGCAGTAATTGACAGCAACCACCAACGTACGTGGACATGAGCTATCCAATCTAGGACAAATTAAACTGCCGAAAATTAAATGAGGCAATATCAATGTTTTAACTAATTTACAATGTGCGCTACTTGATAGAATGTTGACTGAAAGCCATAATCGACGCAGTACTGTATAAATGTTTCTTATAATCGCACTAACCTTGTCACAACACTTCATATTGCAGTGAAGAATTATCCCAAGATTGGACACCTTACTAAGACTAGGCAATGGAAAACCATTTAGAGTAACCGGAAGAATATTAATTTCATTACAGATTGGATTACAGAATATTATATCCCTGGATTCAATAACAAACGATTACGCTATGACATATTATATATCCCCTGTCCAGGTCAGCATTTATACTTGCGATGCAGTCCTCGAGAAGACCTATTGGCCTGCTTACATAGATCTGTACGTCGTCGGCATAAAGATGGATTTAGACATCGCGAACCACATCTGGAAGATCATTTATGAAAAACTTAAATAGTAGTGGACCCAGTATTGAACCCTGAGGAAAACCACGCGTGAGAAGAAGAGTGCAAGCACTAGACTGTATACCATTGACTTTAACTCTCTGGCTGCGGTCCGACAAAAACCTGCCAAAATTAAAATATTTTTAAAGTTTTCCTGTAAGTAAGGTGAGATCAACATATTCAAAAGCTTTGGAAAAATCCAATATTATCATCGTGAGGTTATCCTGGTCGAGGGCCGCTCTTATGTCAGAAGATACTTTGAGGACCACAGTTTCGCCACTATGGTTTGGACGGAATCCCGACTGCCAATGCGTCAGCAAGTTATTTTCTTCGACATAAGAAAGAACTTGGACATAACTTTTTCTAGCACTTTGGACAGAAAAGATAACAGGCTTATTGGGCGAAAGTTCGCCAAATATTCGAAAGAAGATTTTTTCGATACGGTTAGAACAATGGCAACTATCCAACTGCTAGGAAAATATGATGACATCAGTTATGAGTTTATAATGTGAAGAACATAGCTACTAATGAAATGGAATAAAGCGTGGTGATAAGTTATCAGGACCAGCTGCATCAGATTTAATAGAATTTGAAGCGTGAAATAGTTCATCTAGATGCACCGCATGGAATAAAAAAGACAGGCATTGATCTGTAATTCGAAAATAAAACAAAAACAGAAAATAAATTTGAAGAGAAACGGAATTTAATAAGAAATGGAAACAAGACACGTCTATAGGTAACATCGAAAATAATTCGAACTCGAAAAATTTTTCTATGATATTTTCAATTATAAATAAATCTAAAAATTTTTTATCGACTTGATACAAGATAAACATTTATTTAAAATTTGTTGAAACTTCGTTTTATGTTTTTAACTGTAAATTAATATTTTGTAAATTTTAAATTGTTTTTGTATGAATTTATTTTAACTAAAAACTATATGTACAATACATAAATCTCTCCTCCATTATAAGTTTTCTATTGGTTTATGCTCCTCCAATTATCATGTAAAATAATAAAAATTCTAATTTAACCAGAATGAAAGAAAAAAAACACAAATTATTTCAAGATATATTCCACATAAATAACACAATTTATTTTCTCAGTTTTTATCTGTAAAAAAACTAAAAATCTAAATTTTAACTACCTAACTCAACGACGAAACGCCTTAACATCAAAAAATTTCCCAGACCATTGTGTCCAAATTTCATCCGAAATGGCAATTTCTACATAAATCATTCTCACGGCTCCGAAAATGTCAACGATTTCCAAGAGGTAATTAATTACTTTTAGAGGGGACAGTGGGCGAAACTGGACAACACTATTTTGATTAATTAATTACGAATCAAAGTGAGTGCGATAGTCATTTTTATTAGAGCATATACTGACTATAATAATCCTACACTCAACCCAAAAAGTTATTTTTGTTTTTGGTGTGTATTGTTTTTTAATAGATTTTTCTTAATATTTTTCTATATTGGTACGACTGATAAACTACAAAAAAAAACTTTTTTTTTCCTTTTTATTCAACTACATATTTTCATTATCATTTTTCTTATTAATATTTTTAAATGCCATAACGCACAATTCTAATTTGATATAATTAAATTAAAGCACACAGCACATGTACCTTATTTGGAAAATTACTTTTTGTTTTTCTATATATACTAACTTTGCATACGAACTTGTTGCTTTGGCTAACTAGATTTACGCTGAAGAAAAACAGGTCCTTACCATTTATGGACAGATCTCTTATGTCACCCAATGATTAGGCATTCCATCGTGATTTTGTGTCTCTGTTGAGCAGTTTTTATGTTTGGGCATTGCCTTAAAAATTATAACAACGCGCTTTAAATTACTCTGCAGCAGCACGGCAGATCCCATCCCAATGGGAATTGGCTGAGATATTTGCTATAACTGCAACTGAACTGGACTGGTACTGGACAGTTGCGCGCTATCATCATATAATGCATATCAGAGATGGCGGTCATACTTACAAATATAACTTGCAGCCATCTGTAATTTCACTTGGGGCCAACTAAAATAATCTCCCCAGGCAATTTGGAAATTTCTGATTTTAATGCGTTTTAATTAAAATTTATTAATTCTGTCATTAGCACTTTACGCGAAGTAAACCGTTCGAAAATTCGAATTAATTCGCTATACCTAATCGTCGTCGTCGTCTACAGATAGCAGTTTTAAGATACTTTTATGGATTGTTTCAGCCTGTTGTATTCGGCATGGTACATATTGTACCTATACCTGTCATATGAAATCAAGGTGCACATACCTGGCCAGACAGCCTCCATATGTGTGAAAATCAATTAAATTTCCATTTTCTCTGCATTCAAGATAAATCTAGGCCATATATTGCTGGAATTTAGAAAATATTGCTTGTAATTTACGCTTATACTCTCCTGTGGTGCTTTATGTACATATGTACGAGTACATGTGAAATTTTACCATTGGCGAGGCATTAATTAAAATTTCAAATTTCTTGAGAGATTTACGAGCATTCTGACAAGCTCTTTAATAAGACGAGCACCATTTATGGTATTGATTCTATGTTAACCATATGTACTAGATTGCCGGAGGTGTATCATTCGCATCGATTGACTTATTAAAATTTTTCTAGCATAGCTAGAGACATGCCAAGAAGTCGCTATTTAAAGATAATTCATTAACTAACTTTACCTTAATTTGAAAAAAAATTGTATTGTACGCGAGTATACAGAGTGTGTTGAATGGATTTTATTTGGATAAGTATCATCAGGCTCACGCATAAGAAATTCCATATGCTTTTAATTGGATTTTTATATAAGTTCATATAGAAAATATTTAGACAGAAATATACTGTCCAGAAATGTAGGTATGAGTCCATTTCATTCGTTTTTCTTGTTGATGCCATTATGAACTTTTCAGGAATCAAGTTACTACTAATGCCATCTGTGGTGAAAAAAGGATACTACTCATTCATTTGAAATGTTACTCTACTAAATAACTTTCCACCTGATGCTTGGGTTCATTCAAGCTACTAGATGAATAATACCTAAGTTACTATGTGCGATCAGTTTGCTATCAGGGTATAGCTTTGTATAACCAATAAGAGGCCCCACACTCATACCGAAGTGGAATAACATAAGCCGAAGGGGGTCTGGAGTGGCTAAAATTAGAATGGCACCTGTCCCAATGTACTAAACAGTAAGGTAGGTATGAGTGTAGTGCTTCAAGCTGTAGAGATTGATCTGCTCATGTAAAAAAAGGTCTACAAAGGTCTACAAAGATAGTAGTAAGAAATTACGGGATGATTCCCTTCTATCTGGCGGAGATGCTGGCCTGATCTTCTAGTAAGATAAACAAGCAATTCCAGCGGAGGTAGTTTGGAACGAAGCATTCATATTTGATAAGATCATAAGGAAATCTTATAACAGTAGAGGATGATAGCTCATAGTGATCCGATAAGTATAGAGAGAACTCCAATAAAGACCCAGGAGGGTTCAAGCTCAAAACTCGAATAGTTTAATCCATTAAACAAATTTCAATTTCTAATAAAATCTGATCCAAACGATGACCGAATGTTAGAATTAGGACCTATGAAAGAGACCAAAAGAGAGTCTAAAACTCTAAACTAATCGTAACCGCTCGGATAATCGAACTTATAAGATAATTAAAACACAATGAAGGGTATCTGTTGAAAGGAACTCAGAGAAGACATTACTTCCAAAAAGTGCTTCATTCTTAGCAAGTTTGAGGCCAACACCTAATAACGGCATCGGCATTGACATTAAAGATTGCAGCTGTCAAACTCAAAAACTGAACATGGCAATGATGTTAGCCCCGATGACGGTATCGGCATCAGCACTAATGCCGATGCCTAGGTCAATTGATGTTTATATTCAAAGCGGCATCAAGGCATTCGAAGTGGTTTCACAATTAAAATTAAAATATTTAAAATAAATTTTGAAGAAAAATTTGTGGAATTTATACAGGAAAAAAACCTGTTTTTGTAATAAAAGTGTAATGAAGAGTTTTTTTTTTAATATAATGTCATAAAGTATTTTCTTCTTTTCGATGCCGTCATTGGATTACGATCGAATTAATAACGCAGACGATGTCGATGCTAATGCCAAATCCAAAGCCAAAGCCGATGTCGCTATTGGGTTCGCGACCTTAAGGTGTTGGGTGGAAAGATCTGAAAATAAACTGACCACAAATTAGTTCTGCCTGCCTAAAAGGCGTTCTAGCGAAGATACTGAAATTAATGAATGATGGGCAATCCTATCTCTTGGTACTAGTACCAATTTCCACAAATACATATACATGCAAAGGAGAATGCATATTTTAGGCCCGATATCAACATACATCAGAGATATCTTTAGCGATGCATTATGATACTCTGAATATATTTTATTAACTATGTTTATTTCAATTAAGCGGCGGAAGGCATGGGAGTCAAACTTTGATCTAATATATTTTGGAAAATCTAGTACAGAATCGAATTCCTCGGCGAAACCTTTCATTTGATATGGAACGTACCGAATTGGAACCACCCCCGCCGCCGAGTTTCCTAACCCCACCATAAAAGTAGGTAGATAAAAATGTTCTTCTACGAATTGCAGCTGGTATTAAACTGTGTCGAACAGTGAAACCAGTTTTCTGATCGAACATAACCCTACTGAGCTAGAGCCGATCTAAGGTGTGAATAATCTAGTACCTCAGTTCGAATAAAAAAGAGGGGAAAACTAAAAAAGTGAGTATAGGGATAGCTATTTAAGCCTCCGAGTATAGGAGTGTGGGTACTCAAACTTCTTCTCAGAACCTAAAGAATTTGATTCTGTACTAGATTTTCCAAAATATATTAGATCAAACTTTGACTCCGAAGCTTTCCGCCGGTTAGTTGAAATAAACAGAGCTACATAGAGGCGCTAAAAACTACAAGAATTCAAAAAATAATATTAAATTTAATAGCCCTTATGTTCAGACATCATAAGAAAAACGCCAATCATTTGCTCGGCAGAAATCTTCAAGGTCACACAGAACGACCAATATATAAAACATTTCATAATTGGTATAGGTACCCCAAAGTGAGATGAAAAGTTACCCAGAAAATAAGGTCCGAGAATTGTATTATTTCCGATCTTTATTGTAGCAAGCTTAGAAGATTTTAATTATGATAATACCTTTGACACACAGCTAGTACAGATATCGTTGCATACCAGCATAATACAAGCTGAGCAAACTGATACAAGTATAAATACCCAGCAAACCATTTCTCGAAGTTTTGCTTTTGCGAAGAATTCTCGAAGTAGTAAAGAGTAAGAGTAAATCCATCATTTGAGAATACTTTGCTTTGCCAAGATGAGCTCGAAGTTTCGACTTAAAACAATTTGCCTTATCTGACTTTTCGATAATTTTTCGTTTTAACTAAAAAACTCGAAGTTTTACCTACTCTGAAGAGTCAAGTAGAAACTGTAAGTTTTCAGAATTTATTCCGTTCCGAAATTTATGCGCATTTTAGAAAATTCAATCATTTCTGACTGGCTCTCTTCAGTCGTCACCAAAAGTCATGCTATCTCCGTCAAAGACAAGAACAATTTCATTTAATTTTATTATGAAGGTAATAACTCGTTTCGATATCGATTCACTTTTTCGAAGGAAACTCGAATATATAAGGCTATTTTATGCCACCAAACTACATTCAAGACGTTCGAGATAATTTCGATAAAACGACGAGGAATCGAATCGTTTTTACGATTCAATATAGCGTTTCTTTTTTTTTCTTTTTTGGATCGATATCGAATCGAAAACGATTTCGAGATCGAAGTCTTAGTTCACCTTAACGAATCGTGTTCGATTCGATATCTTATCTTAATGTTTGATAGGGGGTGTTTTTAAAGTCGTCACATTTGACGATGTTGACGCTCTCTTGATTCATTCATTTATGCTCGTGTGCAGTCTTTGCATTGAGGTTTAAAAACTAAATTCTGTGCACATGTGATTTTCTTAACAAAACAATCAACGACCCGGTTCATATTTATAGGCTATGAGAAACCATTATATTTCCATAATAATAATAATACCGTATGTAAAACACCAAATGCAAAGCAATACTGAGCGGGTCATCAAGTTAAAAATGTCAAAACGATCATATGTTATCAGTCATTGCATAAATCGCAGTTATTGCAAAAATATTCGTGCAGCAAGTGTGACGTTCTCTTTTGCAAATCACAGAATTTAAAAACGATAAATGAGACATCACATGAATCGCAGAGAGGATTTAAAAACTCTTATTTGTGCAGAAATGATCAAATGTCCACATTTGGCGATTTTAAAAACATGCCCATACTTGGGATTTTTCCATGGTGTACGGAGCTTTTTAATGATTTCAGCGCCGCTTACTAGTAGTGACAAATTTATCTAGCTTATGACTTTTTGTTCAAGTAGGCCCTTAGATCATAGGTCTGTATGTTTATACTCGAAAGTTTTTACCCAGGCTTCAAAGTTTTTACACAGACTCGAAAGTTTTTTACCCATTATGTGTTAGTTAACTTCTCGGACCAGAAAAATTTGACAATTGAATGCATTTCCCCTCCTGAACAAAAGTTAACATTTTTACACAGGGTAAAGTGGATGAGTGAGTTCATTCTTTTCTTCCATTTGTCATTTGAAATAATTCTTTCAGTTGTCAGGGCGGTTTTTTAAAAAATAAAATAAGTAAAATGAAATAAGTCCAATTTTATTAAAATAAATAAATAAATAAAATGAAATAAGTCCGATTTTATTAAAAAATTATAAATTAATAAAAAAAATTAATGTTGATTTTTGACAGCTGACAAATTTACGTCGATTTACCCAGGCTTTACTCATAAGTTGTCTGTTAACTTTTATCATTCTCATGTAGTATTGTTCCCTCTACCGAAAGAAAGTTTTTACTTGATTTTTACTCAGGCTTTTTTATACAAAAGTTAACATACAGAGCTCATATAACGAAAAGATAGGCTATGGCTGTGTAAAATTCGTGTACATGTGATAAGCATTTATTCTTGAGACACGGAGGGAAATGACCAGAGTGGTATCGCCTTGTTATTCGTCAGTTCGACAATTCTAATTTATTTCTGACATTTCAGATTTTATGACAAGAAGCTCGGGTTTTATTTAGCGATTTTGTTGTAAATAACTAATTAAAAGCGATTTTTACTTAATAGTAGTGTGGTACAATAGTGAAATATTGTTTTGTGAACGGAATTTTATATAAACGAGACTCCGAAGTCTTGAATTATCGGAATGAAGTGCACTGTGCTGTGCTGCAGAAACAACCGGTGATATTCTCTTGGGAAATCATTTCGCAGGCAAGCTTAATTCTTTTAATAATAAATTATATCTAGTGTTAAATAAAATAAGAGTGAAATATTTATAAAAATAAACAGCCGTGGCAAAAAAAATTAACATTTTCCAATGCCGGTTTGTTTGTTTATAATTTTGAATTGTCATTGGGCGCGTTCACTGCCACCGAAATAGTGACTTTTTGTCGACTACGAGTCACTACCGAGTGTTCACTGCGCCAATTTTGACAGTAAACGACTACGCTTGACTACGACCATCGTTCACTCCGCACTTTGAATGTACCAAATAGTCGACTACATTCGACTACGCTCAGGAGGATGGTCGATCGTAGTCGGTTTGACAGAACTACGCTACGACAACGCTACCAAAGTGGCAGTGAACGCGCCCATTGTCGCCTTAAGTTACAGTAGCTATACAAAGGCAACGCCAAAAAATATTATCAGAAAATAAACGGGGCACTAGGAAAATTCGTAAAAATGTAAAAAGTTATAAAAATATTATAAAATTATAAATTTAAAAATTAATTTAAAAATGTTGTGATATAATGGAATCTCTTCTATTGAATTTCTTCAGTACTTAATAAAGTTTCAACTACTAAATTATTCGCCCGGTGTGAAAATATCGTAGTTTACTACTTCCATAACTAAAACGAATACATCGATTCGGTTCTACTACATGCAGAAAAATGCTTTAGTTTTTCTTCCTCATAGCATATCCGTTTTGTTATATGATCTAAGTGTAGGCCTTTTCGGAGATATTCACTAGTTTATGACATGCGCCAAGTTGACACTAAAAATATTTCCGACGATTTGTTGAAAAGCAAAATTTACTAAGTTTTAGCAGTTGTCAAATGAAACTATAATGCTATGTGTCACCTAGCAAGGTACAGCGAATACAATGGTATCCGAACTATGGTAGCGATACTCGCTTCATATCAAAGGTATAACAGTTATATGAGCATTCATCCATTTCATTGAAGCAAATTAATTCTTTGTTGGTTCTCAAAATAAGAAACCCAACCTTTGCTTGACAGACTTAGCTTGTGAAGACATTGTAACACAATATCAAATTATTTATAAAAACTTTTACATTTTTCTAAAATAAATACAAAATAAAAATTTACTTACTTGTTTTAAAGTCAGCCTCGCTGTATACCTGAGATCGCTTCCTTCTCTTTTGAACAGAGGATGTGGCTTATCTCTAATAATAAAAACAATATCGGCAGGAATTTTTCCATGAGTTTGATCGCCTTCCTTCTGAAAAGTGACCTTGGTCCCCGATTTCCATCCCGGCTTTATAGATATACTAACATATTTATCTTCTTTTTTCGATATCCCATCTGATTGTAGGACACGCCTTGAGATTTTCATTTTTTTAACACAGCCATTGTAAATTTCGTCTAAAGTTACATATAAATCGTGTTCAACAGGTGGATCCTGAGTTTTCTCTTTCTTTAATGGTGTATGCACATTAAATGAATGTGACCTAAATAATATATATATAATATGTAATTTATGTAATAATAGCTTTAATAAGTATAAAAAAAAACAAAACTTTACCTAAATGCACCACCAAGACCATGTCTTGAACCTAAACCTCCAAAAGGCGAAGAGAAGAAATCATGTTCAGTGTCCAGATCGAAAACATTTTTGTCGAACAAATTATCGGACATGTCGAAGAACGAAGCAAACGGATTACTTGAGCCAAAGAAACGAGCGAATGTTTCTCTAGGATCCCCGTTAAACTGGTATGTAAAACTAGTAGTATTTGCACCTCCATTTCGAGCACCTGTTTAATATATGTAAAAGGAAATTATGTTATTTAGTCCCATCATCTAAACGCATCATTCAAAATATTCTCACCTCCTTTAAGACCATCTTCGCCATATTTGTCGTAAATCTCTTTCTTGTTTTTATCTGATAATACTTCATAAGCTTCTGCAACTTCTTTGAATTTATCCTCAGCATTTGCGGATTTATTTTTGTCCGGATGATAACGAAGGGCTAACTTTCGGTATGCCTTCTTTATTTCCTCGTCTGTCGCAGTTTTGGGTATACCCAAGGTTCTATAGTAATCTTTCCCCATTTGTAAAATAAGTCTAGAAATTTCAAAATTATTTATTTACATGTATATGCTAATTCTCGCAGGTATAGTTTACCTTGTAGTGTATAGTCTTTCACTTAGTAAATATACGATGTAATATTAGAATCCAATTAAAATTTAGTTTTTCTTCAATTCAAACAGCACAATCATCTTGCTCCAATATTCTTCTGGAATAAAAATATTTCTGTTAATTTATTGTTTTTAAATTGACCTAAAGTAATTATGTAACATTAAAATAAGTGCTTTAAAAAACTACTTTGAAACATTGACTGGAGAACAAGACTATACGTTAATTAATGGCAGTTTTTTAGATAATAAACGTAATTTTATCCTAAATAAAGCTAGAGACAACAAAGCACCAGGTATAGAAGGAATATCTTATGATTTTTATAGGAATGCCCCAGAAAGTTATTTTAAAAGAATTAATTACATTTACAATAGATGTGGAATCTCTGAATCTCTCACGAGGTCGATTATCTTCCCTCTTCACAAAAAGGGATATAAATAGATTAAAAGATTACCGTGGACTTTCTTTTATGAACACATGTCTCAAGCTTTTTGTCGGTATGTTACACAATAGAGCCGTATGTTAAAAGGAGGCTCACAGTAATTTGAATAAAAGTCAGGCAGGCTTCCGCAGCGGTTACTCCACAGTAGATAACGTTTTCAACCTAATAAATGCTATCAAACTCTCACATTCATTCAATATAAAAAAATGATGCATCCGCCAGAAACGGAGTAGAGGGAATGAAGTTATGAAGAAAACAGTGGAGCAATCTCGGGATTTTATTTTTAAATTTTTCCATTTTCCATTTCCCTTTAAAGAGGGGGGAGGAGGAAGGATTGCCCCACTAGCATAAGGTAAATTGTCCAAAAATGGCAGACATCCCAAGGATTTATATGCCCACAATATAATATTAGAAAGAGTTCAAAAAATCCCGAGAGGTGGCATCAGTTAGCAAAAATGACGATTCAGCAATTCAAAAATAACGGTTTTTTGGCGCCAAGTCGACCGAAAAGTGAGGTGAATTGCAGATTGTTGCGATCCTAAGTTCATGTCGCACTAATTACTGTATGCAACGGAAAGCCTTTTGCGTATCAGGGGGTTCCACCCCGGAGTAGAGCTAGTTCGTATTTGAACTTACGATTAAGTACTCCGCTGATATATAAATTTTTGTAACTATTCGAAGGGATGCCCTATTGGACTGAAATAAATTTTCCGAAATAGCATACCAAGGAATATTATGCGCATAATAACATGTTTGAAATAGTTGAAGAAAATCTCGCTCGGTGGCATAATTTAGCAAAAATGTGGTAATCGTAATTCAAAAACACAGGTTTTTGGCGCCAAATCGATCGAAAAATGGGGTTGAACTAAAAAGTAACTAATTTTTCCGGGATACGGGAGAAAAAATTCTCAAATTTTGGAATTTTCGCGGCAGTTGCCACGGTTAAATTGAAATATAATCTGAAAAATACAGAGGAAATATGTATCAATCTGATAATTAAAGTAGTATGCCATGAACTTTGAAGGACCCCCGGTAGGAGACGAAATGTGGCCATTCAAAATTTTTATAGTTAAAATTTTTTTTTAAATAAGGAAATGACATCCGATCTTGCTAAAATTTTATATACATACATAACCTCTTCATTGGATTTATCTGTAATGAGCACAAAAAATTTTCCCAAATGAAGTTTTTAGGCTGAAAATGTGGCCGACGAAAAATAATTTTGCAAACGCAAGAGAGAGGGGAGGCGAAATAGGCTCAAAAAATCAGAAAAGAGGACGAAATCTCATTGAAATTTTTGAAAATAATTATTTATTTTGCATTACCAGCTAGTACGCCTGCCTTATATCAGATCTCAATGCGCACCTAAATGTTATCCCCATACCCAAGAAAGCAAAAATTTGTTAGGTTGAGCATCTCCGTCCAATCAGTCTATTACCTTGTTTATTTAAGGGCTTGGAGAGAATCATGGCTGACCAAATAATAGTTTTTCTCGAGATTGTGAAATGAGTAGTGCATTCTGAAATGGACCATAACATGTTTTAGAGCGTGCCGAAAGCAAATGTTTTTATAATAGCAGATTTGTATACATTTGATCGACTTCCTCAATACTTCAGATACGAAAAAATATGAATCACCCGACGTATACATCATTTCCATTCCGAACTGGACCACCCAGCCATACAAATTTTGTATACTTTTTTGGTACTACATGCGAAATCTAGTTCTTGTGCTATCTATGATATAATCTGCGACGGTTTGACCACATCTCCCATGTAGTTAGCAATATTTTGGGATGCTCTCTTACGATGCGACTTATCTAAAGATACGAAACTGCATATTTCTTTTAAATCTAATTTGAATCAGACTACCGCATTATTTAATTAACAAAGTGCACTTCCTAACATCGAGTCGGACCAACAACTTGCTAGTACCTAGATATAATTATCTTCAAAACCAACGGTTATTTTTCAAAAGAATTTTTTTAAGAACTTTGATTTTTAACGATTCTAAATCGGAGCATAAATGCAAGAGGAAAAAACAACCGCCTCGTCCAGAGTTTGAAACCGGGACCTTATTTATGATTTGATTTAGAATCGTTAAAAATAAAAGTTCTTAAACAAATTCTTCTGCTCTCCATCATTGACCGATTGTAACAAGTGCAGGTTTGATTCCCGTTCGGGAAAAAATAAATGGTTATTTTTCGTTCACACTTGGAATTCTTTACATAATGAACTAAATCGTCACGTCCCGATGAGTAGGCAAGCTCTAAAAATAAACTCATGGAGGTATTATAAAATATTTTTCTTCAGAAAAACACGTTTGAAATAAATTCCCTTTCCTTAAATTTTCTCTATCTTGCATTCACCTTCCCTTTTTGGCACTAGATGCATATATACATATATGTAACAATATAATTTTTGCTATGTAAGAATTTTTGTTGTTTTGTAATTATTTATCTTTTTCTTTATTTGTTTGAATTAGAATTAGTATTTTTTCCTTCCTGAAATTAGTTTTAATATTTCAGTATTTTTCTTACTTTTATGGTTAAGCCTAGTATCGATCTAGTTCGAGTAAAATGTGACATTTCCATTCAAATTTTAGCGCTGGTAAAATCGCAAGCAAAAATTTTACTGATGATTTTACTATTGGAGTACGGAGTTCACTGGCAAAAAGTGAATATTTCTCAATTTTAAGGTAAATGGCGCCTTGTATGTCTCCACTTATTTTACTGAACATTTTAATACACGAAGCATTAAAATGTTGGTAAAATTATGACAATTTTCAGATTGTTTTTATTTTTAATTAATTGAAGGATTTAATTTTAATTGAAAATTTTTAGATTGTTTTGTTAATATATTGGAGGATTTAATTTCTCTAAACAATTTTCAGATTAATTAAGCCCACAGTCCACGTTTATATAAACTTTATAACAATTTGCAGTTTTTCAGCGATAAAATTTTTAAACATCTGTCACTTTGTTTTCTCCGAATTCATCAACTTAAAAATTTTACCAATGATTTTAATGTGAAAAATTTGGAAACCGCGTTAAATTTTACTTACCTACTAGGCTTTAAGCCTAGTATAGAGTTCGGGCAAAGTAAAATTTAACGTCGTCTCCAAATATTTCACATTAAAATCGCTGGTAAAATTTTGTCGTATGTTAATTTGGAGAAAACAAAGTGACATAAGTCTAAGAATTTTATCGCATAATACATTGAAATTATTTATGAAATTTAGATAAACGGTTTTACAATTAAAAATGGACTTAATTAATCTGACAATTGCCAAAAGAATTAAATCCTTCAATAAAATAACACAAACAATCTGAAAATTGTGAAGAGAAATTAAATGCTTGAATAAAGTCAAAAAAACAATCTGAAATTGTCATAGAAACAGTAAATGTCAAAATTTGCTCCGCGCATCAAAATGTTCAGTAAAATGAGTGGAGACATACAAAGCGCCATCTGTCTTAAAATAGAGAAACATTCACTTTTTACCAGTGAACTCCATACTGCACTAGTAAAATCATCTGTAAAATTTTTGCTTGCTATTTTACCAGCGCTAAAATTTGTATGGAAATGTTACATTTTACTCGAACTCGATACTAGGCTTTACATATGAAATATTTTATTAGCATCTACTTATTTTTTTCTAATCCTGTTATTGATAAAATTTCTGCGATCCCTACCTATATTATATTGCTACAATTAAGTTATACTACGTACAGTGTAAATTGTATACTTTTTTGCACAATTAACTGAAATAAAATGATTTGAATTGAAATGAATTTGACACAATTGAAAGGCGAGCACTTTTTTTATAAATTCTACAATGTCGGAATGTCTAATAAGCTTATGGGTATGATGATAAAAACTTACGAAGATAAGATAGCTAAAATAACCTTGTTTCAAAATCTCATGTAAAGCAAGGATGCATTTTGATCCCGCTTTTATTTGCAATTTTTATTAATGACTTAGAGCATTCTGTGGAGGTAGGTCTTTGAGATTTGAAGATATTAATTGAAAAGTCTTAAAATATGCTGATGACATCGTAATATTATTTGATAATCCACATAAACTTCAGCGTATGAACAATAGCCTTTAGGAATACTGTCACTTATGAAACCTGGTTGTAAACTTGGAAAATTTCAAAATTATGATTTTTCAGCGTACGTCAGGACCGGGGAAGAGTAATTAAAATTGGCAGTATAACAATATGCATGTATAGAAGTTGTAAAAGAATACACCTACATGGGTATTACCTTAACACCAAAACTGTTATTCAATGTCCAGCTTGAAAACTGTCTACAATCTGCAAAAACAGCTATTAATGTAACTTGAAAAAAATTTGTGGGAAAAGAGGGAATTAAATATTCTCACAAATTTGTTCTCTTCAACGCTGTATCAAGGACAGTTCTTTGTTCCGGAAGACAGGTGTGGAGTTTTCAGCAATATGACCCTGCTGAAAACTACAACGCCATTTCGTTAAAAGAATGCTTTGATTGCTAACAACTGCCCCCACCTATACAGGGTGTCCCGTATGTGGTCTGGCATCCGAAGGCTACGGATAGGTCATGTTTAGACAAACAAAAAACTGTATGGGTGCTGGAGGGAAATCGTAACGGTTTCCGAGATAACGGGTCTTTAAAATATTTGGGAATGTTTTTATAGATCACCCTGTAACTTCTGAACGTTACACCCTCTGATGATGATTTAAACTTTGGTAGATAGATAATCGTTGGACCTTTCCAATGGTCTACACATTTGTTTTCCTTTCCTTTCCTTTTCGTTCTGAAGTTATGCCTCAACAAAGTTAAAATTTCGGAATTTTTACTCGCTGTTTTTTATTTAACTACTATTTTTATCAAAAAACACGTCATCAATATCAATTTTTCATATTAGATTTAAGAAGCCCAAAACCTTAGCTTTAAAATGACTTACCACACTCTGTACCGAAAATGTAGCCCTTTTTGCATTTTTGCACTTTTTCTTAAGCATATACAGCGAAATTGGGTGAAAAAATTCAATAAGTGCCGGAAAGTAGGCAATTATCTTCTGGAAATGACCTTTTTCAGCCATTTTCGCTGGAGATGCTTAAGAAAAAGTGCAAAAAACGCAGAAAGGGTTACATTTTGGGTGCAGAGTATTAGATAGGTTATTTTAAAGCTAAGCTTTTGGGCTTTTTAAATTCAATATGAAAAATTGATATTGATGATGTGTTTTTTGATCAAAATAGTAGTGAAATAAAAAACAACGAGTAAAAATTCCGAAATTTTAGCTTTGTTGAGCCAGAACTTCAAAACTTTAAGGGTGAAGAAAAAATGTATAGACCATTGGAAAGGTCCACCGATTATCTATCTACCAATGTTTAAATCATCATCATAGGGTGTAACGTTCAGAAGCTACAGGGTGATCTATAAAAACATACCCAAATATCGTAAAGTCCCGCTACCTCGGAAACCGTTATGATTTCCCCTCCCCAATCAATACAATTTTTTTTTTGTCTAAGCATGACCTATCCGTAACCTACGGGTGTCAGACCACATACGGGACACCCTGTATAATAGATTTAGAGTTTGGTCTTTCTAATATATACATTTTACATTGAAGTGCCATTTTTACAATATTTCAAAACTCTGTTTCATCTTTCTCCCAATATTCTCCCTCGTATTCTGGTATAGTATGTAGTTGGCAGGAATTAGCCAGTTGTCATAGCTTAGATGTGAATAGTAATCAGGTCAATCCTATGATAATTTAAGAGATATTCTAATTAATCTCGTGGGCAGAAAGGAAGTACTACTTATACAAAGAGCTGCTAACAAAGCTAGGAATTCAGTAAGGCATGAGCTTTAAGATAAACTGCAAAATTGTAATGAGAACAACTACCTTCGTGGTGAATGCTATGCGAAAAAAATTAATTTGATTAGCATGTATATAGGGGAGGGCTTATAAATTTAGACCTCAGTCCATTTAGAAGATCTGGTGGAACACTTTGCTCACTTTGTAACTTAGATGAAGACGAGAACTTGTTACATTTTCTTGGAATTTATCATATTCTTTCAGAATTCCGCATTAGAACTTTTGGGAAAAACAAACTCGCTGAAGCTGAAATTGTAGAAATTTTAAATGGAAAAAATAACTTTACTGGTTTTTTTTGTGCAACAACAGCTTGAAGATATCGTTCCTTATTGGTGAATGAATTTAATGGTTATAGCCAATTAATACTTTCCTTCAGCCATTCCACACGAAACCGATCACTAAAAATCGCTATTTTTTATTGGCTTAATATATGCTAAAATTTTTAAATTTTCGCAGGAGTTGTCGCGGCTAAGTAGGCGCAGAATTTTGAACGGAAGCCTCAAATCCATTCGGATAAAATTCCAACGACAGAACAGTATGCAGATTGCGTGAGTTTTCAAAGACCGCCGGTATATGCCAGAAAGTAGGCATATAGTTTTATTATTTTCAAATAGACAGCTGACATCTGATCTTCCTGAAATTTCGTATAGATAATCTCCTAACAAGCATGCATCCATAAAATAATAAAAAATTGGATTCATCGTCAATTCGTAAGTTCCCAAATGAATTCTTCAGAAAGAAATTTTGACCGTCGAAAATTACGTTTCGCAGCAAATTTGGGAGGACAGGGAAAATATGCTCAAAAATCAGAAAAAAATAAAAAAGAAACTAGCAAAAGGAATTTAGCAAATCGGAAACTTTTTATTCGCGATTGTGGGGGGGGGAGGTTGTCCTCATACAGGTTTCCTTGGGTATACGGTGACTCATTCATATCTCAAAAACGAAGCCGAACGCCACTACAATTTTTTGTACATAGAGTACAAGTTCGATTTTTGAAGTGGCTTTTCGCATATATTTCTAGAACGGTTCGTCGGACAGTAATAACGATTATAACCAATTTCATAGGATTTCATATTTTGAAAAACTTTGGAGTACAATAAAAACGTTTAGGACTGCTCTTTTTTACAAAAGTACATAAAAAAAATTATATGGCAACACCAAGAAGGGGTTGCCCGATTTAGTAAATTTTTAAGCTTTATTTACTATTAATATGAAAGCACAATGTACAAAATTTCAGCTCTCTATGCCTACGCGTTCTTAGGCAGTGTTTAAATATACATATAGCAAAATAACTTTTAATATTATGTGAGTGTCCAACCCATTTTTCTGTACTAGCATTATTTCTGTGCGTTACAAACGGAATGATCTCGGGTATAAAAAGTGCTAGAAGTCCTCACTAGAGGGTAATACTATTTTTTTTTAAAAACACTATTATTAACAAAAAAAAATGCGTTCGGCGCTGATATATTTTTTATAAAAAATATAAAGCATTAAATGCAGTACGGAATTCACTGGTAAAAAGTGGAATTTTCTCATTATAAGATAGATGGTGCTTTGTAAGTCTCCACTCATTTTACTGACCATTTTAATGTGCGGAGTATTATATCACTGGTATAATTTTAAGATTTCCTGTTTCTATGACAGTTTTCAGATTGTTTTTTTGATTGATTGAATAATTAAATTTGTTTTATTCATTGATTTATTTATTGCCTTACTTATTGCCCGTTTGTATAAAACATGTCAATTGAATTATTCTTCTTATCTATTACTAATTACTTTATGAACAATTTGAACGTTTTATGCAATAAAATTCTTAGACTTATGTCACTTTGTTTTCTCCAAATTAATATACCTACGTCAAAATTTTATCAGCGATTTCAATGTGAAATACTTGGAGACCGCGTTAAATTTCACTTTAGCCAAACTCGACACTAGGCTTTAAACTTCATTCGACATTTGAATCAGATAAATAGGTTTTCCCCGTTCTCGAGTTATGCCGTGCGTTCGGATATACACACCGATGTGCTTTTTAGCACAACGGTGTGCACATCACATGATTGGAAAAGTAGGGATAGCAACTGAACGGTTGGTGTGGACTTCAATTTGAAATGTCACTTTTGAAAGTTCTTTAAGAATAAAACTACGCTAAACGTCAAAACTACTAAGCGCACCGAGACACTAAGCTAACAGACCGTAGCGTAAAAATGTACACATCGAAGTGCTGCGCAAATGACAATGCTTCGGTCGCCTGATCGTCATGGTGTGTAAAAATGTGACATTATGTGACATTCTGCGTGCGGCTGAACGCACGGATGATTTTTTGAAAATGTCGTTTCATTGTAAAATCACGAAATTTCTAACACCCTCCCTGGTAGGGGAAAACAAGAAAATATGGTTGAACTATTTCGGTATTCCTTACAAACTCAAAGTTTCATTCAAATCAGATATGGTCGGGTCCAAAACAAGCCCTTTTTGATTGATTTCGTGTGGAATAGCTGCCTTATTTAAAATGTATACATCTTTTAGGCAATTCATTCTTCAGTCTGTTCATAGCAACACGCAATATTGACCATATTCGCTTTATGTTGTTCAGAGCAGCCAAAAAGTAACTTGTTTCGCTTGGCTTTTAACAGAAAAATGTGTTCAGAGCGCACGCAATAATCAATTCTTTCACGAGTCTGTTGAGATCAACATGCTATAATGACTTCGAAAACGTTTTGAACTAACTCTGAGAATTTTACGATATCGTAAAAAGCAGCTGGTTGCTCTAAACAAGAAAAAGCGAAAAAAGGGATTTGCAAGAAAATATTCATATGCATGTGTGTTTACATTAAGAAGACATATATATACACGGTCAGAATACAAACTCAGTTTTTTTTCCTTTTTTACCTTCAATAAATTAAAACTACTAAACATGAATGAAATAGTTTTCTTGTTTGCATCCATTTTAGTTTTATTCACTTATTTATTTTCAATTTTAAATGGTCTTTGACATTTCACACAATCAAACACGAAAGACTATTTTGATAGCCGTTTGGTAGTTTTAATTTATTGAATTCCCAATTCACCGGAAAACAAAACCCGTGCTTGGTTATTGAAAAATGTAAACATTTCGCCTTCAGAAATAACAAGTAGGTACATATATTTCTCTTTGTCACACAAATGCTCAATTTCCTTAAATTCTATATGCAATTCATTCTCTCAAAATACGTATTCATTTTTTATTTTATTTTTTCAAGGGATGGGTAATCTCTTTCTATTGAGCTGCTGTTCAAGATAATTCTCTTGTTAGTATACACTCGCCGGTTCAGAGCAACCAAGTTACTTTTTACGCTAACGTCAAATTCACAGAGTTACTTCAAAAAACTGTCAAAGACACTACATAGCGTGTTTCTCTGAACTGACTTGTTATATATTTTGGAGATCTAATTCACCTATATGACTTGTTACCTCAATGTTTTGTTGGTGAGCTTATTAGTTTCGTCGAGGTCTTAAAAACCCAGTAAAGTGACGGTAATATTAAAGGCCAAAATAAAGCTATACACTGTTGGCAGTACTGCGGCTGTCAATCTTAATTTATACCTATAAAACCTGCCAACTGGCTTGAAAACGAAAAGCTAATACCAGAGCCATATAAATGCAGGAAGATACTGAAAGTTCGTAGGCTCCAATTCTTTTTCAAAAAATCAATGAATTTATGAGTAACAAGCATGCGTAGGAGAAAAATCAAAATTAACCAAAACCGTTTACCTTAAAACTGTATGTCTAGCAAATCTGGTTAGGAAGATCAAAGCAGCATAACAGACTTTTCAAAATAACGAAAGGATATAAAGTGAAATCATATCCAAGGAAGATTGAGATAGCCTCACTAGAACACCGCCAACAGTTTATATTCTAATCCACAAAATACTAGCATTAGCAACTATGACAAGGCTTAGCATTTCTCTGAATTCTTGCATGGAAATAATTTTTTGTGTTGAAGTTTTTCTATGTATGTATGTACCTATATCAAAAAAAAAATCTTCTAACTCGCACAATATTTACCTATTTCCCCGTTGGAATGGCTACAATGTAGTTCCCGTGACAATCCATTTTGACACTTTTATGATATGATAAAACTTTAAGATGGCAGACGTATTTTGACATTTATCGTCTGATTTGACACAAAAGCCGATATTTCGAAGTCATGCAATATGAATTTTTGGTCAAAATTCAGACTCTCCAAATGGCCTCCATACTGGCCCCGAATTTTTTCCGACTCAAAATAGATATCTGAGGATTTTCGGCACAACGGACTACGAATTTTTGGTCAAAATTCGAAAACTCAATATGGCAGCCCTGAGATGGTGGACGAATTTTCATGATCCGATTCGACTCAAAAAGGATATTTTGAGATTGTACGAGTCGCAAATTACGAATTTACAGTTTAAATTAAATATTTATATTTTAAAAAATTATAAAAAATAAGTTGTCATCTTGAAACACTATGAACATCGCGTGTACCTACAGAGAGCTATGTTTTGATGACAGTTAATTATAAGGCTAAAAGACTAAAAAAGGGAAATTCAAGATATAATATGTACTTAAAAGGACAGAACTAAAGAGTTTTTAGTTTTATATGTGACTAAAGATAAAATTGTTGCCAAATATATGATTAAACTCAACAAAATTATTACTCAAGGTGCCGTTTAACTCACTTATAAAAAAAAAACAAAATAATGACCGTAAAAAATACAGTAAAAATTAACTCACACTAGGGAAAAGCTTATTTTATTCGGAATATCTATCAAAGTGAAACTCCATGTCTAGTTCGATGATGAAACAATGATTTGAAACTGATTAAACATTGACGACTTTGACTTCTCAAATAATCGCACAACATAAATCATTAACTATATTTCACTACAATATGATACCTATGGCTATAGTTTCCTTGTAGTCACATTTAAAACTTTCTGATGACGCTCAAATTCTTTAAATTTGTCTCCCGAATGAAGAAATAAATAAATAAATAAATTTTTATATCTGATCATTCACATGTGGTAAATAATACCACACTCAGTTTCTATGTACCTTCAGCAATACCATGGAGTATCTCAAAATTCGATTCTATGCCCAGTGCTTTTTTTCCTTTTCAACAATAATTTTTCATACCTGCTCTTTTATTGTAAGATTAATATGATTTGCAAGTGATTTTCTCTTAAGGACGAATTGTACGACCATCCAAACAAGTCTTAATCTATTATCGTTTTTCATATACGACCAGAAAACCTCACAGTATCCAACACCTTTCAGAAATCTGGGCATAATGTTAATAAATTGAATTGAGTACCTTAAATCGATCTTCGGTGACTATATGGCTGTCTGCTCTACTTTCCCTTATAATCAATATGCTTTATTGGTTCCAGTATTAGGTTACATTAGGTTCGGTTAAATATATAGGGGCGACTAGGCTACTAGGAACCTACGAACACCGCAACCAGAGTTGATCTATTGTGTTCTACCATAGAGTGGTTAGGCTAAATCTACTCTTTTTACCAGCTCATGGATTATCTTCCAAGCTTACAGGCCTTAAAGAGCCTCAAAGCTGCATGCAAGCGCGGGACACTCACATATGATATTCTTGGAGGTTTCCTCTTCCTACACGCACAGTCGACAAAGATCGCTATTGGATTTGCCTATCTTCATCAAAAATAGCGGAAGGGCCCGTGCACAATGACTGCATTAATAAACAGTCTGAGTGATTGTTTTCTAAGATCAATTTGTTTGCGCATCATCTCTATCTTCACATTTTTTTAGACTCCTTCTCTCCTTAAAGTGGCTTTTTGATAGGCAAAATTTTGGGTAGGCAATAATATACAGACTGCCCGAGTTACTTTTTTCTTCCTGGACAACGTAGCAGCTTCAGGCATTTACAAATTAGATCGCTTTGATCACATGTCGATCTATCGATATCGATATTTTTACTCATTTTTTAATTGTTTTCAGAATAGCAAAGGCTACATCGTAAGAGCTTTTATATCACCAGTTATTAGACCAATGATTGAAATAACCAGACTGAAAAAGAGCATATCGAATTTTCAGCATTTTTATTTAAACGATCACCATATTTGTTATCTCTTCCGATATTCCAACCTTAAAAATTCATAAAGGACCAAAAATAGATAACGAATTTATGATATATAAGTGAAAGTACTTATTATTAACAAATCTACAGATAGCAACATTATATTCCTTTAAATTTCATACGCTCAGCCATTAATCATGAAAAATCTTCACTTTTTCGACAACCCAACTGCAACTTAACCTCGATCTTTTTGAACTTGATCTACTTAGTTTAAATGGCAAATGTAAACATGCCAAATTAATAAGCAATTGTGGACTACATAATATATCATTTTGTAACTACAAAAATACAAACACTTGTAGTTAGTTAAAAGAGCTTTTAATTTTCCTCATAACCATAAGATTTATAAGTGGATACGTGGCGTCAATATTCTAAAGCGAAGCTGTTAAAACAACGATTTCTTGCGCACGTTTCCTAAGTTAAACGCTTTTTTTTTTTGGTTTTGCTTTATTACGCAATTTATCTTCTTCTTGTTTTTTTTAAAGAAAGATGATGTGTCCAATACATTAACAAATAAATAAATTTCTATAATATTTGTGAAAATGTATTCTATCCATATCCATCCAACCATGCAAGCATCCCATATCCACCCATTCATAAAATGATTCGAAGTCAAACATAACATTTCCAAGGCAAATTTCATCTCAAAAATACCTTGTCGGTGTCACAGATTTTTAATATTAATACCACAGAGAGCCAGAGAACAGGCACTCCCACGGGTGCTCCAAAATTAGAATTTATAATTTGGGGCAAGTTCACGAGTCGTTGGCATAAAATGATCAAATCAAGTCATGATCAATCTGGTAGAAAATATTTCCAGTAAAATGCGGATGTGTAGCTTATAAATGTTGGAATGAAATAGGAAAACTATTTAGCTGCTAACTTGGTAGATTATATTTTGTCTGTCTATATCTAATCGTAGTTTTTCTTAAACAGATACATATGGAGTTCAGATTTTCACAGTCCCCCAAAACAACCGAATTAGCCAAATCAAATAAAATTTGTGCCAAAAATAATTATATCAAAGATTTTCTCTCGATATTTTTATATTGCAAGGCTCTTGAGGTTGAATGAACCATGAAACACACATTTAAGCTTAATTCACATTTAAGGCATTGTTTTCGGATGTCAAATGTGCTGATGTACATAATTTCAACACATTTCGAATAAGACTATATTATTATTATTATTCATTACCAATGTATTGGTTGTAGGATTGGCCTTGAAATTGCATAAAATATAAAAACTATTTTTTGCCCCCAACTATTCAAATTGTATAAATAATAAAAAAAAAATTAAAAATTTTAAAATTTAAAACCCACAGAAAACCCGTCATACAGAGAGATATAGAACAACTTGTTTGAGTGGTCACATCAACGGGTAAATTATGAATTAAAAGTTGTCCGACAAAATAGAATCCGAAGAAGAGCTAACATTTCCGTACCATATCCATAAGACATTAAAAGATAATTTTATAATTAAATTATTCGATTGGAAAAATACTGATTGTCAATCATTTTGTTAAAAGTATAATTCTGAATGTAAAAAATAACCAAAAGAATGTGTTCTTTTTTACCATATTGCACTCTTGCAAGAGTCCCAGGAGAGTATTTAATGGGTGAAACCCTCTGCTCCACCCAACATTTTAAATATCATTTTTAGAAAAATAAACAAAATTTTTATCTAATCAAGAGCGCGTTCATGAAGTAGGCTGCAGCCACAGCCACAGCCAGTCGTCATAGTTACCGGTTTCGTCTATTAAACCAATAAATGTCCTTCCCCTCCCCACACTCATTCATATAAATGGTTACATTTGTCGTTATTACAATAATATTTACTTTATTTTCTGTAGTTTAAAAATAACGACAAACAAAAATGTCAAATATAATACTTTTGCATTAGTTAGCTAAGCTGGATAGCATTGTCAAGTTGGTACCAGCTGCAGCCAGCTACAAAACCAACTACTATTATTTTTTCAACGCCAAGAACTTTCATTTAGCCACGTCTACAGCTACCATAGCCAGCTGCAGTCTACTTTATGAACGCGTCCCTGTATAGCACTCACAAGTCGGTACCACTAGCAGCCAGCTACAAAACCGGCTGCTCTGATTTTTTGAATGCCAGGAACTTTCATTTAGCCACATCTACAGCTAACATAGCCAGCTGCATCCTAATTTATGAACGCGTCCCTGGATAGCACTCTCAAGTTGGTACCAGCTACAGCCAGCTACAAAACCAACTACTATTATTTTTTCAACGCCAGGACCTTTCATTTAGCCACATCTACATCTACTATAGCCGGTTGTAGCCTAATTTATGACCGCGTCCCTGGATAGCACTCTCACGTTTTTTCCAGTTGCAGCCAGCTACAAAACCGACTTTTTGAACCCCAGGAACTTTTATTTAGCCACATCTATGCTATCATAGCCGGCTGCATTCCACTTCATGAATGCGTCACAGCTGCTTTATAACAAGTTTGACAGTTGCAGCAGACACAGTGCATACAAAATGGCGATCCGTACTAAAATCATCGGATTAATTCAGGTAAGAGAGGGAAGCTGTCAAATTTGTAATAACATTTATATGTAAATTAATTACCTGAGAAAGTTAAGAAATGGAAAATTGTGTAAGTTCGTGCAACGCAATATAACGAATTGTCACAAAGATGAGTAGGTACGCAAAAAAACCTAATCTATTTTCTGCTTCGATATGGCAATACCCTTCTTTCTTTTTTGTCCTTTTAAAAGTTAAAAAGAGATCGTTTTTTTTCAAAATTCAACATCTAAACAAGTAAAATTTCTTAGAAAAGGGTTTTTTGTTTTGTGAATAATTTTGGAAAGGATATTG
This sequence comes from Dioctria linearis, assembly GCA_963930735.1. NCBI lineage: Eukaryota > Metazoa > Arthropoda > Insecta > Diptera > Asilidae > Dioctria > Dioctria linearis. The sequence goes on along the minus strand of OZ005744.1, from coordinate 170,365,733 downwards.
AGTTTTTTAAAAATAACTTTTATACTGTTTAAAATTAAAATAACAAATATAACAGCAAAAATTTCTTTTAAACAGCTACAAAATAAAAAAAACTCATCGTTTTTTCAATAATAAAACAAATTTGTGTAATTTTACAATACCTTGTAAAAATTTTCTTAATTAAATCACAAGTTCTGTACTTTCGTTGTATTATTTCGATATATTTTCTCAGATCCTGTCTTGTTTCTTTCAAGGATACACGAATATAAATCATTCGCATCATAACGAGAAAGTTATGAATTTTTAAATATCTTCTTGTATCCTATTTTTTTCTTTTTTGATAGGTAGGTACCTACCATGTTTTGAATCGGAGCTTTTTAAAATCATTTTACGTTCCCGGAAATAGAGAAGATTTTTCTTAATGATTTACTTCGATACACGGACCTAAAACAGTTTCACTAACCAATATCTAGTTCTACAGTTTTTTATTTTTATTTTTTCATTATAGTACCCTAGACACACTTATTGTAAAAGGTTGCTTGACTCTTATTAGACGTATTGATTTTTTGAGGCCAGCCCGTCCCTTTAACTCGTACACGAATTTGTCTGTCTGTATATTTCTTTTTTACTATTTTCGACACTCTCGTAGACCCACTTTTCGTCATCACAGCTAGTTGAAATTTGGCACACAAGTTTATGTCGCGTGACAATTGAATCTATCAAAATTTGAGCCGAAAATTTCCATGGAAAACCCGGAAAATCGGGAAAATTCATTTGAAAATTTGGTACAAATTTGATTAGTGACAAATCCGTTTCAGGAAAAATGCAGAATTTCCCGATTTTTCCGAAAAAAAATTCCGGAATTTTCCGGTAATAAAGTTTTCTAAATTATGCAGGATCAATTTCCCTATCAACTGGAATCATTACTTTTTCACCGACTATGGTGAAAACTTGCAGAAAAAATCGAGGAAAATTCATGTAAAACGCTTTTCCGGAGTTTTTCCGATCAAGGAAGCGTTTGAGCGTTTTGTAACCTAAGACAAAGTTGTAGAGCGAAATGAGTTGCATAAAGTTGCTTTTGGGGAAAATTCCATGGAAAACTCGCAAAAGCGGAAAAATTTTCATCCATATGATTAGTGATAAATCTGTTTCAGGAAAAGTGCAGAATTTTCCAATTTTTCTGGAATTTCCGGAATTTTCCGATATCTCCGGCAAATTTTCCGATAAAAAAGTTTTATAAGCTATGCGGAATCATTTTTTTCCGTCCTACTGGCAGTAATACTTTCTCTTCAACAATAATGAAAACTGGCATGAAAAATCGAGGAAAATTCATGTAAATTTTTAAAAAAAATTCATAGTAATAGAAAAAGTCTGTGGAAAACATGGAAAATTGGGAAAATTCAGTAAATCGGTGTCTTTTCAGCCGTCATAAAATTGTTTTAAAATATCACCATGCAGCACGTAATAACAATTTAGTTAACGTGAAAAAGGCAGAAAATAAAATAAGTAAAAAACGAGTTTTCAAACAAAACTGAGACCAAGCCACATGAATAAGTAGAAAATAAACTTTTTTCACACACAGAGGTGGTCTCAGATTTTATTCGCTGACAATCACCGATATATTTCAGTATGATCAATCAGAGGTAATAAGTGATTTGATTCATGAAGAGAAAGAATATTCAAGAGAAATGTCCCAATCAAAAAATCTGAGTCCACCTCTGTATGTGAAGAAAAGTTTATTTTCTACTTTTTCATGCGGCTTGGCCTCAGTTTTGTTTGAAAACTCGTTTTTTACTTATTTTATATGTTTTATAGACAAATTTAATTGAACAATTCCATGGTTTTTTAATAAATTATTGTACTTCGTGAATGAAATCATTTCCTCTTTTTTTCTTACATACTTTTTTCATTCGACCCAAGACAGGATCAGTGTGATATGTAGCTATGTCCTAAGAACAGGAAAGTAATATTTCATATACATACATATTAGTAAATAACTTACTGCCTTCCAGCAAGTGTATAAAAGCATTTTTCGAAGCGCGTGATTCGAAGGATATTTAGAGTCAGAAAAATCGTGATTATCCACTTCTAATATTAGACATCATTTGAATCTAAGCAAATTAAACAAGACGCAATTACCTCTGCCCCACTGTTTAAACAGTTTTCTTGGTGGGTAAAACTCTTACCTTTTTTTGTGCGATTTGCAGCTGTTAAAGAGCACGGAGCTGGTTGAGCAGCCGTTGAAAGGGCCGTAACCATACAACCTAGACTTTTTTATATACAGGGTACTTTTTGAAAACTAAGATATTTTCTTAATCACCCTTTAACTCCGAAACTTTGTATATGCCGCCCTGCCAACAATTTTTTGTTTGACTAGGTGAGTACTAACACCTCCTATTTAATGGACCACCTAGGTGGCAGCATCCTGTATAGAAAAAGTCTCAAACAAAGTAAAGAACTAACTGTAGGCAATTTTCAAATGATCCTTGGAGAGGTCATAAACTAACCGCCTCGAGGTAACTAAGAATATTCAATTGGGCTTCTTTGATGACAAACGGTTGAATGCATAAATGCCCATAAAAGGTGGGCCTATGATGTTGCCGCTGTTATTGAGAACCGGAATACACTTACTTGAAGGACGACTAATTGAGGCAGGCAGTAAAAGATCCTTTCTTAGGAACGTCATATATATCGAGAGGAATGAAAATGGTTGTTGTTGCTAATTGCCGTGACCGGAGCACATGGTGACCATGGAAGTATGATACGGGAAAAACGAAAATGTTGTGAGGACAGTAGGGCAGTCTTAACTGATATAAGAAACTGTGAAGTTGTGAAGAAAATAAATATATCGAGTTTTAAAGAAAATTCCGACTTAAAACTAAAAACGTTCTTCTATATAACTAAACGGAGGACTTAAAACTGAGGCCAAGCCGCATGAAAAAGTAGGAAATAAACTTTTCTTCACACACAGAGGTGGACTCAGATTTTTTGATTGGGACGTTTCTCTTGAATATTCTTTCTCTTCATGAATCAAATCACTTATTACCTCTGATTGATCATACTGAAATATATCGGTGATTGCCAGCGAATAAAATCTGAGTCCACCTCTGTGTGTGAAGAAAAGTTTATTTTCTACTTTTCATACGGCTTGGCCTCAGTTTTGTTTGAAAACTCGTTTTTTACTTATTTTTTATTCTGCCTTTTTCACGTTAACTAAATTGTTATTACGTGCTGCATGCAGATATTTTAAAACAATTTTATGACAGCTGAAAAGACACTGATTTACCAGTTTTTCAAAAAATTTATTCGAGTAAAAATTATTTTTATTTGCAGAACTTTTGCGTCAAAATATCCCTAAAGAACAAAACCTTAAACAGATTTATCACTAATCATATCGATTAAAATTTTTCCGAAGATTTTCCCGCTTTTCCGGGTTTTCCATGGAGTTTTCCACAAAAGCAACTTTATGCAACTCATTTCGCTCTTTGTCTTAGGGTGCAAAAGGCTCAAACACTTCATTGGTCGGAAAAACTCCGGAAAAACGATTTACATGAATTTTCCTCGATTTTTTCTGCAAGTTTTCACAATTGTCGGAGAGAAAGTAATGATGCCAGTTGAAAGGGAACTTGATCCTGCATAATTTAGAAAACTTTTTTACCGGAAAATTTTCCCGAAAAGTCGGAAAATTACGGAAAATGTTTTCGGAAAAATCGGAAAACTCTGCATTTTTCCTGAAACGGATTTATCACTAATCAATTTCGTACCAAATTTTTAAATGATTTTTCCCGATTTTCCGGGTTTTCCATGGAAATTTCCGGTTCAAATTGTGATAGATTCAATTGTCACGCGACATGAACCTGTATGCCTCATTTCAGATCACTGTGATGACGAAAAGTGGGTCTACGAGAGTGTCGAAAATAGTAAAAAAGAAATATATAACTAAATATACAGACAGACAAATTCGTGTACGAGTTAAAGGGACGGGCTGGCCTCAAAAAGAGAGTAGGAGTAAGAGTAATTATTGACGAGTTAGTTAGCGGTCTGGACAACAATTGCGGCGATATTCAATAGATATGGTTAGAATGCCTCACAATTCTGAATTATGTTGACAATATCGATTACAGAGCATCAGCACTATGATTGCAAGTAATATAAAAAAATTAGATCACCCAATCTAAACCGTATTTCAGCTAAAACAACGGAAGTTTTGAGTAACACGAATAGCATCCCTCCCGGATCGTCATCAAGAACAAAAATGTGGTAAAAGTATAATAGTTGATAGCTTAACTTATTTTACAAAGGTTTCGGTATCGTCTTTCTCAAAACTGGCTATTTGTTTGTTGTAAAAACAAATCCAGAAACACCTTTTCTCAGCTAGCTCAGATATCTTTCGAGAGAATTTAATCGAGAAAAAACTACGCCTGTTTTGTTCTAATCCTAAAAATTGTCTAAATATATAGATCTGGTGTAAAACGAAAAAAATAGACACGCTTTAGCCAGCACAAAATCAATAACGAAATCAAACAAACAAAAATTAAATGGAATTGGATTAGTTATAGCTACTTTGACTGAATTGAAATCCTCAAAGAAGCCAACACATTGGGAGACCAAGGACAGGATGGAATAAAATCTTACACACAGAGGCCGCAATCACGTTTCGCAGAATAAAAAGAAATCGTCTGCGCGCTATGTACCTCAAGGGTTGCAGGGAACTATAGATGATCTGATGAAACCCAATATTAGCTCATACTAATACGGCAAATGAACAAATATGGCGATACCTGCATTCATCCCGCTTTCCAAATACCTACGTATGTGTAGCTATATAGTATATATCTAAAATTGGTAATCTCAAAAATCACATACCTATGCCCAATTTAGAAACTCCTTCATAATACCTGTACTGCGGAAGTAAATACATCCCCCCCCCCCCTTCCAAGTTACCCGACAATATCCCAATATTTAAATTCCAAGTGAAGGAATGCATTGTCGGCCGCCCGTGCAGAGAAAACTAAACAATCACACGGAATAGTTCTGATACGCCCTCTGTTTATTTGAAATTGGAAAGTACGAGCAATTTATAATAAAAACTTCCAAAATTCATGAAGTGGAGGAGTATTTTTAGCATCAAGAAATACGCGGAGCCGAAGATCTGAATGCAAAAATTTTTATATTTATAACGCCCATCTGCGCATACAAACACACACACACACGCACGCAAATAGACATTATAGTATCGAATATAATTTTCAGAGAAATTCTTACTTTTAGATTTAACGCGGATAGTGACTTGTGGCCAGTGGGATGGGATGTCCTATCTATCTATCTGTCTATCTGGCTCTAATATCTTTATTCACACCACATACTTAGGAAAATGATTTTTTTTTACCTTCAGTTCCCGAAATAATTTTCGATGCCTTTGGAAAAGTCTTGATCGTGGAAAAGTGGTTCAAGAATGAAAAGGCGGCGATGACATCAATGATAATCTCACCTTGTCTCTGCATTCTGGTTAAAATTATAAATGGGAAGATGAATGTCCCAATTAAATCGTGAAAAAATGCGCTTTCGAAAGACCTTTTGAATGGAGACTGAATGGGATTAATATTTGCATTCGGATGAAAAGATAAATTTCAGTTATAGCAAGGCAACTTTCAAAAGATACACTTTTAGGTACCTATACTTATCCGTGTGAGCTGAGAGAGATTTTCATTAACGCAATTATTCATATTTAAGGACAGAATTTATTTTTGGTTAGTTGTACATGCGTGATTATGTAAGATGGTGAAGTCTGTGCATATTTCGAGAGCTTATTTTTGCTCATAACGATTATGACCATATGCAATTTGTTAGCTTCCTCAATTTACAATTAGCTAGCCATATTCATGGGATATAAAACAGGTTAATTTCCAGAGAACCTTGAGTTTAGGACACTATGCTAGACAATTGCCCACTCTTGTAATTTATAACAGACTCTGAGGGTACCAGGGCAGCACCAAGGAGGAGACGTATGAGAGCCCCCCCCCCTCCCCAAGGGTAGTTTTTTTTTTAAACCGCACCACTTTCACAGATGAAATTTCATGAAACTGAGAATTTATTATGAGCAAATGCTGATTGTTTTTCATGATTTTTGGCTCTCTAATCCCGTTAAGATATCCAGTTGAAATTTTGATATGTTTTAGTGGATAATATAAGGTCAAAAATAAAATTAAAATAATAATTAAAATAATTATTAAAAGTACGTATTCCAGGATATTCAAGGATAATCAACGGAAATAGGATAAGGATTATATCCCATTATCCTTGATATCCCTTTTCACATATATTTTTGAAATGGCATTTTTCTTAGATAGCTTGAAATCTTAACTTTCAAATGAGCCATATTTTTTTATTCAAACATGAATAGCAAACTATGTAAATTTTTAAAGAAGATCAGCACAGCATTTTTTCGAAATCACCATAACTTGCGAAATACGCACTGTATAGGGAAAATTTTAAATTCATATTTTTGTTTTCACGAACCCTCCAAGTATGTAAAATTTTAAAAAAATTGGTGATGGTCATGTCACACATGTCACCTATTCGATATGGAATGACCCATATACCACCAGCGATGTTGCGGCACCGCACATTCACTTTCTGCCGCAAATTCCTACAACACCGCATCGGTGCGGGAATTCAAGTCTCTGACTACTACTGACAAAATGAATATAATATACAGTGACTGGCAAAACTTTTCATAACCCCTGTCTACACTGGCCAAAAATTATGGCCTACCATATGTTATTGCTATGGAATTGCCAGTGTAGACAGTGTAACCATGGCAATATTTCATGGTAGGCCATATATGGCAGACGATATGGCGTACCATATATGTCCAAGAAAATTGCTTATCATAAATTTGACGTTTATAATCAAAATGGCTGAAATGAAGCTAACGCGTTCGGAACTAATTGAATTAATTAATTTTTACGGTCTAAATGAGTGCTTGTGGAACTATAAAGGTGCATATACGTTTTCTTAATTTTTTCATCTCTTCTAACTCAGCGAGCTCCAAATTCTTTAATGCAATCAATCCTCTGATCGCAGTCTTTTTCGGTCTTGATAACGCCATTGGCCAATCAAAAATGAAATGTCATAACATAATTTGCCCACACCAAAATTTTTTTTCCAAGATGGGCTTTGCCATAAAATATGGAAAGCAATTTTTCATGGCCAGTGTAGACAGGGGGTAAAAATGAAAAATTTCTCGTTTTTTTTATGTACAAGCAAAACAAATGCGTTTTCCAAGACACTGTACCCTCACAGATTCTTGGAAATCATGTAACGCGATATTTCATGATAATTTGTGCGAATAGTGTTGGAAAGAGATTATTTTTTTACAGTTGTTTTGTTGCAGTGGGATGTGAACATTTTTGCGTGCTTGACGAAATATTTTAAATAAGGAAATAATTTAAATTAATCTATTAGGAACGAAAACTAACCTAAAGGAAAAATTCCAAAAGCTCTCCAAAAGACCTTCACGTTCTTTTGTTGGTGATCTTCAAAAGAAATACTCAATTCGAAAAATTGCTGAAAAGTACTCTGTGTCAATAGGATTCGTAAGGAAAATAAGGAAAACGGTAGAAGATTTGCGCGAAACGAACGCTGGTGGGCGACCAAGTGACCTATCTGTGGAGACAGAGCGTTGTATCTAAAGATTGATTATGACTGAAGCGTTAAATGTGACAGTTTCCAATGATACTGTTCGAAGATGCCTTAAATCAAATTTTAAAGCAAAAGCAAACGTAATAAAAAAAAAACACTTTTAAACGACCGCCATAAAAAGGCGAGGGCTCAATTTGCACCAGAAAATACAAAGGCTGGAAGCCAGAACAATGGAAGTTAGTTAGTTACATAGTCTGTCGAGTAAAAAATAAAAAGGTTATGTTCAGATGAGCGGCATTGGACGTGGGTGAACAAGTCGGTTGGCTACAAGAACGTAATATTCAGAAAACCCTCAAATTTGGAGCTGGCTCATTAATGGTTTGGGGATGTTTCAAAGGTAACCAAGTTGGAATTTTGAGACGTATAAACGGAATTATGAGAGCAACTGACTAAATTATATTTATAGAGGACTCATATCTACCAAATCTTGATAGATTTTGCTGCGAACCTGGAGTCAGCTTATATATGCAAGACAACGATCCAAAACACACTGCTCGCATAACGGCCAAATAGCATCAAGATCATTATATTGAGACTCTGAAATGGTCCCCACAATCGCCGGAACTCAATCCAATAGAGAATGTGTGAGGTTATTTGAAAATAAGAGTAGTAGCAAGCAAATATGTTTCAAAAGACTGCAAAGAATTTTGGGAACGCGCTCAACAAGCGTGGAATGAAATTGATCCACAATATTTGGAGAACTTGTTAGTAAGTATGCCAAAAAAGAGTGAAAGCTGTAACTCGTGCCAAAGGCGGGCACACTAAATATTAAATAAATAAAAAAAACGGGACTATTTGATTACTCACAGGAGACATGCAAAAGTGTTCACAAAATAATTTTTTTATTTTTATTTTAGAAAACAGGATTGCTGTTATTTTTAAGTTTTGGTTCTCTACAATGTATCTATTTTCTGAAGTAATTTTATTTTGTAAAAACTTTTAATTTGTTATGAATAACTATATAGATTATCCCAAAAATCAATTTCAATAAGTTTTTATGAACAGTTTTGCGAGTCACTGTATATACAGCATTCTCAGATTTATTTAAACCAATAACAAATGAGTTTAAACTTTAAGCAAATAAATTTAAACCTTGAACAAATGATTTTAAACCCTTAACAAATAAATTTAAACTTTGAACAAATGATTTTAAACCCTTAACAAATATATTTAAACCCTTAACGAATGAGTTTCAACTGTTAACAAAAAGACTTAAACCTTTAACAAATATATTTAAACTCTTAACAAATTTATATTTAAAATATTTTATGACAACTTTAGTAAGCATTTCATACAATTTTTTTCTCAAATTTTGGGTGCATATATTATCTGCAATACTTCTGACTTTTCAGGGCAGCGGTTGACCATCCACTGCATTAGGAATAAGTAAAACAAAATCCATTGTATAGCTGGAACAGTCATTAAGTGTGATTTGTTGCAGGCTATCTTCGATCACTGAAAGAAGATTATGTTCTCTACTCATGTCACCTAAAACTAAACGATTTTTCGATAGGGTTTAACACAGGCGAGTAGAGTAAAGAGGCAAAAAGCTTAGTGCTACATTCGTGGTTTAAATCTTCATCTTAGAAGATCTTAAGCCCGCTCAAAAAGGGGCACCCGTACTCGAGTTATAATTCCAGCAGAACGTGGCAGACACGACGAACCTATTGCTGCGATAAGTAACCAAGGAATTGCATTTTCTACTTGCAATTCCGATAGGTTTTCTCTAGTTTTACGCGAGCTTGTTGAAGAATTGTAAACGAATCCATCGCTTAATGACGCATTTTTAATTATGGATAATGTGAGAATACACAAACATAACACAACAAGTTCGTGATATGTTATCTCAGTTTTGCCTTCTTACTCGCCTATGCTAAGCCCTATCGAAAAATCGTTTTCTAAAATGAAGGCACATGCACGTTCAGTTTTAGGTGACATGAGTAGAGAACACAATCTTCTTTCAGTGATCGAAGATAGCCTACAACAAATCACACCTAATGACTATGAATTATATAATGGATTTGGTTTTACTTACTCCTAAGGCAGTGGATGGTTAACCGTTGCACTGAAAAGTCAGAAGTATTGCAGAAGATATATGCACCCAAAATTTGAGAAAAAAATGTACGAAATGCTTACTTAAGTTGAAATAAAATATTTTAAATAAATATTTTAAAACAGTTGAAACTCATTCGTTAAGGGGTTAAATTTATTTGTTAAGGGCTTAAAATCATTTGTTTAAGGTTTAAATTTATTTGTTAAGGGTTTAAAATCATTTGCCCAAGGTTCAAATTTTTTTGCTTAAAGTTTGAACTCTTTTGTTAACGGTTTAAATAAATCTAAGAATGCTATAAATAAAGGCATGTGTTTTATGAAATTATGATTAATCTATTGAAGATGTTGTGCGGAAAATTGCTCGCCCACAATTGCTCGCCCACAATTGCTCGCCCACAGTTGCTCGCCCACAATTGCTCGCCAGGAAAGTTGCTCGCCAACAACAGATATCAATTTCAAATTTTATGGAATTTTATATTATAAATTGGAACATTACTGGGAACGCAGACTGCATTGTATAAATATAATTATTATACAGATACTAGAAGTATTTGTAGTTTTAAATCTTCATAATGTTGTACTTTAGTTCAGGGAAACTCTTTTAAAAACAAACTCTTTAATGTATAAGAGGAAAACATTTTTATTGAATTAATGAAAAGTAAAATTTTATTTGACAACATAGAAAATATAAAATTCAAAGAAGTTTTTCCAAATGAGGAAAGTTTTGTTAATTGTAAACAATTTTAAATTTAATATTTGTAATAATAAGCATAATAATGAAAGAGTGGTGAAACTAGATGGAGATGTACAGTCCATATATTTGCAGGATAAAGTCAAAGCAAACGTCGGCAACCTTATTGCCACGGCTGGCGAAATACAAATTTATTGCCGACCTATGGTCAAAAGGGATCAGGGGATTAACTAAAGATCTTCTGACGAAACGAAATCTGAAATTGTGATATGAAGAGTGGTGAAACTAGATGGAGATGTACAGTCACCATATATTTGCAGGTTAAAGTCAAAGCAAACGTCGGCAACCTTATTGCCACGGCTGGCGAAATACAAATTTATTGCCGACCTATGGTCAAAAGGGATCAGGGATTAACTAAGGATCTTCTGACGAAACGAAATCTGAAATTGTGATATGAAGAGTGGTGAAACTAGATGGAGCTGTACAGTCACCATATATTTGCAGGTTAAAGTCAAAGCAAACGTCGGCAACCTTATTGCCACGGCTGGCGAAATACAAATTTATTGCCGACCTATGGTCAAAAGGGATCAGGGATTAACTAAGGATCTTCTGACGAAACGAAATCTGAAATTGTGATATGAAGAGTGGTGAAACTAGATGGAGATGTACAGTCACCATATATTTGCAGGTTAAAGTCAAAGCAAAGGTCGGCAATCTTATTGCCACGACTGGCGAAATACAAATTTATTGCCGACCTATGGTCAAAAGGGATCAGGGATTAACTAACGATTTTGTAATGAAACGAAATCTACCCGGCGCGATAGTAATGGTCTATTTCTTTGTTTCCTAAGACTTTGCATCCGGCTTTGAAGCAACATAAGTCAAAATATTTTGCATTTTACATTCATTTCAAATTCAGGCTGTTATTACTCAGATCGTGTTAGTGTTCAGTGTGCTATAAGTTTGTCTCTCTTACTAAATAATAATGGCATTAAAATTTGTGCAAATCGAGAAGGGAAAACGGAAGTTGCTGGATAAAAGACATCTATACATCAAAGATAAAGAAAAGAGTGAGAAAGTATTTTGGAAATGTGATCAGTCTAAAAAACTTAAGTGTCGTGCACGTGTCCACAGTGTCAATAATGAAATTGTCCAATATTTAAATGAAATCATGCAGACGATGCTGGAAGGTGCGAAGTCGAGGCAGTATATAGTGATGCTAAGTCTCGAGCAACAAATAGCCAAGATGGGACACATCGTATTGTTGCTAATTCACATATTAATTTGTCAACTGCTGCAGCCGGACAGATGCCACGTATGGATAGCATGAAAAGGACAATACGAAATGTAAGAAACGCGAAAGACTGTCTACCAGCAACTCCAAATACACTTTCCGAATTACAAATACCGGAATTTTAACAAAAAACATTCAAAGGAGAACAGTTTTTATTGTTTGACAGTAACGATAGTAATAACAGAATATTAATTTTCTCTACAAAAGACAATTTAAATTACTTGTTACGAACAGAAAACTGGTACGCAGATGGAACTTTTAAGACTGTGCCGTCTTTATTTCAACAATTATATGCAATCCATGCAATTGTAAATAATAAATCTGGTCCAGCAGTATTTGCGCTTTTATCGAAAAAAAAAACCGAAGAGGCATATACAAATTTTTTCGACGAGCTAAAACGTTTGGAACCCAATTTAGCACCAAAGTCAAGTATGGTTGATTTTGATCAAGCTGCGTTAAATGGTTTTAAGACTGTGTTTCCAGGAGCGTGCCTTAGAGGGTGTTTTTTTTCATTTTACGCAGTGTTTTTATTGCTGCATTCAACAAAATGGTTTGCAAAAGCGATATCAAGAGGATATTGACTTTGCGCTAAAAGTAAGAATGATACCCGCTTTAGCTTTCATTCCCGTTGCAAATGTAGAATGCAGTTTCGAAGAGTTATGCGAGAAGGTTGGCATCATTCCTTCACTGAACTAATTGGTGCACAGCATGCAGGTATTTGGAAGTTTATTGCCGCATTAAAAACTGAACAAAGCATGAATTCCGGAAAAATAGAACAATATATAAGCGGCTGTGATCCTAATATGTCAAGAAAAGTATATCGTGACTGTGTGAAAAGGCTAGAAAGAATTGTAGGCGATTATCCAAATAGAACATTGATCAAATTTCTGCGCGGCATAGCTCAAAATTATAATTTTTGAATATTTATATTGTACATATTTCACTCATATATTGAATTATTAATCTTATTAATCTTCTTTATAAATACTTTTAGTTGACGACAATTGTTTGTGAATAATAATTGAAAATATATGTTTATGTTATGTAATAAACGTGTTTCTTAATCTATATTATCTGTATTCATGTAAATGCAGATGTGTTAGTTATATGCGAGCAACTTTCCTGGCGAGCAATTGTGTGGCGAGCAACTTTCCTGGCGAGCAATTGTGGGCGAGCAATTGTGGGCGAGCAACTGTGGGCGAGCAATATTCCGGAAATCATTGAAGATAAAGAAAACCATGGCTTTATGTTCCATATGGTGCACTGGAGCGTACTCTAAATCGTGCGAATCGATCTATTTTCGTTTTCTTAGCCTTCACTGCCACCTGGAGCCCATTGCACGAAACTACAAATGATTTCCTAGAAATTAAGAATTTACAATTTTGAATTTCTGGATTTTTGTTCTTTTTACAAATTAACCTTGCTTCAAATTTTGTAAAACTGTAAAAACAAAATCTTTGGCGCGTTTGCCGGAAAATTTTAATCAGAAATACTGCAAATAACTAGTAAAAAACAGTTATATGTTTCTGAAAATACTTTTCTTTTTTAATTTCAGTGCATAAAAACAATGTTGATCACATTTTTTTCCACAAAACTAACTGCTAATTTAAAACTGAATAAATTGAAAATTTTGAAACTTCTAAGTGCTATAACTGCAGAGGATGATATGACAGTGCGCATAATTTCTTTGCAAGGACGAATATTTTTCTTCTAAACGCGACGTATATTAACGTTAGTATAGTGAGTAATCCTTGCCAATATGTGGGTCGCAATTGCATAGTACACTGCAATAGCCATTCTTACGACCAACTTCACTAATCTAAATCTAGTGTACAATCTACTTTGAAAGTTATAGGCAAGTAAGTAGCTCGGACTAATTACTCTATGGAAATATACGTGGAGTACAATGATTGTAGTAGCTTACAGTGTATGCTAAAATATTATTGAAGTGTCTTGAAGTTGTGTACAAATTCTGAGAAATTTGAATTATCATAGTGTTGCCATTTTCTGGAAAATTTGAAATTATAAATCTCTGCGAACATTTGAACTGGAACAGAAACCAAATTATAAATACTTTAAAAACTATTTATAGGGATGATCTACCAAGTCGTGTTCAGTAGATCAAAAGGTTTAAGGAGGAAAGACAGAGAACATTTAGTATGATCCTCGCTGTGGAAGATCGCTGATCGGAGAATATGTATTGAAAAAATAGTAGACTTTTGGTATTTTGTGCAGATCTTACCGTTTCGAATTGACAATGATTACTAAAAAAAAATGCAAAACTTAAAAATCAATAAAAGTGATGACAACTAAGAATACAAAAGAGTGATCCTGGTAGGTATATTTTTTGTAAAAGAAAAAGACAATCACGGCATCCTAGTATGCTGAAGTAGCTATAAACGAAATTGAAGGCGGCTTTGGTAAAAAAAAAAGGCGACTCGGAAAACTTCACCAACGAATTTAGTTCTACCACGACAATGAACCACAGCACATTCTCCAAGGAAAGTTCGATGAATTTTGAGAGAGTTTTGGTGGGAAATTTTAATGCTCCGTGTGATTTTTTTTATTTTCTAAATTCAGGGAATAGTACTTAAAGATCAGCAACTGGAGCTCCTTAACTGAAACCATGAAAACCATTCTGATATGGGATCCTGCTTTCTACAAAGAAAACTTGGAAATATGACAACATCGCATGTAAAATTTGAAAAATAAAATTTCAAAAGTCACTAATGTGCCCACCCTCTTCCACATATTATTTTTTTTTCTATATGAGGATATATTCACGTAACTCAACATTGCTAAAAACTGAAACACCCTATATATGGATGCAGCACACGCAAAGTTGATATAGAGTTAGTTACAAAATCGGGGGCCGAAATAGTATACATGGAGGACATACGACACTGGACATTTTTGTTCCTGGATACAAGGCCGGATTTACCGAAAAGCAGATCAAGGCGGCAAATTTTTGGGGGCGGGATATTCTCGAAATATCCAGCAGGGACGGATTCAGAGATACAGCTTTTAACGTCATTATCGACAGGTTGATTGCAGTACTACATTCTGCTGACGAGAACTTGAGTAAAACATTTGACTTTCTCATGAAGCTACATAGCTTGACATCTCAAAATCTTCGCAAGGATGCACGGAACTTGAAAGCCTTCTATATAGGAGACTTAGATTGGACTTAGAAAAACGAGCATCTGCGAACTCATTTGTCTTCCGCTTAGGCTACACGAGAAAAACAATTGTGGTGACCTGGAGTTATACAAGTACATCCTGGAAAAGGCATTTTGGACATCTAATCAAATGTGGATCCACCACAGAGGAGATCAGTCTCAGATGACTCTCTATGCTGTATATAGAGGCAGTATTAATGCAGTCTGTGGACTATAGTGAAGTAATCCGTAGAGAAGAAAGTTGATCGCATGGCAATCTAAGCATATGCTATGCACAAAGAATTTTAATCACATATAATTTCGTATATTTATTTGTGATATTTCTAAAGGATGATTTACATTATGATGGTATGCATTTTGCAGATATTATGAGGAAAATAGCACATCGTATACGTAAATTTATTGTGAGAAGCAAACGGCTTCTGCATTTTTTCCAAACATCGTTTCTTCAATGTGTGTAGTATATATGAGCGCCCAACTAATCCCTTTGCTTATTATAATCACGCACCCACACCCACAGTTTTCTTTTTCGTTTGTATTGCAGGGATAAAACTTTCTTTTCTGCTTCCAACTCACTGCTACTAAATATTATGACGATAAGCAAAATATTTTCTACGTCCAATTCCATTTTTACAGGCGATTGAAATTTACAATTTGACAGTTTACGATTTTACTAAAAACCTAAAGGGGGTCGTACTTATGTGGTATTGCAATGACTACTTCTGCCGCATTTAAATTTCAATAAGCTATCTCCCTCACAATATCTGCAAAAAATGAATGCCATCCTAAGGTAAATCCTCTTTAAGTCTGCTTGTTTATTTTCTAAGGTCGATGTACATTAAATAAGTAAATGTAAAATAACGGTAACATATTTGTGTTACTCAATTATTTAAAAAAGGGGCCCTGACACTTTTAACCTGGGTCTTCAGGTCTGTCAAAGTCAAAGAAATTGCTAGATGAGAAACTCTACGACATCATATAAATATAAAAACTATTCAATTCTATTACAAGAGCTCTATTAAAAAAGCAATGTAGTTACATATTTTTATTTACTGGGCCTTAGAATATTCACCTGATATAAAATAAATCATTGATTTATAGGCAGAAAAAATTTGGGTCCAGAATAGATTCTTGTGGAACACCATTGCTTAAAGAAGAAAAAATCAGAATGATTACTTTGTCCCATAGCTACACTCTGGAAGTGTATAGAATTAAAAACATTGAAATTAAAGTTTTACGAAAACCAACAGCGATTAGATAAAAGTCCATTATCCTATGATAACAATACTTTCACAACTATAGTCCGTTCGGAATCTAGATTGCTACAAACAACCGGTCCTTATTAAAACATCTGTTTATTTTTAGAAATTACAATCCATAATGATAGCAACAACATAAACACTAACTTGAATAGAAATTTACATACATAATCATATTATATGCATATGTAAAAAAAAAAACTATATTGTAACTACAAAATGTTCAATGTCATGACCATATCCAGATCCAGTCATAATTAATGCACGGTTGGTTGACGCCAGCTGTGAATCACAAACTCATTGAATAATAGCAGATTTTTAATAGTAATTTATGCACAAATTAAACATTCTCATCAGCATAACATCAGAATGTTATTGGTAATCGTGATCTGTATAAAATCGAACACAATATGATAGTTCTGCTTTAAATTAGAAACAAATTATGTTCGGTGTACAATATGAGTACACATGTACCCGTTCTGATTGGAGAAAGTTAAAAAAAAAAATTTTATTTAGAGAAAAGTTTATTCAAGATTAAAATGACTAACTTCTTACGAAAATGAGAATTTCGTCATTAAATAAATACAATCTGACGTGTCCCCGCAACTTGAATATCGTTAAAAAAAATTATATTAATTTTTTTTTTTTTAATACAAGCCATGGCCGTCTAAATTCTTCTTCTAAGACCGGTTCTATACAAGCAATATACACATACAATTTTGAATGTGGAAAAGTTTTTATATAAATTCGTTGTTTATCAAAATATTTGAACTTTATTAAAAGACCGAAAAATTAGGGCCGTATTGCAATTTAGTTTCTGTTTTAGTAGTCCTGTAAGAGAGGGTTACGGCACACTTAAAATTAAAATTAAATTGAATTTGGGTTAATTTATATCATAACTAATAACACAAGTATAACTTCAATTTTAATTCAAGTGGGCCCCAAACCATCTCTAACAGGAGTACTAAAACATAAATTAGATTAAATTTCAATTGGTGAATACGGCCTGTAGAATATTAGCTTTGAATGGATTTGGTAAAAATCGTTAATACTTTAAACAGGACTTAGTAAGCCCTGGCATCATTATTAATAGCATTCTTTCTTTTTTTACAAGAAGATGAAGCTTGCATTCTTTCTTTCTTTACAAGAAGATAAAGTTTTTGATAAGACGGAGAGACGGGTGAGGAGGGTTGAGAAAACAGATCTCGACTCACTGACGATTCCATATATTTTCAGACTTTCTAAGCCAAGGATTGAAAAAAATTATTCACATTCAGCTAAAGGGTTGGCCATAAAGTCATTTAAATTTTTTTATAGGGTTCGCCAAAAATTCGTTTTTTTTATAGGGTTGGCCAAAAGGTTATTTTAATTTTTATAGGGTTGTCCATAGTCTTTTTTTTATATGAAACAAAAACTCAAAACAATAAAATTGTCAATTTTTTGACTACTCTTCTATCATCATACCTATACAAGTCACTTCTGATGATACTGTTCTAAAAAAAATGATTTTAAATTTTGATGTCCTCGTTAGTATTGAAAATTTTACAATTCGACAATGGAAGGAATGGTAGACAGATAGTACCAGGTCTGGGTAGATGTGGTAACACATCCAACCAGTAACAATTTTTGACGAGTGACCAAACTTTACCACTGTCATAATGGAACAAAACAAATTTTGAAACTGACGTAGATTTATTTAAAACATCTTCAACATATAAGCCTTCATCAATCACATAGTTTGACGAAATTTTTCCTTTTTGATTTTCTATTAGGAAGTAGACTCTTTTTTTTTTATTAAGCATAAACTTTTAAAGTATATAATATAATGAATTCATGATTTAGAATGAAGTTAGTTACATTTCAATGCATGTACACGTGTAAGTGTCTATATTAGGGAAAAACTCAATAACGTTTTATCCCATCTAATAATACATTTATTGAGCTCATTGTACATATCCGCAGTCCTTTGAAATTAATAAATAAGTATGTAGCCACTACAGAAATTTCATTCCACTACGACTATGACCTACCAGATTTCGCTGTACTCATTACAGTAATATTTATTTATTTGTTACAGCTTATACTCAGTTAACTCTATGATGCAATATATAGCTTTGAAAATAACAACAAATAAGGTTATCCCCTTCGGATGCTCAAATTATAATTTCTGCTAAAAGCGATGCGTCCGCGATAATTGAAAAAATTACCAAATCTCCAAAAGAATATGAAACGAGGCTACAGCGACAGGATTTTCAGCCGTTAACTACAAACCAGACATAAACAATATTTATAGAAGCTAGTCTCTTACCGAAGACAGTAAAATATAATACTAAATGGAGGCCCAAAATTGTGCCCTTATTATTCCTAATTATTACAAAGTGCTAAAGTAGAATTTTATTCAAAGAAAAAGGCTTGGTGTATATGACTGATAGTTGGCCAGAAATAAAACTGCACGATTTGATGAACCACACCACATCACGATCGCAAGTACATACATATCTCGATGAAGATTTACAAAACCTGTAAAAAAAAGAAAGAAAGGAAATCTATATGAATTAATATCAAAATCAGACTGCAACTTTAGCAATTTACGCAGAAATTCGAAAACAGTTCGCTATTGGCATTGTCAACATTTTTTAATGCCTAAAAAACAAAAAAAAAACAAAAAAAAATTATTTCGAAGAGTCTTTAAATCTGTAACTTTGTAGACCAATATGAATGGGGTTTGTTCATGAGACTACTACTGCTACTACTATATTTATGTACATTAATAATCAGGTTCAAAACTTAACCACAACAAAAGTGCAAAAAGTATTTTGAAAATTAAACATCTCTATGCCAACAATTTGTAGACGTAAAAAAGTGCAATTCAGCAACAAATACTTCCGCTACAATGGTACAATTTAAAGAGGAAATATCGCTAGTGGTGGACATACCGAAAGCTGGCAATACCTCACGAAGGTTTTATTTCTGATTTAGAAACAGCTTCAAGAATAAGGCTGTTTTCACAAACGACGGCGATATTGTTATCATTTGCGTAGCAGTACCGTCGTGAATTTGATACCAGACGATTCCACACATGACGACAACTGAATCGGCACGGCAATATGGCAATATAGCAATTTTACCGGCGCGGTACCGGCTCTGCCGTGCCGTCATGTGTGCAAACAGCCAAACTACTGAAGTGGACTTAGATCTTAAAAAAAGATATAAATTATTATTGGAAATGATTTCAAGTGGCCATAAAATCTATACAGAAAAACTAACGATCTTTCGTTATGGGTCTACAGAGATCTATGTGAAATTATATGGATTGGCATCCGATGACCAGCCACCACTCATAAGATATTCGCTCGTTGTGGAACAAAAACAAAAAACATTTGATCGAGATTTACTAACTATTTCGGAACGTACAGTAAGTAGCTGTCATCTCCGAGTATATACTCGGATGTTGTACATAAATGCTTAGTCAAATCGGCATTCTTAAAATAAAACCTTTATTTTTAGACCTAACTCCAAGCCTGACAAGGTATGTTCAACATAAGCAGTTGTCCACCATTATTACGGCATACTGTATAAAATACAAAAAAAAAATGTTTACAATGTTTTAAGCAGTTACACGTAAAATTGTACACGGCCACTCATAATTTATGTGGCAAAGAAATATTAAGCGCTCGTTGCAAATCTGTAATATCGCGTGGATATGGTATGCTTATCTAAATAATATAGGTATTATCATTAAACAATACTTAATAATTATAGATTTAGCTGATGTATTAATATCAGTGAAATTTCAGAATTCCATTAATATATTGTTAAACGTTGGTACATTGTAAAACTTTCTCTTTTGTCAATTGGCTGAGTAAAATCATAGATAGCACAAGAATTAGATGTCGCATGCAATACCAGAGCAGAGTACCTACATATACAAATTTTATATGACTGGTAGGACATTTCGCAATGGACCACAACATTTGAAATGATGTATACTTCGATGATTCATATTTTCTCCCAACTGCCATATTGACGAGATCGATGAAATTTATACAAAACTTCTGTTAAATAAATATTTGCTCTCAGCACGCTCTAAAGCATGTTGTGGTCCATTCCGGAATGCACTACCGATTTCACAATCTGTATACTCTCTGCTCTGGTATATCATGGGATATCTATAGGTCTTGTGCCATCTATGCTAAGAAGCATTTATAGTTCATTCTGGTTTACAACCACCTCATATTTAATTGTTATTTAACTGTTTCAAATATTTTACTGTTAATTGTAAGAGCTTGATAGTGGTATCGAAATACGAGTTCATCGCGGAGGCACTGTTGTTAACAGTCCCGCTTTTTTTTTTTTTTTGAGTTCTCGTTCAATTTATCCCCTTTCTATTTTTAGATTTATTAATAATGTACAGAACCATTCTGGGATTGAGATTCCACACGTAGTTTGGTGGATGAAAACCATATTCGAGGTGGACCAATCTGACCAATACTGCAAACCAGGTGCTCTGAAGTTTCATAGGCATCTTGACAGAAGAGGCAGCCAAACCCATCTTGCTTATGTGATACCGGAAGAAGCAGTGGCTTGAAAAGAACTCTGTGATCATTTTGAGCTCCATTTTCCTAAGGAATGGGAGTTCTCCAAGGTGTCTATAAACTTACTTGCCTGACGAGATTCTTGTATAGCCTTCCTCAATAAAGGGATTTTTGTTTATTCTCTCAGTTGTTTATGGTAGCTCTGAGGTAACATTTAGAAGTGCCGCAAGATGGCTCTGGTCCAACAAAGGGCGTTTTCGCTCCTATTTGGCTAGCCCGTCAGCAATTTTATTGCCTTTATAGCCCTCATGTCCCGGTACCTACATGTGGATAACTTTACTGCCCAGCGATCAGAGAGGTCTCATCAGTATGGTTATCTCTGATCGCCAACCATAGAAGTTCAATGATGGAGATTTTTTTTTGCACTTAAATGCATTTTATAAATTTATTGAAATTATTTTCAATCAATTTCAGTCTGTTAGACGAGAAATCTACTTCGTATAACTTTACTTCCCGCCGATAAATAAATTCTTAAAGTATTTGCAGGCACTGCCAGACTATCTTTGACTTAATAGTGAAGGACTTTAAAACCTTGACAGTGCCTTGACTATCCAAGAGGATATTAATGGTTTAGCCATTTTAGCTCTTTTATTACAGGTATTATCGCATTCTTCTATGGTTAATACATCAGTTTGGAATACGGTGGGCATAGAGCCCAGGGCATATGGAACCGTATACGTCTAGTCCGACTCCACTATTCGTTTTTGAGCCGTCTGTATATCACACTAGAGATACTTGTTGGAATTACGGTTTAGTGGAACATCATTGTTGTCAGTCTCCCAAAATACGTGGAACGGTTTTACAAAATCAAATTTGGGTGTAATTATATCAGATATTGTTTTACATTACCATCAAGATCACCTGGATTGAACTGTTTATCTTTTAGAAAGCCGATAGCACTGGAGATCGCTTGTATTCTCACCTACAAATGCAAAGGTGGAAAGTTTAATAAGGCTTCTCTGGCTGCAGTAGGATAGGTTTTCATGGCACCAGTTATTCCTAGACAGGCAAGCCGCTGACTTTTTATAAGCATAACCTCGATTTTCTTTTGATTAGGTTTTGGCTACCATGCGAGTGCCGCATAGGTCTAGCAACCGTGGTGTACATCCAATTCATCATTTTTTACTTCAGACTCCATGTTCTACCAATTAAGCGACGACACGTGTAGAGAGCTCCTACAGCTCTTTCCATTGATAGTTAGATAGAAAAAAAAACATTCCTCCACCACTATATATAAAGATTGATCTGATGAAACAATTTTTTAAGGTTTTGGACAAGAGAGCGATTATTTAATATAACATATGTTTCTGGACTTTTCTTGGTCCGAAAGATAGGAATATTTTACAACCAATTTTAAGATGAATCATCATTTTCGTCGTGGGCCAATATCCAAATTTGTGGAATTGTGACATCTCGACTTAAGTTAACAGCAGGGGTTTGTCTATGAACTATATTGCGGTCTCCGGCTTGCGGCAGTAATTTACGTAATACTTTTTAATTATAATTGCAGATTATTTCACTGGTCACTGGATGAAAGTCGCTTCCGCCGAATTTTCTGGTGAGGAGCACAGCTAATTCCGTCGATCAGGTTTTTCAGTTGGTGCTGGGTTACATTAAGATATGTACGCACTGTTAAGTCTATATTGATCAACATAATAAACTAAAGTCAGATAAATGTAGAAGTACTGTTTTTGTATTTAATTAATTTCTGGGAAACGATATTTTCTAAAAATCATATCTCCAGAACGGAGCAACCGATTTTTCTTATTCAATTCCAAATAAAACGAAATACTATATATTTTTCATAAAAAATGTAGCAACGCCGAATCCATAATCCATAGGCCTTATCTATCTAGGTGCCAAAAATTGCGATTGTGCTCAACTTCGTTTTGCAGATATTAATTTTTTTTTAAAGTCACCCTATATATCCAAAGTAACGTAGTATGGGGGCACTACAATTACGGGAAATATACATAGTATTTTTTTGTCTACTGGGCACCACTAGCACTGTTTTCTTATATTTTTATAGCCTAGATGATAAAATCATAGGGTATAAGTACTAAGTTTATCAGTCCGTTTGTAACACAAAGAAATACCTAATAATGGTAGAGCAAAATGGATTTGAACACCCACGCAAAATATTAAAAGTTATTTTGATTTTTGCATGTCCATCTGTGTATCAGTCCGTGTGTCCTCATAACTGGAGAGCGCGTGTACTTAGAGAGCTGAAAAGTAAATTAAGTTCGAAAATGGGACAAACCGGATAACTGCTTCGTGGGGTTGCCATACAAAAATTTCGTTTTTCATTATATATTTGGACACTATAGTTTCAAAAATGGGCTAAATCCGGCAAACCCCTTCTTGGTGTTGCCATATAAAAATTTATGTTTTTTACACATTCTGTGAAAATGATCAGTCCTAGACGTTTCTATTGTACTAAAGAGTTCTTCAGAATATGAAATCCTATAAAATCGGTTATAATCATTTTTATATGCCCATTTTTATATATATATCTTTTATATATATAGTATAACATGTTCGGAAAAAGCTTGTCAAATCCCTATATCTTCCCTACTTTACTTATGGCTGTATAATATTTTTATCGCTAGACTCAGTTTGCTCGAAATATTAATTTTTAAAGTCACCATATATCCAAATTCCAAAGTAACGCATTATGGAAGGTTCAAAGGTGATCGGTTTCATGGTGTGGCTGATAAAGCAATTCTTTCTACTTCTTAATCCTAAAAACTCTTTTTGTTTTTTCGATTATTTTCTTTGTATTTTTTCAAGTTTTTGTATTTTTCACATTTGATTATATCAAAATTTTGTCTTTCGGTATTTTTTGTCCAGCTTTTTGGTTATACATAAAAATATTTGCATAGCAACCAAAAATATTTTCAAAGCTTTCGCGCATGTTCAACGCACGCTCTGTACTTTTGGTTATATTTTAAATGGTTTGGGGATAACGTACAGTATTTATAAATCCCATCTCGTTTTATTGAAATCTAATTTTTTTTTAAATAATACAAACTTCCTTTTTTTCCAAAATTCCATCAAGTCAATTTAAAATGGATTGAGTACGATAACATGCTTTTTGAGATACGGCTATTGAAATTTTTGGATTTATATCCCAGTCTGTTCAACATCTCGCCTCTCAAAGTCCCCATTCTTAAATTCTTGTAAAAGGTACATATGAGAAACGGTTTCGGCTATTAAAAAACAAGATTTTGAAACAACGAATTTATGGAAATCGTACATAACGTAGCATTCTCAATTTAATAGAATTTTTTCTGCTTTCATTTTATATTTAAAAATAACCAAACTTTTAAACACCAACATCAAATATTTGATGGACCGTCCTCTATAGAGAGAAAAAAATATGAATCAAACTGAGGCGTGTATCTTTTATCCGCTCTGTAGATCGAACATAATTTTGAAAACGTTCAGAGCAGTCTGGAAAAAAGATACAAATGCAGTGTGCTCTGAGTGTTTTGATTTTCTTTTATATTGGCAACACTTGTGATTTATGAAATACTTATATAAAATTCTTTATAAAAATAAATAAGGGGTAAATCAAAGGAAGGAATTATAGAATTTAAAAAAGTTTTTCACATTTTCAATAGGATTTTTTTGTGCTCTATTGGTAATATTGACGGATTGCTCAAAATGCTCAGAGGTCTACCTACGATTTGTTTAATCACTCTGAGCAATAATAAAGATACACGATACGAGCGCTCAGAGTACTTACTCTGAAAGTAAATAAAGTTACAAGAAATCGGTGTTCAGAGCATTCAGAGTGTTACCTTATACTAATAAAGGGTGTTTCCCATATGGTGATCCAATAGGGCAGGAGATGATAGCACTCACTTAGATAAACAAAAGATTGTATGGCAGGGGGCATCTTTTTTTTTTACTTTGACCTAGTTTTTTTTTTTTTTTTTTTTTTTGCGAAAAGTTGATTAACATAACTTTTTTTATAAAAACTGCAAACTGGGCACTTTACTCTTTAATATGATCTATGTGCTAACTTTAACCGTCAAAGAGTTATTAGATCTTAACCTATTCAGCTCAAAGATGATTTGTTCCCATAGTACCTGAAAATACGTCATTTTAAAAAATATCATCTAATTTCGATATGACCTGTACATAGGTTATGAGCTAATAATTTTTTAATTGCTACAGTTAGAACACAGGTGTAATATGTCAAATTATTTTAAACCACCATAACTCCGGAGAAGAAGGGTGTGGAGCTAGTTGAGAAATCTTTGAAAAAGTTATGAGGTTCTTTATTCAGTAATTTCTTAAAGGTGACCATACACGCTGTATTTTTTTTAAGATACAGGGTGTAATTTTCATATTTTCTTAATCACCCTATAACTCCGAAACTGATGATGCACTCCCCCCCCACCCACTATTTTTTGTTTTGTTTTTTTAGGTAAGTATTATCACCTCCTGCTCTATGAAGTACCATGATGGAAACCCCCTGTATACAAAAATACATACAAAATTCGTCCAACATTAATCCACGCGCGCAAAAATCCAATTCTTGAGTCCTTGAAGTCGAGTATGTATATGTATATTTGAAAAAAAATATTTTAAGAGCTAATTCATATTTAAAAAAAAAATTCTTAAAAGGCTCGTTCGTATACTTAAATATCGATTAGATGTACTTATGTATATGAGCTAATATTTACCCTGCACCTTGCTAGATAGACTGAGTCAAGAGAGATATACCTGTCATTCTTCAGAGGTGGTGTATAGTTTTCAAGAAGCGAAACGGAATTAAGTAGTTTTCAATCTCTGTTAATCATCATTTAAATACGGATTAATTGAAAAGAATAAAAGATCACTTTCATATTATTCGTATTTCATGAATAGAATCTTGAAGTATACACCTGGTTTAATCTATACCTATGGGCCGGAACTATTACAGAAAATTCATAAATTTTCAATTTAGCAAAGTAGTAGTAGGCATTATGAAAGTATTCTTCATATGATCATTAACATATAATATGCGTACAATATTAACCAAATCATTTACCTTCACAAAATTGAAATCTAATAAATAAAACTAATAATAAATAATGCGCGATCATAATTGATAAAGCACAGAATAGGTAGATACCTATATGTACAAAAAAAAAATATTGAATCTTGTTAACCTCAAATTCTTGACAATATAATGAATGATCATCATGAATGATGCTGATCACCTCAGAGACGCATGTACCTACCTTACGTTCAACAAAGTATCCAAATATGTACAAAGTGGTAGTAGGTAATCCAATGTGTGATATTTCTTCACAGTTGATCTTGCTGCCAAACTCCCACTCAATCAGGTATAGGTATAGAGTATAATAGGCAGGTAGGTAACAGACAAATGTTACAGACGATTACGAATACGACAACGATGACGATACGGCGGATACACTAAGCACAATCTTTTAAGTTCACACGATAGATGGCCTAATTGAATTAAATGAATAATGTCAACAAATAAAATTATTTAATAATAATTTTTTTTTCTTTTATAATTATGTAAAGACAAAGGTTTTAAACACGTCACAATAATTATCCAAATCAACTGAAAATTAAATTGAAGATAGAATTCACACTATAGAAAATCCGCCAAATTTATTCAACTCACACGATACGACACACTCACTTGATTCTCTGCTTGTAGCTCTATAAAAACTCTCAGATTCGATATTCGGCGACTTGACTCGACGACACCGGACGGCCGACATGTGTCATAATTTAAAAATAATAAAACTCAACACCACACCACTGTGGCAATAATGTGCTCACTCACGAATTCTATCCTACTCTCCTGATGCTGTTGCTGTTGCTGTTGCTGCTGGTGAAGATTACGTTTTACTTTTTGGTCAAGCAACTTTTTTAAAAAAATGTTCAGCGTTTCACATTAAAATAAAATTCTAAAAATAAATTCTGACTTTTCACTTTTTGCAATTACATATATATCTACATATATATTTTCGCCGTCAGATTCGTTCAGTAGAAGTATACCCCTACTAGAAGACACAGGAATTATATGCACAGAAAAATTGGACCGTTGAAGATCGTGGGATTCGAATGCAATAAAACAAGCTTTAAAGTATTTATGTAGATCCGCGATCGGATAGAGATTGTCATCAATGTAAATTCTAGTAAGTAAGTAGGTATTTTTTCAGTATTTGGACATCGAACAATATGCAAAAGTCGCACGCTGCATAACATGTATGTCCACTGCACTACCAACAACCAGCAGTCGAATTCGATCGTGAGAAAGATAATGAAAAAGAATAAATGAGGTGCAAGAACGTAATCGATTTAGGTACTTCTAGTGGTGAAGTTACACTATAACTACACTACGTGACCACTGATCTGCGACTGATCGTTTCGATGAGCGAGACTGCTACATGTGCAGGAATTGCGAGAACATCCAAAAAGTTTATCTTGAAACTGCGCCTATGATGAGATCTAGTTAAATAAAAAGTTCTTCTTTTTTTTTGCTTTTTTTTTTTTAATTAAATTTGGTTTTCAGTTAACAGATGTTGCGCAGCTTTTCTCGATCAAAAAGCTTTTTAAGTTTCTGCTTGATCCTCCTGAACTACCCCCCCCCCCCCCTCCGTCCACCACGTGAACTTCAATTTATAATTATTATATGTAGAATGTAAGCAACAAGATCATTACTTAACGAAACTTTTAATGATGTATTGCGACTGTTAAATTAATTTAGTTGTGATCTTGTTTCCTAAATGGCAATTCACGCAACATTTTAACTGCGTCTCGCGGGAATTAATTTCATTGGCTCGAACTATTCTCTGAAAAATTTACTTTACAAATTTTTATTAGGAGATTAGGTGATGATATTTTTAAGAGAAAGGTAAAAATAACAATGGCTCGGGTAGGCGGGCGATCAGTGCGATTTGGCGTTGATGCGTATCGAAAATTTAAGATTTAAACGGACTCTTTTGCAATAACTGCCAGTATAACGACATTTTGATTTTTAGATTTATATTTTATTTTTTTTATAGTAGAACAGTGCACTGCAACCATTAATTGGCTTATTGAAGGGTAGAGTCGCTAGTGGTCAGCACCTTAACGCATTTTCTTGAAATAATAGCTTATAAAAAATTTTAAATAATTAATTTTGGGGATGTAGATACAGGAACATTAACCTCAATATATATATTTTAAATTTACAATACTAAAATATCGAAATTTTTCATTTATTAATTAAAATTGTAATAAAAATAGAAAATTGGGAAAATTCTCCTAAAGTCAGCACAAGGAATCCAGTGATCGGCATTCTAGTTTCCTTTCTCCAGCATGCGGCTTAAATTTAAGTTTTATATGAAAAAAAAATAATAAAAGGAGTAAATTTTTGAATTTTGATATCATTTTATTAAATTATCGATTCAAATTTGCCTTCGGCATAGATTTATAAAAAGTTATCTTTCTTATATGTTCATTGATTCATAGCGCATAGGTATATCACATCAAGTTATATTTTTTTGGTACAATGCAGATCACATTTTATTTAGACGTTTATGATTGGATTTCAATATATTTTTAATCCATTAACAAAATAATATCTTAAAATTATAAAATTAAATTAAATTCACATTATGAATCCATAAATAAATTTCAGGTTTTTAAATCACATCGTAAAACTAAACTAAACTAAAAAGTGGAAACATATTTCAGTCATGAGGAATAATACCCTAGACGCACTGGACATATCAATGATCATTGACGGAGCAATGATCATTGCATAGCTCGTGTGTCACTGCATCATTGGCGGAACTGCAGAAAATTATAAGTTGTGCGAGCTGTGGCGCATTTATATAAAAGATCTGAGAAAGGCACGAAAAAATAGCCACATATACGCGGATATGTTTGTGAAATTTAAAGATATGGGAGTAATTGCCAGTATGCACAAGTGACACATTTAATGGGTCAAATCTAGTCTGTCAAATATAATTACGTGAAGACCGTCATTGCCGTGTGCCACCACAAAACAGGAATGATCATTGGTCCAATTACATAATTGAACCAATGATCATAATATGTCCCGTGTATCTAGTGTATTAGGCTGGTCACTACATACCGTATCTTAGTCTTACACTTAATTATCACAATCGCTATTCTTGTCCTTCACAAAAATTGCAGAGAAAGTCAGCATTTTGAGCCTCTGCAAAAGTTAAACTGACAAACACGTACATTTTATATGAAACCACTTTTCACATATGTCACAGCCAATATTCTTAAGTCCATCCTCTTCAACATCTGTAAACAACAATCACCCTCACAACTCGGACAGAAAATTTTTATACCGCTGATTTTTCTACATTTTTGCACCTTTACGTTTTGAGCCAGATTTTTGTAGCGTTTTTTCAGCCTTTCGCTTTAATCTATAAATTATTTTTAGTTCATCTGCTGCTTTTTTATCTGCCTTTATCTTTTCTTTCTTATCATAGTTTTCTTTCCAAGCTGCAGAGGAAATAGCCATAGGAAGTTTACTTTGTCTGGGAAGTTAGACTCGAATTCAACAACATATTTAAGGCAGATTCTACAGACTCTTCTTGATTACTTTCGGCCATAATATCTTGATCAATATCTCTTTCGGTTGGGCCTTGATCGTCAATATTTTCCTCCAAAGAAGGGTTATTTTCTTGTGCTTTTTCAATTATTCGAATAACTCAGTTGTAGTCAATATTTGCCTCTGCATTTATCGTCTCCAGAGCATTTTGGACGCACTTGGTGTAGTCAACAGCATTAGGGTTAAATGGGTATATACCACATTTCCGGAACGAATTTTTGACTACTTCAGTTCTATCCTTTTTACTCAATTTAGTTTGCAGCATTGCACAAAAATTTTCTTTCGTGATTGCTTTTCCATGATTTCGGGGCATACGTTGATACTCCCTCATAGCCCCTTTGTAACCATCCTCAAGTCCTTTAAAGAATCCCACATCAGCTGGCTGCAAAATATGTGTTGTATTTGGCGAAAGCGAATAGAGCACGGTTTCATTATTTCTGCAGAAGTCGCTCAGTTCTGCAGTTAAATGACATTTGTGGCCATCAACCAGAAAAAGCACTGGCCTTTTTATATTTTTAGCTGTAAGCCAGTTATTAAATTCATTCGCGACATACTCGAACAAAGTTTCGCTACGCATCCAACCAGTTTCCGATTTCCCCAAAATGCAATTGTTGGGCATGCTGCTAATGACTGCTGCTGGAGGCCGAACGTATGGTAACACGACCATTGGAGGAAGGGTTTGACCGTCTGCTGATAAAACTAGTAGGACGGTAAGCCTGTCCTTTTCATTTCCAGGCTTAAATTGGTAAACATTTTTCCACCCCTTCAGTGCAATAATATTTCCAGTTTTTGGAACTAAACTGAAATTAGTCTCGTCTGCATTAAAAATTCGCGCCGCTTCTTCTAAAATATCAGAGGCATTTATAGATGTCAAATATTTCTTCAGTTCTGAAAACCACTCTCTGATTCCTTCTTCCGTAATTATGGCGCTCCCCTTTGACACAGTTTCTGGATTTCGCAGGCTAAGCTCTGGATGATGTTTTAAAAATGCGTACTACCATTTCTTTCCTGGTCTTCCATCCTTGAAAGGTGTAGATCTTTGACCTTGCAATATTATTCTTTGCACCGTATTGAGGAGATCATCAGGTTTCTAAGGAAATCCGCATTTAGCTAATCCCATCAACCACTGCACTAACCTCGTTTCTTCCTTAGGAGAAAGAACTGTATGTGGGCCCATTCTTCCTGGACCTTCTTTGACACGTCCGTGGATTCTATCCTGCAAAGTGCCCCGAGGAACATTGAATTCTTTTCTAGTCTGCATGATATTCAGTCGTTTCTCGCGCACAGCCCTCAAAGCATCTGCCAAAGCCTGCTTGCTGTACTTATGGATAACTCGTCTTTTGGAATTCACTGTCCAATATACCTATATAGAAAATATAGATAACACGATTAATTGCTTGCGATGTATGCTTGCAATGAACTGGCCTAGATTCGAACTAAGGAACGAGCCCTGCAAACATAATGAAGCAAAAGAGATGCATAAGCAAATTGCAAAAGCGAGATATCATTTCGAAACGAATTTCGATAGCAAATCGTTTTCAGACCTGAAATGGATGAAAACAGCGCTGTAACGGCATTTTCGTGAGAAAATTCTCGAAGAAATATCCAACAACCATAACACATTCATAAGCATGAATGCATCATTTATGCATTATAGGAGAATACTCGAAACTGTGAGCAAAGAATATGTTAAGTGTACTCAGCGACTTGAAGCAAGGATTTTCTAATCGAAGATAATTCGATTTCTTTAATAGTTCATCCAATAATTCCACTCTTCCTAGAAAGAGCAGTAGCTTTTAGGCTAGCCCAAAATTAACGTAAAGAACTTTACGGAACTGTACGTAATTGAGGTTTACTTACTTATGATTGAAATTTTTTTCCTAAATAAACGTCACATTCTACAAGGGTTATTATCTTATGCCCTAGACATGCAGCACTCCTAATGAATAATTAACTAACGTTAATCATTATTGTCATTAGACCATAGTGATTCAGTAGGCAACTGGAGACACACAGCCATTTCTTTAATTAAATTCTACTGTTAAACTGGTTTTGACATACTTAAGGCACTTTCACATCAAAAGCAAGAACCGAAAAAATGTACACCGACAAACTCAATTTATTCCACTTTAAAACAAGATTTTTGCTCTAATGATTAATAAAATCATGGAATATAGGATAAACTAATAATTTTACTAATAAAATTGTACATTTATTTCAGATTTTTTAGAAAAACTCAACTTTTATGTTTTATCGGCCGAAAAACTTTTTCGGGCGAAGAATTCGGTCAATAAAACGTAAAATAGATAAATATTCTATTTTATTAGTAAAATTATTAATTTATCCAATTTTCCATTATTTTATTAATCATTGGAGCAAAAATCTTGTTTTAAAATTGAATAAATTGAGTTCTTCGGTTTACATTTTCTGTTCTTGTTTTTGATGTGAAAGTGCCTTTACGATATAAATTTAGTTTTTATTTATTTTATTTATCAATTTCTAGACTTGGAAGTGAAAAATATTTATATCAAAAAGTATTTTGATAATGTAGTTTGTGCTTTGCATTTCTTCTTGTTATTTTTCAAATGGGCTGATCACTGCTGTGATGCCAACTTAGGAATCTTATCCCTAGATATAGGGATAATTTTCGGTGTTAGGAATGAAAATTTCAAAAATTACGATATCTAGGGATATTTTGTGCACCAAAAGTTTCGATTAATTTATTTGCTCCAAGCTACAGAGAACTTCTGAAAATTAAAGAAACAATAACCCAGAATGAGAACTACTCGAGTACACTATTAATTTTTATTGTCACAATATCACGTACCTACATTTGCTTTTAATACCCACATCCACTCTACTCTTCTGTTGTGTAATGAAAATTTTCAGTTTGGATAAATCATAGTTAACGCTGAATAAATTTGTGAGTATTTTGTTCCCCCTTTTTATTTTCCACAGTTTTTATGATATTGATTTGAAACGTTCAGCAAAATATTAGAAACTCTTCAGTTCAAACGATACTGGGCTAAGATTTTTGAAAAAGATTTTGAGTTTTTTTTAAAAAAATCAAAAACCTCAAAAAACGGTGTTATTTTCCTCTCCCCACGAATAACTTTTTCATGTACACACCAATTTTTATTATTTTTAAATGCTAGGGGAGCTGTTTTTTTCAAATTTGTTAATATTTTTCATGTTATAATTACTTTCATAACATTAAGATTGAGACTCTTGTAACTTGAATAAAATTTGTTGCTACACGATTATTTTAACACGATAATGAAGATTTAGGTGATTCTATTCAGTGGCCCAAAAACTGGATTAATCCCGAAAGTAGTTTACTGTATAAAAATCATTTTGTAAACCTCTATCGTGATAAAAAGTAATGATAAAATTGGTTTTTATTCATTTTAATTCTCAAAAGCTTTCCGAGATGGCGATAGGCTCCAGTAAATAAAGGCCAACAAATTTATCTTATGTGTCTCTAAAAATGAGTAACTATCCTGCACGTATGTACATAATGTATACCATAGCAGAAGCACTGCCCGTCTGCTGCTAGCTGTGTTGCAACTTTGTTGTTGGAGGGGATTAGGAATGCACTGAGAGAAAAGGGAGAATATTTGTTAATATTTTTCGTTTATGGTTTAGTTAAAAAGAGACGGAAGATATTTATTTAGAATATAAGCCGAGGGAAAATTATTTGGAATTTTTTTTCTCTTTTCATTTTTTTATTGCATATTTTGTTTGAGATTGTAAATTTGTTTTATAATCCATGCAAATACTCGGCTTTTTCGCTCTAGGTGTATTCGGCGAATAATTAAAGTTATCAATTGGGTACATTCTATATGGAAATATGTATGTGCATCATTTTGAATAGTGATTAAGTGATTACGAAGGAGTTGCCCGATTCGGCCCATTTGTGAACTCCAATGCGTCCGATGCCTCAAATTTAATCCAACTTGTTTGAACCATTGTGCATATATGTATGTACATTACATACATAGAAGGCAAGAGATGTTATATAAAGATCCCAAAGGCTGTATGGAAAGCAATAATAAAATTACAAAAACCAGTTCAATTAAATTTCGAACAACAACAAAACAATACGCTTCGGTTTGAATATGGCAGACATGTTTCCTAGAGAAAGTAAAAGAGGAAAAAATGTTTGCCATGTCAATACAGCATTGATTATGTACTGCTGCTAGGTCAAGATACTGAAGCCTGAAACACATTCACTGCAGTAACTTCACTGCACATGTGTGCCACATTAACTGCAGCGCCTTCATTTTGACAGGCTATTTGACATTTTCTGATTTTCTGAAGTTTGTTTGCGGAGCAGTATAAAAATTTAAAAAATTTTAATATCTAAAAAAATTGTAATAAGTAACATTTTTGTACAAAAATATGGACGAAATCGAATTCGTTATTGTTGTATGTGCTGGAATTGGAATTGTAAAAAAACGGAATTTCAGATTTATATTATATATTTTTTTCTAAAAAAGGTTCACATGTTTTGTTTAACTTATTTCTAATTAATTCTATAATATCCGACTGGATTTCGCACCATGTGCTGAAGTCAACATTCGCGTTGTCGACTTGTTTTGCAATACTTTTAAAAAAGAGTTCGACTGGAGTTGCACTTTCCCTACTTCCAACGAAAGATGTTGCATTGTCGAGGAAATTATTAAATTTCGAAGTCATTTCCTTCAGAATGACGTCCCGTTGGTTCCCAGTTTTGGATTCTTTTTTCCAAACGATAACGGCAAGTTAGAGTTGGAACCTCTCAATGAGGCAGACGAGCTGGAATTTATTGCTTCCGAACTGCCAGCCTCTGGTGTTACATCCCGACATTTACGAGGAGTCGAAATTTGTTGAAAAAATTCTGCAGATTCGTCTATTATTAAATCTTCCCAGGTTGCATCGTTCGTTTCATCATCGGCCTCTTGTTCCTCCTCGTCGGGGTAATTGGTATCTGTTCTGTACAAAAAAAAATAAACAACTCCCCATATTTATTATAATTGTCTTTACTTACTCCCTTTGGTAGGAAAAGTCTTTCAGGAACTTCAATCCCTCAAAATGGTGCCAATATACTTGGTCGCACGCTTTACTTCCTGAAGGGAGTTTTGTGTTTTTAAATTCCCTTTGAAACCTATCGCGCAGGCTTCGCCACCTTGCTTTTATTTTGGCAACTGAAATAAACAAAATTAAGCAAAAATATCATTTTAAACCGAATATTTTGATCTTACCCGGCTGATCTATTTCTTTGGAAACTTCCACCCATTTTTTTCCCTTATAAATCCGGTTTTTATACCTAGCATCCGCAATGTCGTATAAATACGGATGATTACGCATGGCATTTATTAATTTTTCTTCCATTTTTTTAGAGAATTATCGCAACACAATATACAGCCAGAATTGACGCTAACTAAAAAATGACAGATTGGAAACATTTTATTTTTCTTATTTTTCCAGCAATGCACTTTACAATTCTTTAAGTTATCAGTACTGTAAAAATTGCAGCAACTTTGAAATTTCTCAAAGTCGAAGTTGAAGTCGCATTCACTGCTGCTGCAACTGCATTTATTGTGCCAGCTTAAAGTTCAACCAATTAAGATACCATGTGAAGTCGATGAATTCAAAGTTGAAGTCAAAGTTACTGCAGTGAATGTGTTTCAGGCTTTATATACAGCGAGTACTGCTTCGGCGTGTGGCACTAAATCGAAAGCTTTGTACGAAAACTCACGCTACTACACATAGTTAAATGAAAGCTCGGAATCGAGAGCTTTATTTTCTTAAAAAACACGAAAAGTTAATACAAATTTGCTGCAAATCTGTGCGTACTATCATGATAAAAATTGCACTTAGTTAGAGAAAAAGCATGAATTTAGGTAATGGCGTGTCAAAAATAAAGCTTTCGGGGTTCTATATGTATTTAATTAGCTTTAGAAAACTCAAGAATTCATAATATTTGCAAAGTTTGGTACATCAAAACGTAATAATGGTACATCAAATAGATAAATTTGTACTTGAGAATAGAAGATCTTGGCTTGGAAGAAGCAGTGACAGAAAGAAAACCAATAAAAAAGTTTTGGTTACTAATATATTTTCGTTTGAAAGCTACTATTTTCAGAGACGGATAACTACCAAAATTATGATATTATTTCAAAGAAAGTTCAATTTGTAACAAAGATCGAACATTTTTCTGTTAATTTTGAAAAACCCAAAATGCTTAGTGCAATGATAAAGGAAATAAAGTCAATAATGTTAACGAAGGTAACGGAAAAGTTTCTTGTTTTTATATATTTTGCATACAATTTGGCGTTTTCAATTCATTTTATCATCGTCAGATGGAGTAATGTGCTTTTGGAAGGCTTTCATCTGTTTTTAAAGCTTAACGGACTGTAGCTGCATGCTCGGAGAGTGTGTGCCGCCAATTTCTGCATTAGTTATATATATGTGTGTAGATTTCCCGGAATATTTGCACTTCTATTCTGGTTATAGATAACGAATTGTGAGTAACTATTATTTAATCATGGGACGTATTAGTAAAATTCGGGCCAATAATTACCTATGGAATAAAGAAGAGGAAACTGAATATTGTTAGGTATGTAAAGAATTCACTATTTGCTATATTGCTAATCTTAGAAAAACAAAATGTGTCATCCTTAGAATTGCCCAGTTACAGTAACTCCGACTAGGCTAATCTGGCTGAATTGCTTTGCTTGAAACATGCAAAATTGTATGCGATCAAAATTGAGGAATTAGATAGAGATAAAATTGGATTAGAAAATCTACAAGACATAGGGCAACCTAGAATTTCTGTTGGTCAATTCAGATTTATCTCTCGAATGTAGTTCTTTGGTTATCTAGTTAATAAAATGGTAATCTGACAAAGTGTGAACGTTGTAAAATTATATGGTATATTACAACTCAGAATTCTCGGAAGAGTTTTATTTGATGACCGGCTTCAGTAAAATTAATTTGCCCAAGCAATAAATAGTGCCAGACAAATTACACGGAAAAGTGTCTGAACTATAGCACAGAGCGCATACATTTCGTTCGCCCCTTGCTGCTCCTCAATAAAATTCTAAGAAAAATCCGGCGGCCAAATTTAAAATCTCGCCATGGCTATGCAATTCTGTTCTACCCTACTGATGTGCAGATGCCCGACATGATTTGGAGTACAATACAGACGAATATCACACCACCATACAGCTTTGCATGTAGGTACCTACTATAAATATGTATAGTAATTTGTTTCAATATTAAAATTGCATACTTTTATGCGTTTGGATTCATTAAGCTTTTGCGAACAGAAATCGTGAGCTTTTTTTTGGTGGTAACCCACCATAATCGTTTTCAGATTTTTTTTTAATTGATGTTATGGCTAATAATGCTTTCTGTTTCAGGTGTTTCAAGTTCAGTACGACAGCAAGATACACCAAAAAAAGAAACGAAAAATTAGAACTGATCTTTACGAAAAGCTTTGTGATCCAGAATTCAAAGGTTTTTAATATTTTAATGCCGCATTCACAATGCAGAATGGAGTAGAGTAGCGTAGAGTGGTAAGTGACATCCTTTTTTCGCACGCTGTAGTGTATATGGCTATCTCTGTTTGGCTCAGAGTAGCGCACAGTGGAGCTACATGAAAATAGGTTCTATTCTAATTTCACGTTGGCATTTCCGAAAGCTTACAAACTGGAATATCGAGCTACTAACATGTAGATGGCGTGGAAAAAGCTCCACGCTTCCTTTTATAATAACTAACATGTTTCAAATGTTATTTTCTGATTTAATATTTTTATATGAATGCTAATAAAAACAGGAGGCATTTTTTGCAAACTTCATGATTTAAAAACCAAAAAAATTACGTTAATTTTTATCTAGTTTTCGAATTTATTATTTTGACAACGATAAGCATGTTGATTTGGCATTCGTTGTTGAGTTGGCGTTGTTATGGTGATTTTTTACGTTTAATTTCAAAGTTCGAATTTCACTCTGCGCTGTATTGTGAACAGCTTCGCTCTGGACTCAAAGCTCACTCTACTCCACTCTGCATTAAGAATGAGGCATAAGAGTTACAAAAGAACGGGGTTCATAGTTTGAAATGTTCAATATGTCAAGGAGTGTATACATTGGACAAAGAAAGAAAGAATAGATGAACAAACCAGCTCCTACAGTAATAAAAACAATTAAAAAAGCTAGAATTGGTCGCATTTATTTCTAGAATGGTTCGTTGGACAGTAAAAATGATTATAACCAATAATATAGGATTTTATATTCTGGAGAACTTTTCAGTACAATAAGGTCTAGGACTGCTCATTTTCACAGAATACGTAAAAACTCTAAATTTTTATATGGCAATACCAAGAAGGGGTAGTCCGATTTAGCCTATTTTAAAATTATATCTACTATTATTATGAAAAGGCCGAGTACAAAATTTTAGGTCTCTACGTTAACGCGCTCCCAAGCTTATTTCCAAAATATATAGTGAAAAACGAAATTTTTGTATGGCAACCTCATGAAGGAGTTGCCCGATTTGTTTCATTTTCGAACTCAATATTTCTTTTTTTTCTAAGCCTGTGTGCAAAATTTCAGGTCTCTAAGTGCACACGTTCTCGGGTGTTCGTGCGCACAGACGGATAGACGGATGGACGGATGCACGGAAGTACAGACTGACGGACGGACCGACGGACAGACGTACATACATGCAAATACAATCAAATCAACTTTTAATATTATGCGTGGGTGTTCAAGCCCTTTTGCTCTAGCAGCATTATTTCAATGCGTTACAAACAGAATGACAAAGTTAGAATACCCTATGATTTCATCTAAAGCGCATAATAACAAATCCAGTTATGCAGCTCATTTACTAGACAACAATCACGTCCCTAATTGTAGATGCAAAGATTTTACATGTATGTAACAAGGGAAAAAAATTAAATAAACGACCAAACGGAGCTCTAGTACTCACCACTCTGCAGACCATTATAAGAGACCAGTTTGGGAGCAATACAATTTTTAATGTAGGTACTAGTGATGGGTCGGTCGCGAACGATTCGATCGTTTTGACCGGATCAGTATACTGACTCAAAAGACCGGAGTTACCGTTTCAAAATCATATCGGTCAATCGGTTCACTTACGACTCAAGGAGAAAACAAACTGCTTTTCTTGACTTATTTGTTAAAGCCATATTTTCAACCGATCTTAAACTTTTTATTTACAGTGCTATGCATGCAAAGATCTTTAGCTAATATTTTTTCACATTGAAATAAAACCTTTGCATCTAGTTCACATTGTATATATTCCACCCTCAACTCTGTTTCGGCAGCGTAAGGAAAAAACAAAAAGTTGCTACTAGGCATTCTTCTTGAATTAATTTTTATTGATACTAGTCCCTCCACTGCTAACTCTGTGGCCAAATCGTAGTTTTGGTATTTACGTCCCTTCTGCACATGCACAAGGATTCAGAGGGGTGCCAAGCCAATGCAAATATTTAAGAAACATGATGGATAACTTTGTAGTTTACAATATTATTATATATTTTCTTGCTCTACCGGCAACGATCGACTTGGGACTTAAAGATCAGTCATGCACGGAGTCATACGTAAAGCCAACTAAATCGGATTTGTAATTTTCATTTCCTTAAAAGGGTTTTTCTTAAGGAAAAGTTATTTGAATGACTAAAGAATGAAATAAAACAAACAAATTTCTGCAGCACTGAAGACTGATTTAATCTTTCAGAGAATGAACCAATTTTTCATTTGGTAAATGCTTGCTTTGAGGCCAACCGGCATTTCAGCTGTTGAGCAGTTACAAAGCCACAATTTTGATTATGATTGCTTAACACGCAGTGATATATCAGTCGCGAACGGCTGCAAAATTGATAAACTAAGCGCACTTTTACCTATGAGCGTTGCTCTGACATGAACGATTCGATGAAGTAGGTAATTTTAGGGTATTAGATGATAATTCCCAACTGTCTCAAATGACTCAAAAGACCGAATCTTTTACATGAGTAACTTATACCATACGACCTGAGTCACCAAAATGACTGATTTTGCCCATCACTAGTACGTACTGATGATAGCCGATGTGCTGACACCGGTCTGTACTCAATCGTTTAAAAAAGTAAGTGCGATTGATAAAATCATATAACGTTTGATTTCAATATATTTTTTTGTTAGTGAAGGAGCGACTGAGGTTTTCGTAAGCAATTCTAGTGATAGCATATACTTCTGCGTAGAGTATTCAGGCGTATTTTCCTAAGTTTTGCTAATTGTGAGATTTTGACTTTATACCATATATTCCTAACGCTGTAACGAACCATTTCCAAGTCGCATCTTTTCTTGACAAAAGTAACGTAAATTTATAATTTTAGACCTCACTGTAGTTGAGATTAATCATTCATAATTTCATAACCGACTGTAATCTTCTCATACAGAAAAAGTATAAAAGCATGCACGCGGAAGCTAGCTGCCAACAAGGTCGGAGCTCCGGTGATGTATCTCTGGTAGCTTCTTTTTTGTTGGACACCGGTCCATTGGCTGTAGCCAGCTCCTGTCATATCTTCCGTACACCTTCGTGATGTATTTATGTATGTTTTCCGTTCCGTCTACTCTCGCAATGTATTTCTGAGTGTTTTCTTTCTTGTCACTCTCGTGATGTATTTCTGTGAGTGACTTGTTTCCGTTCCGACCACTCTCGTAATGTATTTCTGTGAGTGTTCGCTTTCTTATCCTTCGTGCAGCTTCGTGATGTATTTCTGTAGGTGTATTCCGTTCCGTACAATCTCGTGACGTATTTCTGAGAGTGTTTCCTTTCTTATGACTCTCGTGATGTATTTCTGTGAGTGTTTCTATTCCCGTCATTAACCTTTTCTTTCGACACATCCGTATGATGCATACCTGTGGGTGTTTCTGTCCCATTCTTTCCTGTAAGGTAGAACCGTAAAAAGAGATATAGTACTGGTCAGGGAATTGTTTCGCTTTGCATGCATTCATTAAAATTCCCATTACAATAAAATAAATGACAGATATAGAGAAATTGTGAACAAATATGCTGTTCCTGTAAATGTATATATATATAAATATGATTAGAATAAGTTGCATACAGTCAAATTTTATATTAGGGTAGAGGATAAACCAATAATATATAATTGATTATTTGTTTATGTAAATGGGCCGTATTATTTATTGACCCTAGCGTAACTCACGAGCACCCGGAACCCCTAACAAGGGCTCATACGGAAAATCCGTTACCTCCTTACACCATTATCGGTTTTAGAACCGACGGTGAACCAGATTAGGGCTTCGTTTTCTATATTTGTATCTATTTCCTCTCTATTTGGTGTCTTAATCTTGAATGGCAGACGGCGGTTGTATGTAATTACCATTCTGTCTGATTTGCTATCATTCGTTTAGTTATTGTGGATAGACGTTTTGAGTCCCCTTCAGTATATATCCATCTGCCAGGGCTCTGGACACCATTTAACCCAGCCCCTTTTTCAACAATGTTGCTGAATGTAGATAGATTTAATAGTGTCTCTAGAGTGTAGGTAGATATTTTGCCCCAGTTACACTTTTAGGAATATGTATCCTAATTTCCAGTACGACAGCAAGGTGGAGCGATAGTATTCAAGCGTAAGTATAATGGTTCTTCATCTACTCACAGTGGAATAGACATAGCTCCAGATGGGACTCTCTTCAAAGGTGTAGTCGTAGAAACCTTGTATGATGATGGTTCTAGAAGGCTTCGTTTCTTGCAATTGTAGTTTTATTGCTGTATTGATTTGCGTAGTTGTATCTTATATCGTCGATGGATGATACCTGAAAGTAACAGCCAAGCTATCCCTGTGACAGCTGGCGTAATGCATAAAAGCTAATATGCAAGTACGAGTTATTGAGCAAGAAGCGTGTTGTAAACTGGTCC
Source organism: Dioctria linearis (assembly GCA_963930735.1). Classification (NCBI taxonomy): domain Eukaryota; kingdom Metazoa; phylum Arthropoda; class Insecta; order Diptera; family Asilidae; genus Dioctria; species Dioctria linearis. Next base: position 170,324,446 of record OZ005744.1, on the reverse strand, counting down.
TTAGTTGACCCAATGGCAACAAGAGAGTTACAGTGGAACCGCTTAGAGCAAGCTGATTTAGTACCAGCAGCACTGTTGGAAAGTAGTCGAGGAGCGAACGAGGCGATCTTGTTCATTCGAGCTTCACACGACTTAGAAGTCCGTTGAGTTCGTAACGGAGGTGTGCCAATTGCATGGAGGTTGACAACACCTTCTCCTCACCGGTACTTTCAGTGTTGGCTGATCTTCCTCTTGATGTATATTTTTGAGGATTTAGCTATTCTGAAAATTAATATTATTTATAGAATTCAGGAGCAATCAAATTCATAGTCATCCGGGGGAACAATATTTAGAACAATGTTCCTCTTTTATTTGTTTATTTATTTTTAGTTTATTTTATTATCTTCCAGCTTGTTTTCTTGGTCATATAATTTTATTAACGTTAAAGTTTTGTTGAGATGACGTGCTCGTCTTTTGGTAAAAATCCAAAACTAACAAAACAACAACTGTCTATTTTTTACATCAATTTTTTGTTAAAAAAAAGCCTACCTAGATAAAGATCCCTTGGGACGTCAGCAAGGTATCTCAAGGTATTTTAAATCGCATTTATTCACAGCGTATACAGCGGCATTTGCAATCGGTCGAATGTGCAGTTCGGAATGAAGCGTCGCCACATTTACTCCCCTGCCAGCGAAACCTTTAGGTTTTAGCGATACTGTAAACGATTCGGTGGTCTACTGGTTCGTCCCGCTCGAGTGATTTGAACTGGAATGGATGTATAAACACCTGGTACCAAGCTTATATGCCGTTCCATTGTGTTCGACGAAGATGTTACATCGGATTGCGTGTGTGTGTCTGTCTGAACCATGAAGTCTTCCAACACTGGCTGGGAGCTTACTTAAATATGTTCTTGTTGAACCACCAAATTTTCAGGCGATGGCGGAATAGAGTCTGCCGGTTGTGTGTTGCGTGTTGGGCTAGAGCGACCTTGATACTGATCACCAGCTTCGACGTCGCCAAAATAAGGTTTAAGACGATTAATCGACACGTTAATTACTCTGTTTTTGACTTTCATGGTGAAGAAATTCTTCGAACGTTTCAGGATTTCAAAAGGACCCTCGTAAGGCGGTTGAAGCGACGTTCGAATGGCATCTGTCCTCATAAAGGCATGCGAACACCTATCAAGGTCCTTAAATTTAAAGGTCACTTGACGAGAGTGGTTAGAAGTCGGGACAGGTCTGACATCTGAGAAGAAATTGCGAAGAGAAATAACAAATTGATTTTGTGACTGAAACTGCGAATTTTGTAAAAAATCTGCAGGGATGCGTATGCTTTCGCCATAAACGAGTTCGGCTGGGGTAGCCAGGAATTCTTCCCGTAACGTAGTTCTCAATCCCAATAGAACAAGAGGTAGAATCCTAGACCATGATTTTCTTGGTATGACATGATTGAGGCTTTAAGTGTGCGTTACCATCTTTCCAAAAACCCGTTAGCCTGTGGGTGATAGGCTGTAGTACGGTTTCGTTCAAAACCCAATAATTTGGAGAGCTCTGAAAATAATGCAGCTTCGAATTGTGACCCTTGATCCGTGATGATTGTCCTAGGTACTCCAAAGCGTGCTATCCACACTTCGCAGAGTGCCTGAGCGATCGTTTCAGCGTTAATATTCGTTATTATAGTAAGACAATATCTAAAGCCTTGTGAAGGAGGTAAAGGTCCTACGATGTCGATATGAATGACTTGGAAGCGCCCAGTCTTGAAATGGACCTAGAGTATTTTTGACATGTCTCGATACTTTACATCGTTGACAATATAAGCATGAACGTGCCCAAGAATTAATATCTTTGTTAATCGACGGCCAAAAATACCTAGCGGTGACCATTTTATTTGTCGTACGAATACTGGGGTGTGACAAATTATGAATCGAATTGAAAACTTGAACTCTAAAATCTTTTGGGATAAAAGGTCTAACTCTTGTAATTGGAAACTTCACAGAATAATTCCTTGTTTGTTCCGAAAATTGGATATTTTTCGAATTTAAACTGAGAATTTTGAACTAGCTGTTGAAATTCAGGGTCTTGTGGTTGAGCTTCGGCGATAGATTCAAAATTGATTGATCCAAGGAGTTGGATCTCATCAATTCTGGATAACGCATCAGCTACGACGTTGTCCTTGCCTGGTACATGTCTGAGGTCCATAGTGAACTAACCAATGAAATCTAAATGCCTTAGTTGCCGAGGTGAAGCTATCTCTGGATTCTGCTGAAAAGCGTATGTCAATGGTTTGTGGTCGGTATACAAAATGAAAGTACGACCCTGTAATAAGTATCGAAAATACTTGATGCCCCTATACGCTGCTAGCAGTTCCCTATCATAGGTGCTGTGTTTACGCTGGGCGCCATTTAGTTTGACGGAGTAGAAACCTAGTGGTTGCCAACTGTCGTCAATTCTTTGTTGAATAGCAGCGCCTATAGCGGAATCTGAGGCGTCTACCCATAAGGATAATTCAACTGTTGCGATAGGAAACGCTAGAAGAGTTGTTTGAGCCAGTTGAGATTTGACCAACTCAAAAGCTTCCTTGGATTCGTCAGTCCAATCGATTCGCCTGGCAACATCCTTCTTGGAACCAGTCAGATAATTATTTAGAATTTCCTGATGTTCCGCTGCGTGTGGCAAGAAGCGACGGTAGAAATTTAACACTCCTAAAAAACGCCTTAATTGTTTTACGGTTTCAGGAATTTTGAAATTTGTAATTGCTTCAACACGTTCTTGTGAGGGTTTGATGCCTTGAGGTGTGACGAGGTGTCCCAAAAATTTAACTTGTGACTGCAAAAAGATACTTCTAAATTCAGAATAAGGCCAAACTCTTCGAGACGCTTGAAAACTTGTTCTAAATGGTTGTAGTGGTCATTTTCGGATTTGGAGGCGATTAGTATATCGTCCAGGTATACGAAACAGAATGTAAATTCTTGCAAGACCATGTGGATAAAACGTTGGAATGATTGTGCTGCGTTGCACAAGCCAAAAGTCATACGGGTGAATTCAAACAGGCCAAAAGGAGTACAAATTGCCGTTTTTGGAATGTCTTCAGGTTCTACCGGAATTTGGTGATATGCTTTGGCTAGATCCAAAGTCGAAAAATGTTTACAATCTTGTAAATGGTGGACGAAATCATGAATAAGAGGAATCGGATAACGGTCCGGGATAGTACTAGCGTTTAGTCGTCTATAGTCACCGCATGGTCTCCACTCACCATTTTTCTTTTTTACAAGATGTAATGGTGAGGACCAAGGACTATTTGATGGCCGACAGATACCCTGTTTCATAAGAAATTCAAACTCTTTTTTTGCGGCCGCTAATTTCTCGGATGAGAGAGGGCGAACCTTGGAGGCGATGGAAGAGCCTCTGGTCTCGATTCGATGTGTAACTGAATGAGTTACAGGTTTGATGAAGCTTGACTCTACTGTAATTCGCTGATATTTGCGAAGTAGCTTTTGAATTTCAAGAGAAATGTGAGGACTGATGAGGACCGAAAGATTTGCAGTTTGGCATATCATACGTTGAGCAGCAGATTTTAGTGAAGTGAATGGGTCAATTAGTGATTTACTCTTCACGTCCACCAAAAGTCCATAATGACCCAGAAAATCTGCGCCTAATATAGGCTTGGGTATATCTGCAATGACGAACTGCCATGAAAATGATCTTCGGAGGCCTAAGTCCAGCGATAATAATTTTCTTCCGAAAGTATTGATGGGTGATGAATTTGCAGCTCTAAATGTAAATTCGAATAAGGATGGCGATTGACCGTAGTTTTAGGGATGACGGACACGTCTGCACCTGTGTCTATCAAAAATTATTTCCTGCACGACCTATCAAAAACGTAAAGACGACTATTAGATATGCCGCGTCCACCTGTCGTCAAGGGTAGAGGGCATTTTAATTTGGGGATTCCCCATAAGCCATTACGGCATTGGACGATTGGTTTTGATTCCGTTTTGAATCTGCAGGGAGGAATACATTTTCGTGCTTTATCACCAAATTTCTTGTAATACCAGCACTGTCCTGGATTACGATTTGGTGTCGAATGATGGGAAGACCCTGGTCTATGTCTAGCCTCGCTTCTAGACTGCCTATGATTCGAGGAGTCTCGGTTAGATGTCAATGACTTCTCCACTAATTTTGTAAGGTTTTGTACCTTACGTGTCAAGTTTTCTAACGTGGGTTGATTATTCTAGATGGTGGACACAGAGAATACTTCCTGCCTCAGGTTGACTTCTGAGATATTATCTGCGCATGTTGCCAACACTTCGAGTGTTCCGGGATTGCATGCTAATATCGCCTGCATGTGTGTCGGTAAGCGTTGTAGCCAAAGGGATTTGAGCATCTCTTCGCTCAACTTACCCTTACTGATGGCTCTCATCTCGCGGAGCAACTGAGATGGTTGTGAGTCACCAAGTACCAGTTCGGTTAGAAGCTGCTTGAGCTTTTGGTCTTCACTACCTATAAATCAGAGTATCTTTCAATTCATTAAATTTATTTGAAGCTGGTGGTTCTGAAACGACGTCGCTAACTGGACGTATAACATTTTCATCGAGGGCACTAATTACATGGAAGAATTTGGTTTTATCCTGTGATATACCCACCAATTCAAATTGTGCCTCGAGCTGGAGGAACCACATGTCTGGATTATGTTTCCAGAATGGTGGTGCTTTGATGGACACTGCGCCCAGTACTGCTGGTTGTGCTGTGCCCATAGACACGTTAGTCAATATTGACGTATTCGAAGATCGACTATCAATCGGTCCGGACTGACATTCGACAGACTGCCGCCTGCTTTGATGCTATCGTTCATTTTTTAAAGAAAGGCAATGCTAGAAAATAACGAGGAGCCGTGGTATGAGATACCTTGCTGAACACCGCCGGTTCACAAAGGTAAGTATATATATATATATGTTTTTAATTCAACGCACAAACAAAAATATTATATGGTGCCACTCATTAGGAACATGTATATATATATAAAATTTTAATAATAACTAAACTATCTAACCTTTGATTATTCTACTTTTAAATTGATTCTTCATCAGAAGGTTGTTGATGTCGGGGTCACCAATTTAGGAATATGTATCCTAATTTCCAGTACGACAGCAAGGTGGAGCGATAGTATTCAAGCGTAAGTATAATGGTTCTTCATCTACTCACAGTGGAAATCTTATATCGTCGATGGATGATACCTGAAAGTAACAGCCAAGCTATCCCTGTGACAGCTGGCGTAATGCATAAAAGCTAATATGCAAGTACGAGTTATTGAGCAAGAAGCGTGTTGTAAACTGGTCCTTAGTTGACCCAATGGCAACAAGAGAGTTACAGTGGAACCGCTTAGAGCAAGCTGATTTAGTACCAGCAGCACTGTTGGAAAGTAGTCGAGGAGCGAACGAGGCGATCTTGTTCATTCGAGCTTCACACGACTTAGAAGTCCGTTGAGTTCGTAACGGAGGTGTGCCAATTGCATGGAGGTTGACAACACCTTCTCCTCACCGGTACTTTCAGTGTTGGCTGATCTTCCTCTTGATGTATATTTTTGAGGATTTAGCTATTCTGAAAATTAATATTATTTATAGAATTCAGGAGCAATCAAATTCATAGTCATCCGGGGGAACAATATTTAGAACAATGTTCCTCTTTTATTTGTTTATTTATTTTTAGTTTATTTTATTATCTTCCAGCTTGTTTTCTTGGTCATATAATTTTATTAACGTTAAAGTTTTGTTGAGATGACGTGCTCGTCTTTTGGTAAAAAATCCAAAACTAACAAAACAACAACTGTCTATTTTTTACATCAATTTTTTGTTTAAAAAAGCCTACCTAGATAAAGATCCTTTGGGACGTCAGCAAGGTATCTCAAAGTATTTTAAATCGCATTTATTCACAGCGTATACAGCGGCATTTGCAATCTGTCGAATGTGCAGTTCGGAATGAAGCGTCGCCACACACTTAGATATTTTATTTTTGCTAGCTTATTTAGCTTTCTAATGACACTGTTGATTGTGTACACTTGTTCCACCAAGCTGCTGCAGCATGGATCTGACTACTAATGTGTAAAGCGAAATCAATATGTTTCATTCATTATGTTCCACATGGTTAGGTTACTTCTCTGGACTGTCTTGTCGATATGCTTATTCCAATTGAGTTTATCATCGAGTGTTGTCCCGAGATATTTAGCTTCTTTAGACATTGAAACCATCTCACCAAAGAGGGTATGGTCGTCATTTTCCTTGTTATTTTGATAATTTTAGTCTAGAATTGCTTTGGTCTTTTGCTCCAACAGGAAAAAGAGACCTCCACGAATGATATTGGATATCTCCAAACGGAGATTCGATACCGCCCTTTGGCATGATTTTAACATTATTATGTCATTGGGAGTTCTCCTTTTGAACTCTCAGTTAACGTTAAATGGAGTCCTCGTTTTGAGCTAACGCAGTTAAGTTTGATGTCTGTTTTCTACTCACGGTTTATTCGAAATGGAGACCTCCTTGTTGTAGATTGCATTGAAATGGATGGGGATAACCTTTTCAACTCAAAATTTATGGAAAATGGAGAAATATTTTTGAATTCGGATTAGAGTTGAGCTGGAGTAACTCTTTTAAATCGCAATTATCGTAACAATGTAGCCCTTAATTATTTAAACTCACTTTAACACTGAAATGGAGATCTTTTCACTTATCGAAAATATACAGAAAGGAAAAAAGGAAAGAGAACAGAACTTTTTTTTTTTTAAATATATTATTTTGAACAAATTAATATTGCTGCAAATTGCATTATTACAATAAAACATACAAAACTTTACGTTAATTCCCATCAAATCAATATAATGACATTTTTACACCCGATCTTCAACCTCCCTTACTGGTCCTTTAGCGTGGTCGCGCGTTTTTTCTAGTATAGGGAATTACAGCAACTCACGTTATTTATTTCTTATTGTGACAATTATAATTATTGTTGTTTGAAAAGCATAAATTAATATTGCATTTAGTGGCTTCTGCTGTTGTTTATCAAACTTCACCAACTTCACCACAGACATTTCACCAACACCGATCTAAAGCTAAGATCAAGTTCCTCATGCGTTCCTGATAATTTCTTGCCTTGCACTGATTTTACCTCCTCTCTCATTCCTTACGTTGGCTGAGTTTTGACCGACAAGCATTCATATTCTCCCTCTCTCTCTTCTGCCTTGCGTTGAAAGCTATTCTTAGTTGGGCTTAGAGCGCAGATCATTTCCTATTGTTGTTGTCCTCTCGCCTCGCGTTGAGGCATTCTTAACTGGGCTTTGGATTTGGACCGTCAAGCATTTATATGTCCTACTCTTTCCTGCTTCGCGTTGAAAGGCATTCTTGGCTGGATTTTGGACCGCCAAGCATATCCTCGTGTTGTTATTAACTTTATTATCAATTTTAGTATCGCAGACCTTTAATTCATATATCTGCAGAGTCTCAGACTTAATTGAACTGATACAATAAATTCCCACAAGAGGAGATTCCCTTCACAGATCACTGGGAATTAAAGCTACAACAGTGCAAATGTTTTGAGTAAGTAAACTCAAATTTATACACTTGCCACGTTTACGACCCCACTGTTACTAAGCATTCTTGGCATTAATATTTCCAATAAGTTAAGCTGAACAGATCCCATCTTCTTTATTGCCAAAAAAGCATCAAAATATCTTGGATTTCTGATTCTGATTCCCTCTACAAGTCCAATATCAGACCTAGAATGAATGGAATACAATTTCAATATCTGGGCTCGGGAAGATCGTACTGCCATAGCTTTATGAGCTCATTGGCGATTTAGAAATATAACTTATCATATCGACTTGCTTGAGCACCACCGCAATGTTGGATGCCTTTCGCCTTTTTATGGCTACATGCATGGTCAATGTTCTGATAAAATATCTAATCTGATCACTTGTCGGTTAGTTAATGCACACAATACTCCCGCTGTGTGTGAGATCTAATGTATCTTATTTTATCAACACCTTGTTATGGAAGTACCTTCGAGCGAGTATTCTTGGGCGTGAAGTCCATCCTGTCAGCGATAGCACAGGGCGGCACGCTAGCTCCTCGACTAGTGCGGGAGAGTTATAGGGGGAGTTAACCAAAACCTGTCGCCGGTCACGAACCATAATACAAAAAAAAACTCGTGCCTGACCTGAACAAAGCACACATCCAGTCCAGAAAGGGCCCTTACGCCACTTACCAAAACCCTCGAGAATACTTCACAAGCCATGAAACAGACCACCTCCCTACCACATGCGAGGCCCAACGTAGTCCTTACATTCTAAAATATTTGCAGTGTTCTTATGTAAAAGTGACAAAACTTTGCTTTGAATAGCTCTTGCGTCTAAAACTACTATTCATAAAGAAAAATGGAGTTCTGTTAATCTTAAGCTTGCTTTCTTATCTTCCGAACTGTAATAAAATTTTCATACCTTTCCTAACAAAATTATTTAAAAAAAGTTATCTTAACCAAATGACTACAATTCCTCAAACAAAAATTCTCAGCTGAGTAATCATGGTAATGCCGCTGTGCCGTCATGGCATGCCGTGGGCTCATGATATCGAATGTAGCTGCCTACAGACTCGGCCTACGGCTGCACATACACACATGCAATTATCACTCAGCTGAGATGTATTGAGCGTAAAATGGTAAGATTACTTTGTAATCAAAACTATTTAATTATTTTGTTAAGTAAGGTATACAGTATGTGATCATTAAATTAGACGCACCTTGCAAAAAACGAAATTTTCTAATAAAGGCGTAAATTCTAGAACTTAAAAGACTTTTTTAGAAGAAAACAATTTATTGTGCAATGGGGTATTTAGTTTACATTAACTTCAACGGAAAATTGTTCAATATTTCGTTACATTTCCTTTTGTTTGAATTACTTCTTTAATTCTTCGTGGCATACTATTTATACATGCATTTATCATTGCTCGCAAATTTGTATCATTATGCCAAATATGAGTTATATTTTCCTTTAGAATTTTTATTGTAGGATGCGGACGGCTATAAACATTTGACTTGAGGTATGCCCAGCAATTTTGAATCGGATTTACATCCGGAGAATTGCCGGGTCATGGCAAAACCTCAATTTCTTCACGATTTAAGAAATCCTTAATTAATTTCGAGGTGTGACAAGGCGCTCCACCTTGCATAAATATAAAATTGCTTCTTGTGTATGAAAACGAATTTAGATGTGGTAAAAGGACATCTGACAAAATCGTTTTATACTGGTCCTGACGTAAAGTTCCCTCGACGAAATATATGGGACCGGGACCTTCTCCACTAATGCAGCTCCATATCATCACCGAAGGTGGGTGTTTCACGGTTTGCTCTATACAGTCTGGATTGTATCGTTCCCCAGGACGCCTGCGCACAAAACGCACCGATTCCGTTACCGCCTCTAGACGGCACTCATCACTAAAAATTACCTACAATATTTAAAAAATGCATTAATCTCATGTAATGTGTTGTAAGTTCGGTTATAACAATTTTTGTATGACTAGATTTCACTTTACCTTTTTCCAATCATCAACTGAAAAGTGTTGATGAAGTTTAGCCAATTGCACTCTTCTTTTTTTCATTAATTCCGTTAATCTGGGCGTTTTTGCTGGCCGCCTGCATTTAAAATTTTGTTCGTACAGCCGTCCTCGTAATGTAACCAATGATATGTCCACTCCTTGCTCCTGAAATTGGTGGTGAATAGTCCTATATGGTGCCCGGCGTTGTAGAAGTGCGCTTCGAGTAATTTTTGGTCTGTCTTCGTAGACGTTTTCCTCGGTTTTCCGCAATTTTCACGCTTACTAACAGGCAAAGAAGCATTTAATTTTAAAGATTTCGATATTCTGTCGACTATTGATGCGGACACGTTTTCTTGGCGAGCAATTTGTCTATTTGAAAGATCTTGCGAATGCAATAATGTCATAATAACGGTTTTTTTTCACTAGAAATGTCTTTTTCGCGCCCCATTTTCGTTAAAAATCAAAACACAGTGTGCCACTTCTTCTTCTTCTTATTGTATAGTTGCACCAACAACCTCACGAACTTAGTTTACTTTAAAAACAAAACAAATAACTACTGTATAACAACTAATCACTTTTAATTTCTTTCCTCGTATTTCTTTTTCCACATAAAATCCAACTTTCACAATGCAACAACACGACTAATGTGAGATAATAAAGGATCGAATTGCATTTATATACCTGAAAAACATAGTTTAGACTATTTATGACCTTTTCCTACCTCTGGAGGGTTGCAGACAAATACATACGTCTATGATAATTAGAAAAAAAATCTGCACAAAGAAAAACCATAAAAATAAAAGATGATTTTGGTGTGAGTTACTGAAATAGAGGAGTGCGTCTAATTTAATGATCACATACTGTATAGTAAGTGTAGCCTTTGGTAAAGTAAGGAATCAAGCTAGATGACTATTTTCCTGTATGGATAGTAGTTTAGGCTCTATGGCATATATAAAGTCAATGTTTGGCACTTTTCCATAAGCATCAATATAGAGCATTTTAGAGTACGGACTCCGAACGCACACATATAGATTTCTGTTTAATGGCTTGGGAAGTATTCTCGAGGGTTTTGCACTTACCCTTACCTACCGTGAACACATAGATGATTCTGACATTGTGGGCATGATTTTAGGATGTCCCTGTTGACTGACCTGTAGGACCTGTAATAAGCGGAGTAGTGAACCTTAGTAGACCATGCCAAGAAAGAGGACTCCGAGAGAGTGAAGGAAGAAAGAAAAACCTGATGCTCCATTTCGTTATAATTGAGAATGTCTCATATATTTATATTAAGGAAGTTCAAACAAATTTTCTACCAGGAGCACCCCGTATGGGTGGTGAGCATTTGTTGTCTGATATGGTATGCGCATACTGGGCAAGTGCTTGCCGCACATTAAATTTGCGGTTGATGAAGGGGCGGAGTTCTCATACAGGGGCACCACTACGCAGGGTTTTCCTTCGTTTCCCCTCTCGAAATCGAGGTTAGTTCCAACAAAAAAAATTCCTCTTTTTTTTCAGGGATCTGAAGAAAGGTTGTTATATAGCATTTCTACCACAAAAAAATCTTGTCACCTTGGCTTAGCCATGAGTTCCGTGGTAGGACGCCACTACGAGCGCTTTTCTCTTTTCTTTTCTTTTCTTTTCTTTTAAAATGTCGGAATGTGCAGTTTTCTGTAACCATGCGAGTACGGATTATCCAGAAATACTCGTCTATTCAATGGTTCCACTTTAATACGCGTATTTCAGACCGTTTTACTAGTACAAATCACTGATAATCTTCCCGATTTTTAATTTTTCATCGTGATCTTTTTTCTACTTACAAGACTCTTGACGTTTTCGTTTGTCTTCAAAATGGCTGATCTTACCTATTCTTCTTTTCTTCTTCTTTCTCACGAATTGCCTGCCGTCCGGGCGTGCCATATGTGGCAGCGCCTTAGCATGCTGCTGCATGCAACATGCTACAACCATAACAATCTTCCATGTACTTGTTGTACTGCTATACAATTTCAGAACGCTGAATTTTATTAAACTTTGGTTGATGTAAGTTGCACGTTAGATAGCTCGGCGTCCTTCTTTTCATAAGCCCTTCTTAGATTTTAGGAGTTTTTCTGATCCGCACCATCTACAGTTTCCAGTTCTCCATAAACTGTTTAAATTTTGAAAGTAATGTGATGTTATTGATTGACAAAAATCATATCAAATGTCCAGTAATACATGTAACAGTACCCCCAAATCGTATACAATGCTGCCAATATGCAACACACACAAAATAAAATATTGATATCCAATTTGCAAGGTGATTCAGCTCATGAAAATTGTTATAATTTTTTTTTAATTCTTCCAAATTTTTCTTTTATTTCCTATATCAGGGGTCAAGGCTTGAATTTTTTTTTTGTCATAGCAAATGGAACCTATTTCGAAACCTTCTGTCTGCAATTGCTTTCTTGCAGTAAATGGAAATTTATGCAAAATCATACATGCTCGATCAGCTGTTATATTTTTGGTTTTTTCACTTTCTGCTCAATATCCGATAAGTCATATTCTTTATCTTTGTTGAGTATAGCATCTTCAACTTGTTTTTCAAATGCGGCGAGAACATTTAACACTCTTGGTGTATCTGTTCCAATATACCTACATATTTTCGATGTCGATTCAATTATCGCTGTCGTCATTGTCTGCAGGAAATAATAATCTGTCACACAATAAGTAGTATGGAGTATGCCAATTGATTACTTGGATTGTCCTGATCACTCCTCTAAGATCCCTACTACTCCTCAAATTCAGTTTCAAAATTTTTCGTTTTTCGAATAAAGTGTAATCACTTAAATGCTCAAAGTCCTTTCAAGCATATCGCGGAATCGAATTTGAGCACTTATACCAAAGTGGGCCTTTTTTCGTTTTTAATAATATCTAAAATGTTTTTATAGTCATATGATTCAGTTATCAAGCTTTAAAGTTGAATTCTTGAAAAAACATTCATAAAAATTTACTGTTATTTTTTTGTGACCCGTTAACAGTCCTTTAATATTTGCTTTCGATTAAAAGTTATTAATATTTTTATGAGCATATAAATAACCCAATAAATAATGTTCAAGTATGCAACCAAGGTCGGGCAAAAACAGTTTTCGACATTGTGACAGAGCATTATTGGGAAGAAGATGCATGCCTGTCTCATTCTTTGGACGTACATGTTATGCTACCACAATTCCACTGGAAAATTATTGTACCGTCAATGTTGAATGATGCATCATCAATTGTTTGCCGGATGCTTTTCAAAAAGTGCATGAAAATTGTTCTTGTCAATAATTCTCAGAATTTTCTCTCCTTCTTTGTTTCCTTTCGTTCCTATGAATTTTACACAGTAGTATCACTTGAAGTGATGTGGCCATCTTGGTACATGTTGACTTCTCTTTATTCCCTTCCATATAGGATAAAATGCGCGATTTAACATTAAATAGCTCTCAAGAGGTGATGGAAGGCTATGGAATGTGTTTTGATATGAAATGAAATGAAAATATTAAATATTTGCAATATGTAAAATGATTTTTTTACTTTTTATTTAATTCACAAATTTTTTATTCTTATAATCTAACTCTTAAGCTACGCCTTACATACTATAACAAAATAGAATAATTTAAAGTAAATGTTAAAAATAATAACAAAATAAAAATTTACGAAAAAAAAAAAAAGAACTTAACGGAGTACCTAGTGTAATATGCCTAGTAATTACCTACTAGTATCTTGCAATACACAATATCTTGCAACATACAAAATTGCAACGCACCATTTCTACATTCAAACTATAATATGGGTCAAGCATTACCGATGCATGCAATATCATGTAATACCCTGAAATGATGCAAAAACCCAAAATCGTAAGAATATGCAACTAATTAACTTCGACCCATGCAAGTGCGGTCAGCAACATTAAGCTCGCATAAACAAAGCACCGAAATGGGCCATGCGTTAATAATAAAGCAAGAATGCAAGGTCAGGTATATTACATCTTGATCGAAATGTTATGATGAAATAACAAACAATGCAGTGTCAGAAAATTATATTTACAATCAATAATTATAGAGTAAGCATAGATTTTTATATATATTGAAGTAACAAAATAAAGTACAAAACAGAGTTTTCTTGACAAGGTTCTGCGAAGTACAAGAGCTAAACATCCCCTGCTCCCTCATTTGGACGGGATTTAGAACTTGATAAACCGCTCCTATACGAGTTAATGCCGTCAGGCTGCTTTTTGTATCATCGACTTTAATCTAGAGTTAATGCCCTTGGGCTGCTCAGATTAAGTCAGTACTACGAGAAAAATAGACCACACTAGTCCGATTTCGTGTAAACACCTGGTATAAATAAGCAAAAACAAAAGTTTCAATATTCAGTTTATATGGAAAATTTTTGAGATTCATAAGCTTTCCAGTCGAATATTTGCTGCGAAATAATCTACAAAATTATTTATTTTATATGCTGGGCTCAAAACTGTGTAATGCATCATTATCCAATATATTATAGCACAAAAACATGCAACATAAGAATGTAAATGACCTGAAAAGAAACATTTGATGCCGTTAAAAGTTATCATTGAGTACTAAACGAGTACCTGCTATCAATTAATCAGAATGTGTAACGTGAACATATTTCTAGGACCTAGCTGTCATTAGTAGAAAGAAAAGAATTTTTTTTCTTCTTCCGAACCGACTAACTTGACTGAACGAACGTTCAGCCTAATGCACCAGTGAAAGCCTGTCTTCAACCTTTTACGGCGGATTTCCATTACTGCGACATTTGATTTTTGCAGAGTTTTAGAGCGAGACAACCACATTTTTAACAACGGCTTATGAAATAACTAGTGAGTAAGAGGAGTATGGCAAGTATGTCGAAAAAATTTTGTCGGAGATATTTGTGGGAGATATACCATAAATATTGTGAGTATTAAATTTATACTTATTTACTGACGACTCGACTGGATCCATTTAAAATTATAAAATAAGTGCAATTTTCACATAATAATATTAATTAAGTAAAGCGAATGGATTCATATACGCAATATCATTTTTCAATGTTATTAGTAAATTGGGGTTAAGTGATGGGAACTTTCACTGGAAGTTTTCCCAGTGATATTTGATATGAGTTTTATAAGTTAATATCTATTTGAGAAAATGACCATTGTCACTAACTAATTTCACTATAGAAATAATAAAAGGATTTCAAATAATCAATTAAGGGTGCAAATTATAGATAGCGTAAAATACCCAATAACCGGACAGAAAGAGGTAAAGATAAATTCAAAAATTTATTATTTGAAAATGTTTAACGATTTTCAATAATTCTTCAAATTGCTGAAAATTCATCCGCATATAATTTCTAAATAAAACTTTGTCCTCGCCTTTTAACCAATTTTTCATACTGTCCCGACTTTTCGCGGTCTTTGTAGATTTCACGCGTCCACATTTTCCTTCTTTTGCTGGGAGGCTCATCACCTTCTGAATCCGAATCGGAGTCGAAGAACAACATTTTTATTAGTTCTGAATTTATATTAATTTTTAAAAAACTGTAATCGTACATCGCACTTAGAAAAAAAATTTTAAAGTGACATATCGCCATAATTTGGTGGGGGATAAGATTTCATCTATAAAAACGTATTCTTTCACTCTTTGAACAGTTTCACATTTCACTTTCTCGCTCTAAATCTCTGCAAAATTAAAATGTCGCAGTAATGGAAATCCGCCTTTAGGTTAGGACATGCAAAACGTCAGATGTTAAGACATGACAGGCGGCGGACGAACATACAAGTCGTGCTTCCGCCTGTTCACCTCGCAAGTATTTCCAGAAAGTCCTCGGTGTCAGTCCAATAAACAAAGTAGAGCCATTAATTTTAATAGCATCGGTTAAGTTTACGTTATTTATATATGCGGAAATTATCCTATGCGGAACATATCCTAATCAACACGAGACCTGGCAAATAATTAGATCTGAGTGTATCCTGTTCATCAGGAAAATTATCTAACTATGCTTGGAAATGCGTCGGAAATCGGTCACGCTAGCATCCAGATTAAGTATGCCTCAGTATACACTATTAAAATAAAACGTACCGAATTAAAATATTAAAAGAGAAGTGCGAGGTATCGATACACTGGAGTTATTACAAGAAGAATGTAAAATGCAACGACACCATTAGCAACACACATCCTTGCATCCGGAACTAGTGTTCCTGACCAACCGACCTCTTCGAGAAAAGAAAATTTAATCGACAGAGCAGAGGATTTATCATAGCATTATTGTAATGGAAAGAAGAAATAAAAAGAGTAGTACTTGATGCATTACCTGCAGTGCACGAGCTTATATACATAGTAAAGACAGATTTCTAGCTATTAAAATGAAGTAAGCTCATTGAATGCCGTACCCCTCGAACAAGAAAAATTCTGAATAAAGCGCTTAAAAGAAATATATCGGTGTTGAGAATTTTTATAATTGGGTAGCAAATCGTTAGGAATTTTATGAATGAAAATTTTCTTTCATCAATCTTGAATTATATTTATATATTTCCTTAATTTTTGGTAGAGAAAGATTTAAAAATGCTTTGGAAATTTTGTCAACTTAAGGAAAATTCTAATAATCTTGGTGCCTTGATATATCTCAAAATTTGTATCTTGCCTATTTTCTACAAATGTAAATATATGTGTGCTACCTAACTCGCAGATGATGTCGTTTGAACTCATATTGCGAAATATTTCGAAATCCGCATAATGCTTCTACGTTAAGAAAAGTAGTTAGTAAGCATCAAAAAAATATTCTTAACATAAAGGCATCCACCTGTTTCTCATTCACAATTCAGATAGATAAGTATTATCTCTAGAGGAAAACAACAAATTAATCTAAACGAAATGAAATCAAACTGAAATAATCGTAAAAAATTTGAAAAAATTGGAAATGGTTCTAACAAAAAAGTTCTCTTGCGACAAATATTCATTAAAAAATAAACAATGATATGAAACATTATCAAGTAATTTAGATAGGTCTTATCTCTAAAGGAAAACAACAAATAAAACTAAACGAAATGAAAGTAAAATGAAGTAATCGTAAAAATTTTGAAAAACTGGAAAAGTTTGTCACAAAAAAAGTTCCTTGAGACAGATATTCATTAAAAAATATACAATGACATGAAACAGAAGCAAACCCAGTTGACATAAACCTAAACGAAATGAAATCAAAATGAGCTGAAGATTTTTTTATATCAAGTCGAACTTCTTATGTACACTTAAATTATTCTAGATTGCATTGCATTGCAAATCTAATTTTTGATGCAATGAATTTCGATTACAAATAATTAATGCAGTAGAGTTCATTTAAAAACCAGACTGATGGCTTTTAGCCCCGAGATAATCTTTTTAAATCGTAGGCTTATTAACTTGGGCACGTGTTTGTATGGAGCTTCGCCGTAGGCAGTTTTTAGATATAAAACCAGAATTGTCACAAGTAGGTGATATCATTTTAAATGTAAATCATAGAAGCAATGATTTAAATAAAATTTATATAAAGTTAATAGGTTGATTCTTTTTAATTCTCCACATATGTATATATGCATACAGAATTTGCAAATACTGTTTTAAACAAAAGCAAATCATCTCTTATTCCAGATTATTTCATACTTTTACAGAGAAGCGGCGCGGCCTCATCACAGCTGAGTTTTTTGTTTTTAATCTACAAAACGTTTCTGAAAGCAAATTAAATCTTGATAACCGACTTTTAATCTCAAGATAATCGTTTTGAAACGCGAGCAGTAGGTATGCATTATTTATTTAAATTTTTTACAATTAATGTTGACCTTTTTATTTGTAATCTGCAAGAGATGATCCAAAAATAAAATATTTCAAATTAAAATGGCATACATTTCATGTTTTTTCATTTCATGTTCACCAAATCGTCAACCTGTTTTTACCGGCACGAGCCCTTGTTTACATACTGGCAATCTGACCCATTTTTTTTTTTTTCGTTATTGTGGCAGGTCATGCTTTTTTGTTTACGCTACCTTCCTACTTTGGAAATTGATGTCATTTTGTTAAGAAAATATGATAATGTGATTTGCACATATCCAGAATTTCATATAAAAATTATGCGAAGCAACAGAAGCAGCTAAGCAACAGGAGCACATAATAGGTGAATGCGTAATTGCACACATATTCGCAGAAAGATGTAACGTGCTGTTCTGTTATTTTTGTTTTGTGCTAACTCAGGTTTACGTTGCCAACGAAGTCTGAAGCAGCGAGAGTGAATAACGTTTGTTTTCTTTTTAATGATAGCTTTTGCATATTGTGCAGTGTTATCAACCTTTAAAGCAAAGCCTAGGGGAAACGGCTGAGGGGGCCGTGGACACTAACCTATGCTTGTCTACGTTAACGAAGAGCTTTTGAAACAAACTATGTACTAAACTATGTACAATTGAAATAAATACTATTAATAACAAAGATTTGCTTTTATTTTCTTGAAAGATGCCTTGCATATACCGTTTTTATACACAGCCTGTTTTACATAACAAAATTCGTTTTTGTTTTCATGCCACTAATAATGCTTAACAAACAAACGCTTTGCAAAAATCTTTATTAAAAAAGTCTTAAACTTCTTTTAGTTTTATTAATAGCATTGTCAGTAACCCTGCTGCAGTTATTCATTCACAACAGGTTTTGTTTTTCTGTTTATGTTAGTGACGACGAATATATGGAATCAACTGTGATAACTGGCCAAGCATGAACTTCTTTAATCAGAAAGCAAGAATTACAAATTAAAGCGAACAACATTATGAAGCCACACATGTAGTGTACCTCAGTAAGAAATGCAACAAGCAGCAAAGACTGGTTTTCTACCCGTTGCAAATAAAGATAAAGTATGAAAGCGCAAGACAAAAGCACATGGTAGATGTAAACATGAACCAATTCCTGCCTTGCGAGCATATGATTTTAGTAAAATGGTAAAAAGCAACATTCTGATACCTTATTCACGTAGCTTGTTTACGCTAAGACAGGTTTTTGAGAGCGAGATTGGTGCATTACTCATATGAATCGGCCAAAATGAAATGAATCGGTTGATTGCTTGTGTGTGTGTGTGTGTGTGTAATGCACCGCGAGCGAGGAGTCCCCCAATGACGTCATACTCCCCATCATGTGTGGGAGCGAGACAGAGACGGATGATGTGTGCAAGCGAGATAGTTGCAAAACTGAATTGGGACCTCCATAAGAAATAACATGGGATTTTGTGCCAGAACTCTCATAGCTTACCTACTTTGCTACATGTTACAGCATAACTTGGTAACTTTTTAAATAGAGGAACCAAGCGAACATGAAATTAATTAAACAGAAATCATGTTTCCTATGCTCAAGAAATGGCGCCATGAACTAACTCCGCATAGAAAACATAAGTTCTGAGAAATTGCGGTTTCACACGGAAACATTATCATTGAATTTTCGGTTTGTATCAACATAAGAGAAAAGGATCATCTTAGTAATCTCTAGAATTTTATTAAATCTAAAAGAAATTCTAAAAGAAATAAAATTCATTCATCCAAATTCAACCGGCAATACATTCTTCAAATTTATCGCCAGGGTAAAAGTGCAGTGTCATATTTCTACCTTAATTACGTTGACCGCCCGCTGGGGTTAGCATTGCAATACCATTTCACTAGCACAAGACCAAAAGCGCAGCTTCAGCTTTTTTATGCATTGTTCAAGAGCTTTTGTGGGTCAACTCGTTTACGCAAGTAAACATAAGCCATAAGTCGGATGATGACCGCTACGTAATTAAGTGCGGTGAAATTTTCCCCTATATCGCTATGTACGAAGCTACAACCAATGCAATGGCGCGCGCTTTTTGCTTCTTGCTGAATACTATAAAAATAATAACACTAGGCGTTTCCCTTCGTCTGAGCTTCCCCTCCTAAAATGTATGTAAAAAATAATAAAAAAATAAATGGAAGACTATAAAAAAGTCGTTGGTTCGTTAGTTCAGGCGATTATTAAGAACTATCAGACTTTGTGAGACATACTTGAGAATAGGAGAGTTCCCCGACCAACGGTAAGGTCTCTTATTCTGGGTATATAAAAAAGACAAGGTTATACAAAGATTTTGTTTCAAAAGAAGAAAAAGTGTTAAATAAAGTTAATCTTTTTTTTTAAAGGAACTTAAAGACTTTTAAAGTAAAGAAAAACTACGTTAGTTCAGGGCAGGTGAGCTTCTGAAAGAAAAGCACTCCCTGTCCTTTAGTGAAAACAAAAAAAAAGAAGATTTTCAACACCTCAGAATTTACAGCATTATCATTTGGATGGATCCCAATCCAAACCTAGGAAAAACATTGAATTTTCAAAAAAATTCGTATTTCGTTTTATTACTTTTCTCCATTCAGGTAGTTTCGGGAATTTATTCCATAAGATTGATTTGGATTTTAAGCCTGAGCGGTATATCGCACAAAAATTTGTAATTTAATCAATTTATCAGACGCTCTACCTACTAGTATTCCCTTATCTCCATTTAAATTAATGCTCAATTCAATAATGTTCAGGTGCTCAGTTCAATAATGTAATTAATTATTTTTAGTCTGCATACTGTTGTGGTTTCTTTGCGAGGAAACCGTTTGATTTAATTCGTTGTTGTTTCTGTCTTTCGTACTGCTTCAATTCTTCCAGGTAGCGACTTTAGTAAATCAAGTGGAGTAGCTATTGAAGCATAACTCCTATGGAGTAGCTATTAAAGCACAACTCCAAGATTTGTGTGGAGTAGCTATTAAAGTACAACTCCTGGGGTTAGTATGGAGTAGCTATTGAAGCACAACTCCTGAGATTAGTGTGGAGTAGCTATTAAAGCACAACAATAGAAAATTATATAAAAAAAGTTTTTATTAAATAATTTTATTTACTAACCATATGCACATTAATTCAATTTTGAATGGCGCATCGCAGGTGAAACATCTCGTTGTAAATTGTGCAATAAGTCTGAAAGTGTCCAAATTCAGTTAATTTCGGTATTTTAAAATTAATAATTTTACTTTGCGGCAGGAATTTTCGAAAAAACAATTTTTTCTCAAAGCCTTTTACAATATTGCAAAGATGCAACCGTTGATAACAGATCTGTTCAGCCACACCTGAAATTAAAAAAACGTATGCATCAAGGTGAATGATAAATACCCACCTGTATCTGGGAAAAGTATCAGGTAGCACCATCCCACGATGAAATCTGTGTTACATTAACCCCTAGAGAAATTATAATGGATCATTGCATGTACATACATACTTACATTGCATATCATGCTTATTAAAAGAAAATATGTACATACCTACATTGCATATGATTCTATAATTCTTACCAAAAGAAAATCATTGCATGTATATACATTATGTACATACCTACTTTGCATAGCAGGAGAAATGAATCATTGCATGTATGTACATACCTACAACACATTATGATTTCTGACAACTAAAGAATGGCACGTACATACATATCATTACTGACCTATAGCAATTATTTGCGTATGTAAAACAAGTGGAAAAAGATAATGAGGTAATACCCCTGTGCGCAAGAAATCTCATATTGTAATATGACGACCTTGCGCCAGAAGACAATCTTCGGAATATAGTCTTCAGCTTCGGATCGTGACGTTAAAAGGAACGTAGTATTCAGACCGTCATGGTAAAACTGCAATCTCTGGACCATTACAATAACCAGCAATATTCAAATCTTGACATTAAACCAACAAGACGTTAAAGACATTAAAAGAAGAAAATCGTCGGATCGAGACAAATTTTAACCTGACTATGGAGCAAATTAGTACTTATTTACTTTATCAGGCTTAATAATGATATCGAACTAAGCAATATCATGAGGAAACATAGAAGAAGTTCTAAAGTTTTACGAGAATAATTATAACAACCTGCTTTGTTAACGCAAGAAATAAATCTAATAATATAATAACAAAGCTGACGACAAAAAACAATTTTGATACAGTGCTTATAGTTAGTAGAATATAGTGGTTCTGATTCTACAGCTATAATTACGCGCGTTGTAATCTACATCAGATATATATATTCAGTTAATCAACATTAATTTAACTTAATAAAAAGAACTTATAATAATAGGTACAATTATATAGGCACTAGACATAATTAATGTAAATATCATCAGAGTAGATTTTTTTTTGTAGATAGGTGTTGCAATACACTAAGTAAAATTAATATTTGAATTCTAAAACTTGCTTGAATTTTGATTGTAAACCTCCATTATATAGTAGGGAATATTAAAACCTAGTAAAATATCGACAACGTTTTAGCAATATGGGGAAAAGAAATTCCAAGGTTGCAGACAATAACGGTGAGATTGTGAACAACCTAATAATATATGATACAGTCAATATTGAGAATAAGCAGATTGTTATTCTTTTGGCAATCATAGCAGTTGTGAAGGTAATAGAAAATAGAAAAAGCATGCTTTGTTCCTCGTTCATGAACAAAAACAACATTGGCTTTAAGTGCCTCGAATGTAACAAACATTTTCACGCTTCATGTGCCAATTTATCTCAGGAGATTGCGACTAGTATTTCGAAGGGGGCTGTTGCCTGCCGCTGCACGAACTGCACTACAAGTCTATATAGGACGGGAGCCCGGAATGCGATGATAACGACCTCGCGGACATTGCTTCAGTCATCCAAAAAATTACTACCGAAATTAACTCCAATCAACTCTAAACAAAAAGAATTTAGTAATGCGGTAAATCTATTAGTCCATGGTCTTAATGACATTAGGAAGCTAACTGGAATGGTCAATGCTAATTCGGACAAAATTGTTCAATTGGAAAAGGATAATGTCACTCTCAAAAATAATGTCAACCAGCTTTTGGATAGAGTTTCATATTTGGAAGATAGGCATCTGTCATCTATTGTCGAAGTTAGAAATGTTCCCTTTCGTTCGGGTGCAGAAATACTCCTCTTAATTGGGAAGCTGCACGAATCTATAAGGATCCCATTGAAGAATACGGATATTGTGAATGCATATCGAAAATCTCAACGTCAACATCCTCAAGATTTATCAGGTTCAATTATAATAAGGTACGCATCTCAATCTATCAGAGACAGAGTAATTTTAGCTAGTAAGGTCAATAGGAGTAGTTTAACTAGTAGGATTTTTGGTAGCATTGATGATAAAAATGAAGATTTTTGATAATGAATTCCTCAGCAGAGAGAAGAGGGCTTTATTTCACGGGGCAAAACAATTTAAACTTAAATTTAATTACCAATTCTTATGGGTTGACCTCCTCACTCCTATCTATCACATAGGCCTTTCTTATTGGATTGGTTAACTCCCTCAGAAATGGCACAGCTGCACGGTGTGCAGCGGTGTAAATCGCCCGCCAGATTGCTTTCGAGTTCTTAACCGAGTCTCCTCAGTCGTTTTGAATATATCGTGGGCATGTTCAAGCACCTTCACCTCCCCTAATCTATTTTATTCCCGCGTTGTCGTGTAGTACATACATACTACTCTCATATAAATTAACAGAAAAACCCAACATCAAGAAAACCCATGAGAAACAATAAAATCATTCAAACAGCAATCAATGAAAATATTTGAAATTACTTCACGCTAACAGCCGTGAAAAATATTCTAAAAAATTGCATCACTAAAATACTTCCGCCAAAGCATTCGAAATCATAAACACAACATATGTGTAAATGATGTAAGCCATTCTTACATCCAATTCATTCTTACCTTTACCTTCTTTTGCCGGCACCAATAAACAAATATTATGTAATAAAAACATTTCTCTTCATTGCATGAAGTTACGTATTCTGTGACAATGAATAGTGATTGCACATGGGTCAACATTTCTTGTGAACGATTTGCATTGCGATTGCATGATTGCTTTGACTGAAATTTTTGTCATATATGAAGTAATAAAATTGTATTTAGGTAACCTTAGAAATTATGTAGGTAAGTTAAGAAATTCAAGAATTTTTGTATACCTTATGAGTAAGGTCGATTATATATAAGCAGAACATTTTTGAATAAAAAACACTCTTTCTCGAGACAGGAAAAGAAGTAGTCTTTCAATACAAATTCTTCCTGCTCATTAAGTCGGCAGTTCTAGTTGTACTAGAACGCCTAATCATTACTCCGGTAACCACAGCTGGCCCTTGGCTTAGCTTCCGGAAGTCGTCAGCTGCTGTGAAGAAGATACCTCTGGGCATAATTGGAGATTCATTACCTGATTAACTGGGAAGTATAGTTAATCATTACATGGCGACCCTGCCTCCCGAGCTGATAGCAATTCTGAAGGAAGACCCTAGAGCTGGACCAAGACCAATATCCATTGAGGAATACCGTAATAGGAACGCAGCCGAGCAGCCCACACAGAAGACAGCAAATAATATCACAAAAAAGAAGAAGAAGAGAGCCGGAAAACTGGTGAAACATAGACGAGAGTTAGCAGAATTACATAGGCTGACCACCCT
Organism: Dioctria linearis; assembly: GCA_963930735.1. Classification (NCBI taxonomy): domain Eukaryota; kingdom Metazoa; phylum Arthropoda; class Insecta; order Diptera; family Asilidae; genus Dioctria; species Dioctria linearis. The sequence continues at coordinate 170,300,393 of OZ005744.1, read as the reverse complement.
AGCCGTCACCAAGGTTGAGAAGAACGCGTTCTTGGATGAAATCCGGATAAAAAAGCAGCAGTACTGGATTGCGAAGAAGAAAGCACCACACAATTTACATTCAGGAGATAATACAAACAATGGGCGGAAAGGAATCTAAAAATAAAGAAGCCACCTCGAATCAGGACGCAGCAGCATCATCATCAGGAAATTCATTTTTAACAGCGGAAATATATATTGAACATGCGACGGATATAAAAATTTTTTTAGGATTAATAATAGCCTTAATTTTAGTAATGATATTATACAAATACGTTAAAAATAAATTCATAAGTAGAGTAAAGAAAGAAGCTAGTAAATTAGTAGTAGCAGTTTAAAATAGATTCATGTAAGAATTTTTTTTTTTAATAAACAAAGACAACAAAACAAAAACATGGCTTTGATAAAAGATGCAGAACCTCAAGACTCTAATTAAGGAATTGGAAAAGACTCTAGAAAATTTCAAGAAAAGTCCGAAGAGAATCTATTCAGCGCAGTTTTTGCTAGTAAAAAGGAATTGGACAGACAATTTAAAGGCAGCATTTCTTGAAGAATATAATCAATTAAATACAGAGCAGAAGCAAATCAATGGCAAACTATTAAATAAATTTAAAACCTTATACGAAGAAATAAATAAATACATTATCATAAAAACACAGCAGATTCAAGAGGTATTGGAAAAATCCATTGAAGAAGAAGAAGAAGAATTTACGGACAGCTCAGACAATCATAATAGTTCAATAGAGGAAACCATAAATAATAACACAATGACATCCTTTGACATAGCGAGCGTCACTAAAATAGTGCCAATATTTGACGGAGACTCGCAACAACTAAACAACTTCATCAACTTAGCAGAGTATCTCCATGATGAATTAAAAACACCAGAAGATAAAACGAAACTGGTAAGATTCCTGATAAAAACAAGATTATCGGAAAGAGCTCGTAACAGAATAGTTAACGAAGCAGATCCCATAAATTTTAAATCTTTTAAGGAAACATTATTCAAAACTTTCAGACCGCACAAAAATGCACTAAAACTCCAAAATGATTTGTCTAAGGTTCGACAGGGAGATAAAACCTTGCAGAGGTACGTTTCAGAGATTGATGCTCTGATAGCAGATTTGAATAATATCCAAATATCAGAACAAGGTGAACAGAATAAAGACATCATTACAAAGATGAATCATAAGATTGCCTTGAACTCTTTTAAATCGGGACTGAGAAATGCAATCAAATATACAGTATTTGCCAGCAGACCTGCGACATACGCTGATGCTATCGATCTTGCACAAGAAATTGATTCAGAACAAGTCAAATCAGAAGAAAACAGAATCTACAGATTCCAAGCGCAAACTCGCAGATCTGGATCATCATATGCAAACAACTACCATAGATACAATAACTTTAACCAGCAATCACGTAAAAACTATAATAGTTACCAACCGCAAAGCAGATTTAATAATAACAGAAGAACATACTTCAATAGTAACGCTAGAGCCAACTTCGCGCAAAATAATTTCAGAAACAATGGAAATCCTTCTCAAAGACAGTACAACAATACGAACAGAGGGAATACCAATTACCAGAATAGACAACCACGACGGATTAATTTGTTAGACTCGGAAAACTACGAAACCGTCCCCGGAGAACACCTATCGAGGGACGAGGAATATCAAGAACAAATAAACAATTAACGAGGATACATTTCATTGATGTAGGCAAGCTAACAAACTACATATCATTACAGACTACCACAACTAAAGCTTCAGCCTCATCATGGTTTATAGATACTGGTGCGGACATCTCGATCGTCAAAATAAGCTGTATAGATTTTAATATTGTAAATAAAAGTGAAATTTGTAAAATAAGAGGCATTACAAAGGGTGAAAGTGAAACCTTAGGAACATTAACATTGCAATTTGATGCAGAAGGTGAAAAATTTAAACATAAAGTACATATAGTAAGTGAAAATTTCCCTATCTCGACAGATGGACTACTAGGGAAAGATTTCTTCATAAAATATAAGTGTAGAAAAGACTATGAAATTTTTATATTTACAATTTGTGCAGAACTTAGTGATATTAACCTACCCATTATAACTAAAATTCCAGAACAAGAATTCATTACTATACCTTCTAGATCTCAAATTATACAACCTATAAACATAGAAATAAGTGAAGATAGTGTAGTGCTAAGTAAAGAGATCAGAGAAGGGCTACACGTAGCGAATACTATAATACCAGCAAAAGGTATAAAACATATAAAATTAATAAATGTAACTGAGAATGACATACACATAAAGAATCCGCAGTTAGAAGTTGTTCCTTTGAATAATTTTAGATTCATAAAGAAGACAATCAGACATAAGGTTAAGGAGGAAGAGAGATTTGAACAACTAAAAAGTGAGTTAAATGTACAAAATTTGGATGAAAAAGCAAAGGATACGCTATATGAATTATGCAGGAATTATACAGATATTTTCTATCTAACTAATGATAAATTAACAGTTAATAATTTTTACCAGCAGCATATATCGACACACGATAATTCTCCAGTATATATTAAAAATTATCGTCTTCCGCAGACGCAATTGGAAGAAATAAATAGACAAGTGGACAAACTGCTAGATGAAGACATCATTGAGCATTCAACAAGTGCATACAATTCCCCCTTATTGGTAGTACCCAAAAAGGATAACAAAGGTGAAAAGAAATGGAGAATGGTTGTTGACTTTCGTCAACTCAACAAAAGAATAACGGATGACAAATTTCCTCTAACAAGATTAGAAGATATTCTGGACAACCTAGGAAAAGCTAGATATTTTTCGACTTTGGACCTCACAAGCTCTTTTCATCAGATTGAACTGGATGAAGAATCACGACCACTCACAGCCTTTTCAACAAATAAAGGGCATTTTCAATTTAAGCGACTACCATTTGGTCTAAAAATATCAACCAACAGTTTTCAACGCATGCTATCCATAGCACTCGCAGGACTAGACGCAGAGACATTCCTATATGTTGACGACATAATTACTTATGGGTGCAACCTACAACATCACAACAGGAATCTAATAAAAACATTCAATCGCTTAAGAGAATACAACTTGAAGCTAAATCCACAAAAATGCAATTTTCTACAAACAGAAGTAGTTTACCTAGGACACCTTATAACCAGTGAAGGAATAAAGACAGATCCAAGAAAATATGATAGCATAGTAAACTACCCAAAGCCAACAAACGCCGATGAAACTCGAAGATTCACAGCATTCTGTAATTACTACAGAAGATTCATCGCAAACTTTGCTGAGATTGCAAAACCACTCAATCAGCTTACAAAGAAAAACACACCATTCATATGGTCGGAGCAATGTGAAGAAGCATTTCAAACATTAAAACAGAGACTAATAAGTCCTCCAGTTCTCCAATACCCAAACTTCGACGAACCCTTTATCCTAACTACAGATGCTTCTGACTCAGCACTAGGAGCAGTACTATCACAAGGAGAAATTGGAAAAGATTTACCGATTTCTTACGCAAGCAGATCTTTAAATAAACACGAATTGAACAAACCCATCATAATTAAAGAATTACTAGGAATCTACTGGGCTATAACTCATTTCAGACCATACTTATATGGTCGCAAATTCATAGTAGTTACAGATCATCGTCCACTCGTCAGCCTATTTACTCATAAGAATCCATCATCAAAGATGACACGAATTAGAATGGAATTATCGGAATATGACTTTGAAATCATTTATAAAAAAGGAGCGCTAAATACAAATGCAGACGCACTCTCGAGAATTAAATTGAGCTCAGAAATATTAAAAGAAATGGTACCAAAAGAAATAAATAAAATAGAGAAAATATATAATGTGAAATCACGTGATAAAAATAAAAGCACGGACGAATCGTCAGGCCAACTATTCATCCATCAATGTGCTTCTATTTCAGAAATTAATACAATAAAAAAGTTAAAATTTATAAATTTAGAAGAGGATATCCTAGAAAGAAGATATAACAAGAAAAAGAATATATTTATAAAAAGAAAGAAGTTGCAATCGAGTATAGTAATAAACCATGCCTTAGATTAGGTTTTATCTTGGAGACACTGTCACTCTCTATGATTAGCAACAGAATACAAAAGCTAGCTCTATCCACGAAAGATAGTATATTCAAGAATGTAAACATAAAAACATTTAAAGAAGAATTTAATAAAATACAAAGAAAGTTAATAAAAGAAAGAAACAGCTCCATAAGAATAATTTTATATGAACCTCCTAAAAATATAACCGACAAAGAAAAACAATTGGAAATAATTAAGGAATTTCACGATACACCACACAAAGGTGGACACACAGGAATAAAGAGAACCATCAACAAAATCAAACAACGTTACTGCTGGAAAAATCTGAATAAAATGGTTAAATCGTACGTCAATAATTGTGAAGAATGTAAATTAAACAAAGTTGTGAGACATACTAAAGAACGCTTAACAATTACTGACACTCCCAGCACTAGTTTCGAAACATTAGAAATAGACACAATAGGACCCTTAAGACAAAGTAAGTACTACAGGTACATACTAACATGCCAATGCCAATTGACGAAATACGTTGAAGCATTCCCGATGGAAAACAAGGAAGCGAAAACAATCGCGAAAATATTGGTTGAAAAGATCATCTTAAAATATGGTGCAGTCACAAAAATTAGAACAGATAAGGGAACTGAATTTGTGAACAGTATATTCAAAGAAATATGTAAAATTTTCCATATAGAACATGTTACATCAACCCCATTTCACCATGAGACCATGGGTTCAATCGAAAGAAACCATAGAGTACTGAATGAATATTTACTCTCTACATGTAAAAACGACCAATGGGATGAATGGCTACCTTATTTTACGTTTTCCTACAATATAACACCGCACTCTGAAACCAATTTAACACCATTCGAACTAATTTACGGAAAGATTGCAACACTGCCCAACTTAAGAAATCAAGACATAAGTCCAATATATAACATAGATGATTATGCCAAAGAGGTCAAATATAGAATACAGCAAACACAAAAACTTGCAAAAGCCATATTAGAACTAACTAAGAGAAACAGAAAAACAATTCATGACAGAAACATCAAACCATTAAACATTAAAGTAGGAGATAAAGTTAAAATAAGAGTAGGGAATAAGAGAAAATCGGAGCCACCATACAAAGGACCGTACTTAGTTGTAGAAACAAATAATGTAAATAGCAAGCTTAACATTAATGGAGAAACTAAAGAAATCCACAACAATAGGCTAGTTAATTACTAGAATAGAGTATATATCATAAAAACATGTATTAAAGTAAGACAGAGGTTAATAAGATTAATTACTTACAAAAACATCACAGTAGGACAAGATAATATGCAAACGCAAATCAATTCAAAAAAAAAATTTTTTTTTTTTTTTTCAAACAAATTTTTTTTTTCCTAATAAAGGGAGGGATGTAGTACATACATACTACTCTCATATAAATTAACAGAAAAACCCAACATCAAGAAAACCCATGGAAACAATAAAATCATTCAAACAGCAATCAATGAAAATATTTGAAATTACTTCACGCTAACAGTCGTGAAAAATATTCTAAAAAATTGCATCACTAAAATACTTCCGCCAAAGCATTCGAAATCATAAACACAACATATGTGTAAATGATGTAAGCCATTCTTACATCCAATTCATTCTTACCTTTACCTTCTTTTGCCGGCACCAATAAACAAATACATGGGTCAACATTTCTTGTGAACGATTTGCATTGCGATTGCATGATTGCTTTGACTGAAATTTTTGTCATATATGAAGTAATAAAATTGTATTTAGGTAACCTTAGAAATTATGTAGGTAAGTTAAGAAATTCAAGAATTTTTGTATACCTTATGAGTAAGGTCGATTATATATAAGCAGAACATTTTTGAATAAAAAACACTCTTTCTCGAGACAGGAAAAGAAGTAGTCTTTCAATACAAATTCTTCCTGCTCATTAAGTCGGCAGTTCTAGTTGTACTAGAACGCCTAATCATTACTCCGGTAACCACAGCTGGCCCTTGGCTTAGCTTCCGGAAGTCGTCAGCTGCTGTGAAGAAGATACCTCTGGGCATAATTGGAGATTCATTACCTGATTAACTGGGAAGTATAGTTAATCATTACAGTCGTGTCCCAAAAGCAATCAAATAACGAAAAACTATTGAATCAATTTCCACCCGAAAAAACAACGAAACTTCTTTAAATAAAAACGCTTGCATTTCTTTAGCACAATACAAAACTTTATTACCCGCAATAACTGACCTATCTTAACTATAATATAATGTTAATACTAAGATAAAGATAGACAAGATAATAAAAGAAATACATAACAATAGATTAAAGAAATTCTAGATACGATCAAACTTTAAACATAAGAATATTATATTTGTTAGAACACTTCCTACATTCTAATTCGTACATTCTAAGCTTATAACAAAAAATTTCACTTCAATTAAGCAACTATTTTTTTCATAAGGGAAGGGATGTAATGCATCAAGCAAAATATACAAGACAAATACATTAAATGGTAAATAATATGAAAATATAAAATATCTTCGATAATTTCATTGCCACAATATATGTATTGCCACTCAATGTATTTTCTTTCGTGAAAAGTTCTAAATTACAAGACAGGGCCCATTTCGAAATTCATAGCATATGCCCAATGGGATCCCCAATCCCTCCCCTTTTTGATGGCTATTGTATCCTAGGCTATGTAGGTGTGATCTATTAATACCTGGTCAGATTTTTCATTATAGCCTCAGATATTCATCTATCGATATAGTGTGATGAACTATGCATAAAAATACAAGCAATTAACAAATCAATTAAAAACGCAAGTTTGCACTGTGGCGCAACGACCTAAAGAAAGGCATTAACAATTTGTAAATTAAATAAAAGGCCAAAAACATTTGGAACAGCCAAGAAAGTAAACAAAACAAACAAACAACAAATAAACACAATTATCGAAAGAAAAAAAAAGAAAGCAAGCGAAATAAATAGCTACCCAATATTACTGAAAGTTGATGATAGAGTAATAGGAATTGGGCCCAAACATTTTTTTTTACTATGTACTCCACCATACAATAGCTATTTTTATGAATAATTATTGTAATGAATTAGATATAGCATAATAATAAATAACTGATTATGGAAACTAATAAACACTTAAAATAATACAAACAGGTGAGCAAGCGGAATAGGAAATTTAGCCTAGATTAAGTGAACTTAACAATGTATTAAAATTAGCGCAACAAATTTATAAGTATACTATAGATAGAATTATCATAACAACCTAATATAATTAGTTCCAATGTAATACCTAAATAATAATAAACAAACAAACAATAACAACAAAAATTCTCTTTTGTTATTATTTTTTTTCCATAAAGGGAAAGGTGTGGTGCAACGACCTAAGGAAAAGCGTAAACAAATTTTTGCAAATAAATAAAATGCGCCAATTATAGAGATCTGCTCTCTGAGCTTCTCTAAGGAGATCTGCTTGTAATAAGCTTCTCCACACTTCATTAGCAGGTAGAATTACCACTAGCAGCAGATACCAACAACAATTAAAAGAGAAAGGTATTGTACTTCTGCATGGCAAAGGCAATAGGACTTCCACAACACATTCAGCATAGTTGCAAATAACAGTTGACGTGAAATCGTTTTGCAACTTATATTTATCGTAATGTACAAATCGTAATTAAGATTAGACTAGCAAATTTACTTCTGCCTAAATATAGTCCCTTTTCCCCTGGATCTTAGCCACTTTAAGAGATTTATAACCCTTTAAAGTTGCTACATGTTACAGCATAACTTGGCAACTTTTTAAATAGAGGAACCAAGCAAACATGAAATTAATTAAACAGAAATCATGTTTCCTATGCTCAAGAAATGGCGCCATGAACTAACTCCGCATAGAAAACATAAGTTCTGAGAAATTGCGGTTTCACACGGAAACATTATCATTGAATTTTCTGTTTGTATCAACATAAGAGAAGAGTGTCTGCCTTTAGGATCTGGTATGTCAAAGTGTTTGCCCTCTGTAATGAGCCGCCATTACCTCTATTGAGATGAAATCATCTTAGTAATCTCTAGAATTTTATTAAATCTAAAAGAAATAAAATTCATTCATCCAAATTCAACCGACAATACATTCTTCAAATTTATCGCCAGGATAAAAGTGCAGTGTCATATTTCTACCTTAATTACGTTGACCGCCCGCTGCGGTTAGCATTGCAACACCATTTCACTAGCACAAGACCAAAAGCGCAGCTTCAGCTTTTTTGTGCATTGTTCACGAGTTTTGTGGGTCATCTCGTTTACGCAAGTAAACATAAGCACATATGCCGGACGATGACCGCTACGTAATTAAGTGCGGTGAAACTTTCCTCTAAAACGCTATGTACGAAGCTAGAACCAATGCAATGGCGCGCGCTTCTTGCTGAATACTATAAAAATAATAACGATAGGCGTTTCCCTTCTTTTGAGGTTCCCCTCCTAAAATGTATGTAAATAATGTACGATATGCTTCGATCAAAAAAATAAATGGAAAACTATAAAAAAGTCGGTGGTTCGTTAGTTCAGGTGATTATTAAGAACTATCAGACTTTGTGTCTCAGAATAGGAAAGTCCCCCGACCAACGGTAAGGTCTCTTATATATGGGTATATAAAAAAGACAAGGTTATACAAAGATTTTGTTTCAAAAGAAGAAAAAATGTTAAATAAAGTTTTTTTTTTTAAAGTAACCTAATGACTTTTAAAGTAAAGAAAAACTATGTTAGCTCAGGGCAGGTGAACTTCTGAAAGAAAAGCACTCCCTGTCCTTTGGTGAAAACAAACAAAACGATTTTCAACACCTTAGAATTTACAGGAGTATCCCTTGGATGTCAATCCAAACCTAGCAAAAACATTGAATTTTCTAAATTTTATCATATTTCGTTTTATTACTTTTCTCCATTCATGTAGTTTCCACATGGGTAGCTATTCCAACAACTACACTGGTCCAAATCATCTTGACATATAATTTTTATTTCCCTTGCCAAATCTCTGGGTAATATCGGGAGTTTATTCCATAAGATCAAGTAAATGTTCGATTTACCCACCCTCTTGCTAGAACTTTTACCCTAGAAATAAAAATATAATAAATTTTCGCTCTTATTAAGGATATTATTTTAACTTACTGTGATATAGCCATTTAATAAATCAATCAGCATAATTATGGCAAAATATAAAAAAACGTACGCTTGACAAAAATATATTCAATCACAATAACTGTGAAATAATACTAATAATGCTTTCTACGCATGACATATGTTCACACAAATGCAGTCACACTTAAATTATTATATTAACCCTAAAAGTGACTGCATTGTGTACAAGTGACACACTTAAAATGGGTCAAGTCAGCTGCATCACAAAGAATTGAAGTAAGTACTTTCGGTACCACATTAGGAAAAGCTCGATTTGGATTTTAATCCTGAACGGTATATCGCACAAAAATTTTTAAGTTTGTCATTTTATCAGACGCCCATATGTCAATTATCCCTACTAGTATTGCAAAGCAAGCATTATTAATTATTACAGTTTCCTTTATCTCCATTTAAATTAATGCTCAATTCAATAATGTTCAGGTGCTCAGTTCAATAATGTAATTAATCATTTTTAGTCTGCATACTTCCACACACTTTTGTAAAGGTTATGCATTACAAGCCACACACAAAAAATGTAAAAAAGGATGCTTGACTTGACGCAAAGGGGAAATGATAATGTACGAAAATAGCTCTGTAAATTCATAAGAAAAGCAAAAACAATTATAGAGTTTTGCTATGAAAATTCATAGCATTATGCCTGAGGTCAGTTATTACTCCATTTATTAAAAATTTGATATCTATTAGCCATTAAGAACTTTTGTATTATTCAATTTTCATTATCTATAAGTGCTGATATTACAATTCATATTCTCTAAATTTATTATTATTAATCACTTGAGGAACAAGTAAGATTAGAAGTCGAACTTCTTATATACACTTAAATTATTCCAGACTTTTTATGAAATACCCTTATATTGTACTGGAAATCTTATTTTTGATTCTATGAATTTTGATTGTAAATAAATGAAATAGAAAATTATAAAAGAAGTTTTTATTAAAAAATTTTATTTACTAACCATATACACATATAGATTAATACAATTTTGAACGGCGCATCGCAGGTGAAATATGTCGATTGTAAATTGTACAATAAGTCTGAAAGTGTTCAAGTTCACTTAATTTCGGTATTTTAAAATTAATAATTTTACTTTGCTGCAGAAATTTTCGAAGAAACAATTCTTTCTCAAAGCCTTTTACAATATTGTAAAGATGTAACCGTTGATAACAGATCTGTTCAGCCACACCTGAAATTAAAAAAACATGCATTAAAATCCGTATACATCAAGGAGAATGCTATATACCCACCTGTACCTGGGAAAAGTATCAGGTATTACCATCCCACGCTGAAATCTGTAAGAAGGAAAGCAAGATATTAATAAATACACATTATGTTATGGTAGTATAAAGAGTGATTTATTTGGACGTGAAGTTCAGACTGTCAGCATGAGCTGACAGATCACTCGGTGGACAGCGTTGGCTGCAGGGCGGCACGCTAGCTCGCCTCGGCTATTGGCGGAGAGTGTGGGGATGTTCCACGAAGACCTGCCGCTGTGAATGATATATACCCACCTGTACCTGGGAAAAGTATCAGGTATCACCATCCCACGCTGAAATCTGTAAGAAGGAAAGCAAGATATTAATAAATACACATGAATTCAAAACAAACAAGCAAATGGTCAAAATTATAATTAGCAACACAATTTCTAACATAATATTTACATGTATTAATGGCAGGAGACAATTCTTCTTTCTAATTAGTATCTGGTCCAGGACGAATTCTAATGATACTCTAGAATCTAGAGTCTAGATGAATGCCCATTGTAGACATATTCCCGTGAGCAGCACAGGTAGAAATCTTGAAATAAAATATCAATATCTGGAAATCCAAGTTGCAGTTCCCACGGAAGAGAATTTCTAAATTCCCAGAAACGATATTCCAAACAAAGCAAACTATAAACCTTCAAATACTTACATTAGCTTCTCACATGAATTCAAAACAAACAAACAATTGGTCAAAATTATAATTAGCGACACAATTTCTAACATAATATTTACATGTATTAATGGCAGGAGACAATTCTTCTTTCTAATTATATCTGGTCCAAGACGAATTCTGATGATACCCTAGGCGAATGCCCGTTGTAATCATATTCCCGTGAACAGCTCAGGTAGAAATCTTGAAATAAAAGTCACCTGTGTTGTATATGTATATACAAACCCTAAAATTAACATATACATATACCTTGGAATAGTATATGCAAACCTAGGTCTTTCCATTTTTCTTAAATCGTACGTTATATATATACCATATACATACACTTGCAAAGTGCAAAATAAGCTTTCCCTACGCTGAAGACAAGAGCATTCATGCCTTTTCCATGTCTCTTCGTTCGCTTATCAGCGGCGCGCGGTATTAAGCTACCATTTTTTCTAGCCCCCGCTGAATGGAATTCGTTTGAACATGCATGAACATGTCCAAACGAAGTGACATTTTCCCTCTCTGGACAAAAAGTGCTTAATAAGTACTTGTGTCCGGCTGGAAAGATTCTTGGGTAACGAAAAGAAAGAGCTTTGAGTCGGTCGTCTTTTGGGAAAGAGTTGTGTTCTCTTTGCCGGGAGTTAACGTTGCGAAACGAAATAGAAAAGATACGACTATCGTAATCCCAGAATAGTCAGAATAACTAGGATAATTAGAATAGAAATAAAAGGAAATCTTGTGAGTGATAAACCAAAATTTAGGTTGTGGTGACATTAAAATCACACAGTGTTACATACAAACTTAAACACAATTATCGTAATTTAAGAATAGCTAGAGTACTTTAAATAAAACCAAGTCGTTGTAATACCTATGTTGTGTATTTGAGTGATCTTACGAGTACCTCCCTTTAGAACAAGTAAATTAAAGCAATTTACCAATTTGTAACTCACTCTAATCTCACTAAATCATTGGATACATTAAATTGCTAATAGTAGCAAAATGTTGGCAAATTTAACATAAAACAAAGAAAATGTATCCCCTTGACACATAACCAACATATAAGAAATTAAGCAAGTTATGGCAACAAAAACATAGAAAACACAATAACACAACATCAAAACCATATTAGATCAACTCACCTGAAACTGCACCTGAACTCACACGAAATCCCTGCGTAAACAAATCCTCCGCGAAACGAAATACAAGATCGCGAACTATTCGCGAGGAATACACTGGTGGTATTAAAAACGGATGAAACATCGGAAAAAGGTCATAAATACCACCAGAATCCGTTAAAATCCGTATACATCAAGGTGAATGCTATATACCCACCTGTACCTGGGAAAAGTATCAGGTATCACCATCCCACGCTGAAATCTGTAAGAAGGAAAGCAAGATATTAATAAATACACAAGATGTTATGATAGTATAAAGAGTGATTTATTTGGACGTGAAGTTCAGACTGTCAGCATGAGCTGACAGATCACTCGGTGGACAGCGTTGGCTGCAGGGCGGCACGCTAGCTCGCCTCGGCTATTGGCGGAGAGTGTGGTGATGTTCCACGAAGAACTGCCGCTGTGCCACCAGCCATATACAAAAAAAATTCGTGCCTGACAAGCCAAAAAGGAAGCACACACTCGGTCCCGAAGGGACCATTACACCACTTACCCTTACCTTAGTGAAGGCGCAGTTGTTCTGCCTTTATCTGCATTGCCCCATATCCACCCAACGACACTGAGGGTAGCAGTCATTTTGTTCAGTGTCCCTTGTTGATCTGAAAGAGAGAAAAAACGAACATATTCAACCATCAACTCGAGAAGGGCTCCGGGAGAGTGAGAGGAAAATTGATCACCTTTAGAACAAGTAAATTAAAGCAATTTACCAATTTGTAACTCACTCTAATCTCACTAAATCATTGGATACATTAAATTGCTAATAGTAGCAAAATATTGGCAAATTCAACATAAAACAAAGAAAATGTATCCCCTTGACACATAACCAACATATAAGAAATTAAGCAAGTTATGGAAATAAAAACATAGAAAACACAATAACACAACACCTTAACCATATTCGAACAACTCACCTGAAACTGCACCTGAACTCACACGAAATCACGGCGTAAACAAATCCGCTAAACGAAATACAAGATCGCGAACTTTTCGCGAGGAATACACTGGTGATATTAAAAACGGATGAAACATCGGAAAAAGGTCATAAGTACCACCAGAATCAGTTTGCTCAAATGATATTAAAAAACAAATTTTCGCATTAATTAATTAATTTGAAGCTGCAGATTAAAAAGCAGAGATGGCCTCATGTAAATTTCATTGTAGATTTACATAGTTCAATCTTACTATTTCCCTACAAAAAGAACTTGTGGAAGTACATACAAGATGGCGGAGCTGGTTATAAAAGAAGCATCGCTCTCTTTAAGTTTTCGATCGTGACAGAAGCAACAAATGTAACAAGTATAATCCGCAATTATTTCAGATTATTATTAAACAGCTTACATTGAATCGTTACATACCTTACAAAGGGCTGTAATGAGTGGCGGCCCCAAAACACCCCTTTTTCATACTAACAGTATACCAAGGCCACTCATTACTTTCCCTAAGAAAGGATACGTACTTTCCCTAGAACACAGACATAACAACAAAAGACTAAAAGACACATATGTACCATGCAAGATATTAAAACACGAGCCAAGCCAATTTACAAAAGAATATTCAAAAGTCGGCCGTGAAAAAATCTTAGAAATGCTGTCATGAAGCAACACAAAACATTAAAATTCAATTGTGTGCCATGAAGCAACCAAATGTTCTATTTCCTCAAGCATAAGGAAATACCAACGCTCAATTGCAAACAATCGAGCGTATCAAATTGCATAACAAATGAGTGCAGTAAACAATTTCTCTTCCTCAGTCAAAAGCCCCAACATATGGTCAACTGGGCCACTGAGATACTATGTACATACATGAAATTGTTTACATGAGAATAGTTCAAGCATTCTCGGAGGGGAATGTCTTACGAAAGCATTAAGTACTCAAGAACTTTTTTCAAACGTTCTCAGTGGGGAAAGCTTGAAAACTGATAGGAACAAACATAAATTAAGAACGAGTATGGAAGAGATACTCGCTAATTCCTATAAGAATTTCCCGAAGGGGAAATCTCAAATGTCTTTCTGCGTCTACGATTCGCTGGAAACCTAGTAAAGAGGCGTGGTTTCTTGTAAATAGGAAATACTCAGCTACTGATCATGAGAAGCTGGCGTAACCCTTTAGTATAAATTTCCGATCATTTGTATGATCGAGGCAGTCTATTTTTAAAAATTAAAACGTTGATAACTACTGATAAGATTCCCCCGACCAACGCTAAGGAATCTAAACAGCTCATAGAAATAAAATATAACGTACTAAAAGTGTATTCGGTCATATATATATATATATATTAAATTGTATAGTGTTATAAGAAAAACCTCGGAAGTGTAGTATCATTCCGTATAGAAGTGTCATAATAAAATAAAAGCTAGAAAGTGAAGTTACAGTTTTTCTTTTGATCGTTTGATATACATATACCCAAACAACAAATTACGCAGGAAAGGGCAGGTGATTTTCCTCCATTACGAGAAGCACTTCCTCATCCTGTTGCCCAACAGACGCGCAACAGGGCATTGCGACTCTATATGTAACTGCAGCATAGATTCAACAGACAATTTTTTTTCATTTGCATCAAATCAACTCGTCGAACAATTTTGCATTGAATCGCTACACACCTTGAAGAGGGCATTGCGATTCTATATGCGACTGGATCATAAATTCATATTCAACAGCAGCCATTTTTGGATAGAATTAAGGAAAGGTGCAATTTGAAATGAAGTTAAGTTCCTTTAATTCGTAGATTTGTAGTTGTAGTGAATTTTTGTAGTAATTTAGTAGTATGTAATAGTAGTTAGCTTTGCAGCATACTCTTGCACTCAAGTGACGAATTTTGAATTTAATAATTGTTTATGATAATCCCATTTTTGCAATGCAACTATTTAGCTTGGAATTTTTGACGCAATAACCCAAAGATGAAGTAAACGCTCGCATTTATTCCTTATTGACCTTAATACCGTTACGCACATCAAATTATTCGCCTTGGTTGATTAAACATTTTTTTTTTGTACTTGAAAAGATCAGGTAAATGGTTACAGTCCCACTTCAATCAGTTGAACTCGTTCTGTAATCTGTATTTAAAATCCAGTTTATCCAGCTCTTCCAGAGGATAAGGCGACTTGAAGAAATTTAGACTAGGCATTACAGATCCTGTTCGCAAAGTATTGTGCATGGTTTCCAACAGCAAAATAAATGTCTAATATGACAATTCCTGAACTCATGACTTTACTATACAAAGAAAATACTAAATTGATATTAAAAGTCATATTTTCAAGATCTTATATATGTAATCCGTATATAAACCGGTTTCTTAAAAGTAATATAAATTTACAAGAGCTCTTCGTTGACCATAAGAAATCTTATAAATTAGCAAGGAGCGGCTTTCTTTACACAAACTTAAAAGATAGCGTAAAATGTTATTTTTATTCTTTGAGCTCTTTCAACTCTCCTTCGGACATTGAAGCAGAACATATACGTCTCTCCCCAAAGTGTATCTACGCAAGCAATAGGGCTGCTTGTGGCCCGTACAATCAGCCGTTGCTGCAGTCAAAAAATATTTTAATGGCATTTTTAATACATTAAAATTTGAATCAGGAACAATTATTGTGCGCTGTGAAATTTATTACTTTTACTGGGTATTTAAGTAAAAACTATGAAAAAACAAGTCAGGTTGAACGACACAATCAAATATTTGTACGCAATAGACAGGTTTTGGTTCAACTAACAGGTTTTGCAACTAACTACTTGAACCAGTTCATCCAATAAAATTAAAAATTATTCAATAAAATTAATATGACCCGCATTTCGTGTTTTTCATTTAACACTCAACCACGTTTTCATCTCACAACCAGCTACAATCCAAATAGCTAATCAGATTATATATTTCGCAGATAAAGACCATCAGAATATTAAAAGCTCGCAACTAGAATATCCACACCCGGTAAAATCTAATCTGACTGACACCATTAATTAAAAAAGTTAAGCACACCACCCAAAAACATATAATTATGTTAAGAGCTGAGGATGCCAATCATATTTTGAATGAAAATGCATACTCCTTAGATCAGTTGGAAGAACAGATTGTAAGGAGCCTACAGCCTCATCATTGCCCCAATAGGCTAAACGCCAAAGCTCTGGAAATCCAAATTGCAGTTCCAACGGAAGAGAACTTCTAAATTCCCAGGAACGATATTCCAAACAAAGCAGACCTATAAACCTTCAAATATTCTTCCTAAAAATCCAAATGTATACTTACTTACATTAGTTCGCTTTCTAAGAGCAAATATTTCCGCATAAACAATATGCGACATATTCCGGCAGTAGTTCCGCTTACCCAAAAGATTTCCGTATGCCCATTTGTTCAAAGAACAAACATTCCCCATATGTGAAAATGCAGTCGCATCACAATGGAAACAAAGTCGCGTAAGTCATAAAATGTCGCAACCCATTTTCAAGTACACATCGCTCATACACTTGAAAAAGTTGACCGTCATATACACCCCACAGTGCTGGGTCTTGCATCATGGAAATAAACAAACACCACCGCAGTGCTGGCTGTCACGATATGTCGGTATACATACAAATTATGTACTATTGCCCAACAGCAGACATTCTTTTCTTATGTTCTCTGCTCATGCCTGAACGGCTTATACAATTTATGTATAACGTTGCCCAATAGAAGCAATTCAGTTAAATTCGGCTTATGTGCCTGAACGTCTTACTGCTGCAACGATATTATGCAGCTAGGCGTGTTTTTGATTCAAAGATGAGGAAGTAAATTCCCTCCTCACTGAAATCCGTGTTTTGAATGGCGAATGTGAAATCATTTAAATAAATAGCCGCGTACTGATCAAGCACAGGCAGTCAGATTTTAACAGTGAACAAGCGGACAGATTTTAATATTCAGAGCTAATAGTCAGATTTCGGAAGACATTCAGTAGTTTTTCTCAATCTTCGCGAATCATTTCTTAAACTTCACTTCGACGTGTTCAAGAGTTTATTACAAAGCAGTCAGCTTTAGTACCGATTGAGGTTTTTCCCAAAATCTTTCAGTGATTCTCGAGTGCTCTTAAAACCGTGAAAGATCCACGCAGTAACAGCCAGTTAGTCGCTTCGGTGTCGAACATTATCTCTGAGTTCCGTGGTAATTTTCTTGCTCAGCATAGTCGGAATACTGAAACTATGTAAAGTCATAAGAAACAAGAAAAAAAGGATCATAGTCGAAACACCCAAAATAATAACCGTCAGTAATCCAAAACCTCAGTTAGATACTGAGACACACCCTCAATTTCATGCAGAAACCGCGGAATCAATAAGTCCTGATCCTATATTAGATATCACGTTTTGTACTTTTACTCCACCACAAGAAAAGGCGTCGATAAACAAAGTCAACCAAATCTAACAAAATTTCCAATAAGAAATATCGAAAGCGAATAAATCCCGATTTAACCCGCTAAGAGCTGCACAAGAAATAGAGGTAGCAAACAAAGAACGAGCTTTCTTTCGAACTACTCGTTCGGAACTCAAGGATTCAATTAAACACCGGTTGGTCCCGTCACAACAAGCAAATAAAATCAAGCAAATATACCATTACCACCCCACCGTCACCTCTACATATATTACATAAGTCGTGTCGAAACAGATTCGATTCCACGATATTCTAGATAATACTAGATAATAAAAAATATCTGCCTTTGAAAAGTAAATTATAAATAAAAAAAGAGAAAAAATACACACATCCTGAAAACATACATATTTATAAATGTATATATTTGTACATAAATATTACATAGATTCAATCCAATTCAATTACTCTATTACTTCATTGCAACCCGAGAATATTGTGACAATGTACGCGAATTGCTCTGTGAATGCATAAGAAATGCAAATGCATTATGTATGATGTCATTACTTCATTTATTAAAAATTTGAAATCTATTAGCCATTAAGAACTTTTGTATTATATGATGGGGGTGAAATGTTTTTACATATTCGTAATATACTCACCCAGACCTTTCCAATGAGTGTTCATATGCTAAGATTGGATGAAAAATATAAGTTCTGATATTGCAATTAAAATTCTCTAAATTTATTGTTGCAATTATTTTCTAATGGTACTTTGTTTACACATAATTACGATATGAATCCCTTTTTCCCACTTTTCTAACCATTCGATTATATTTCGCATAAATGCTAGAAGTGCTGGGGCTGAAGCACATGCTATATTTCATTGAAATATATATGATGTTATGGTGTGAGCATATAGGTGCACCACTCCCATTACTCATTGGTTGTTTGGCAAAGTACCTGAGATTAGACTAGATCACATGAACTAGAGTTAGCAATTGTCTACGAAAGTTACATGTATGTTAATGACTGTATCCAAATATATTGCATACCTGGCATAATAATCAATGCAGACTTGTATGATAAAACTTTGTAAATAAAGGGAGCAGCTCTAAGAATGGCAAAATTAATCCAACCATAAAACGGGTGATCTTACAGCCAATATATCTGAAAAGAAAGAAAAACAACAAAAAGTATCTAAATCTTCACAACATAAAAGTATATAATAGTACTTATAAAATTTGTTCCATATCCTGGTCCCATTCCTAGTCCACATCGTTCAAGTTGATAATATTATCTAAAAATTAATTGAAAACCTAATCAAAGAAGTTAAAATAATTAAAATACAAAAAGTCATATTTCATACTCGTCACAACAATGCTACACACACATATCCGGTCCTGAAGGAAACCTTACACCACTTGCCTTGTAGTTACTGTGAGTACTGGATGAATGTACTCATTTAAATTCCCCTACCTCCCTGTGACATTTCCGGCACAAGTATGCAATGTGCTTATAAAACTTGAAAAGCGGAGGAGCGGACCTTACTATGAAAGGATAAGCACATCAATCGAA
The DNA here is from genome assembly GCA_963930735.1 of Dioctria linearis. NCBI lineage: Eukaryota > Metazoa > Arthropoda > Insecta > Diptera > Asilidae > Dioctria > Dioctria linearis. The sequence continues at coordinate 170,281,088 of OZ005744.1, read as the reverse complement.
TTAGCCCGTCGCGTCATCACCCCGCAATTGACACCAACTGTAACACAATTTCCATGAAGTATTGTTATCGCTCGGCGTGATCGTGACAAGATTTTGTATATAAAATTTAACTGTCTATCAAATTGAATATTGTGTACTGTAAAGCCACGACCACAGACAATAACATTAAGCCACAATAGAAACAATTAATTAATTATCAAACGTAAGAATTTTTGTGATCGATCAAACATAAATGCTGACATAACCATTAAGACTCTTTAAATCCATTATTGCAATTTTAGCAATAATTCCCTCCTTTAGCATAATTAGCAATACCAATTTCTGTGACAAAATTTGTATAAATAGCCATACACAAAGCAATAAAATTCAAAGTTTACTAGAACTTCTTTTGAATTTATTAATTTTCATAAAAAGCGGCATTTTCTGCCATAAACAGTCAAATCGGCATACTGTGCCAAAATCTCAGTAACACCGACATACACTGCCGTCACTGAATAAAACTCGACACATTCTGCCATTCGTAAAACTAACAAAACAGCGGCTCTTAGTCTTAACAAATATGGCAGTTTTGTGCCTAAAACAAAAGAAAACATTATTGATAATTTTTAACTAAAAATCAATCATATAACCATGCCCAGTATTAAAAATAATCAACGTGAAGGAATTATATTACGGTACATACATGCTTATACTTTGTAAGTTGTACAAATCAATATATGCATATCTATGATGAGCACTATAATTCCCGACCAATCAGCTTTTTTTCTATCTACTTCAAATCAGTGAATGACGACGGCAATTGACAATACTCAGTAGCCTATTCAAACATTAGATTTGAATTGCTATTTTGCTCTACTGAGATCATTTTTTTCTCTCATTGCAGACTATTAGTAATAAGTATAGATTAATTAATAGTAGTTAAGTTCTGAAAGATATTTTTTTATGAATAAAAGATGGGTTTAACGACCTTGTGAACGTTTATTTATCTTGGTTTTTTGCCAATATTTCGGTCCTTTGTTTGGGCCATCTTCAGGGCATACAATACTGCAATAAAGTATTTTCGTCATCATGGGCGCTTTTGGCTATTATTATATTGTGTACTTACATACAATTAATTCTTCCTTACATATTTAAATCAATGTTCTTATTAAATATTGGACACAGAAACTAAGTCAAAAGCTAAAAAGCTATCACAGCCAATAAAAATAAATTAAAAACAATACTAGGTACATATATGAAAATAAATTAAATAACTAAATGACTAAATAAATTAACATCGAACAGATCGGTGTGTATGTCGTCAGTATACTAAATACATATGATATTTTGTAGAATGTGTTGTCAGTTAATTCCGTGCCTTTTCTTTATGTGTATTAATGAGGTGCTTATACTGGTGGTTTATATATGATGTGTCGACTTTAAAATTAACTGCCTCCGGTTTGTGGTATTGTATATATAGGGACTCTATGTTTTTTCTCCTTTTCCAGTATTTTTCCTTGTTAAGAATTGTAACATTGTCAAAATTAAATTTATGTTGCTCTTCCATCGCATGTTGAAGGCATGCTGTCTTGTAGTATCTAGGTGCTTAATTATCGATGCATCGCGTAGCTGACTTGAAGTCGTTTTTGTGCTCGCTCATCCTGGTTTTAATATCCCTACCTGTCTCACCTATGTATGTGCGTCAGCATTCACAATCCACCTTATACACTACACCGCAGCAAGGTGTATTTATTTTTGTTTTGGTGTTACTAAAGAGGTTACTTAATTTCCATATTGGTTTTAAACCAAGTCTAATATTGCTGTTAATGTTCCTCAATTTGTTTGTAATATTCTCTGTGACGTTAGGAATGTATGGGAATCGTTTGTATATGATCGTTTCATTTTTTTCTTTCTCAAGCATATCCTGTTCATTGTTTTCTGCCAATGTTTGCTTCCTGTATTTAACTTTATTTATGATACGTGTGATTATATGTGAGGGGTGATTATTGTCGTGAAGTATTTTACGGATAATCTCGTAATTTTTAGTGTGTAGGTGATTATCACTTAATCTAATGATTTTGTTGGCTAGAGCATATCCTATGTTCTGTTTTATTTTACTGGGGTGGCAGAGAGATAGTTAAGTATTATTCCAGACGCCAATGGTTTCATGTACCAATCCACTTCTATGTTACTTGTATTTCTTTTAAGTGTCAAGTCTAAAAAGTTTATCTTGCGACCTACTTCACGTTCTAATGTAAATTGCATATTTTCCTGTGTGTCATTGAAAGCTTGTAACGTTGCATCTATTAGCTCCCTTTTCAGAAGTTTTTCAGTGAGTTTTTCCATTGCAACATCTATGTGGTCATCTATTACAAATTCTGCTAAGATGCTAGATAAGCTTGATCCCATAGCAAGTCCATTAATCTGCTTATAATAATAATCCTTATAAAGAAAAAAGTTCGCTTCTGTTATGCATAGTTTAAGCGCTTTAAGAAATAATGTTTTAGAAAGCCGTGTATGCTGTTTTATTAGTGGCCACCTTTTTAGGACACTTCGTAATGCTTCTGAATGAGGGATGTTCGTATACATGGATACTACGTCAAGGGATATGAAACATTCATCATTATCCGGGTTGATTTCCTTGATATGTTCCTTAAATTCGTATGCATTGTTGATCTTGTATCCATTATCTGTTCTGGCTTTAGACAATATTTGGCTAAGGAATTTATTTAATTTATATGTGGGTGTGTTGATCGTAGATACAACTGGTCTTATGGGATAGCCTTGAGTACTCTTATGTACCTTGACGTTGCCATATATGCGTGGCGGCTGGGCATTTTTAATCATTAGGGCTTCCTTGTCTGATTTGTTAATGTATTTTTTGTTGTGCATTTCAATGATCAATTCGTTGTTGCTTTTGATAAGATCCTGAGTTAACCGTCGTGTGTTGTTTGTTATGATCTGATACGTACTATTGTCAGATAAATGCTGTATCATTTTATTGTGATACGTTTCCCTATCTAATATAACCGTTTTATTGCCTTTGTCGCTATTCGTTATCAGAATGTCTTTATTTTCTTTCAGGAAATTTTTCGTTATTTTATGCGCTTGCAAAATTTGTTTTTGTTCTCTGGTAACCCTAACTTTATGCTTAATTTTGTTCGTCAGAGAGTGAACAATTGAATTTCGTGCTTGTGTTTTCGCATAATCGTTTTCACAATGATAAAGAACTTCTTCAGTATCCGCTATCAGCTTTTATTTTCATTTAATTTTGTTGAATTTTCTTTTTTTGTTATTTTTTTACATTTTTGACGCTTGTAGAGTATTGTTAGTTTTAAGCATATTTAATAAACGTATTAAAAGCAGGTTAACTTTTCAATCAGTTTTTACTCATTTTTTTCTCCATTATTATTTTTTATGTACAGCCATAGGAGCTGTAACACGTGCCGTCTTCAATATCAAGAAAGAATTGGACAACAAAAGCAAATACATGTACTTCATTGAATCTGAAAAGTTATAATTTAATCGCAATAATGATCAGCGAGATTAATTTAGCATTTGAAGAAATTTTCGCACGATTAGAAAAAACTAGGCAACCGGAAAACAATATAACCAATTCCTCGTTATATCCAGTACGAAGGCCAGTACAGCCGTATATTCCAGCAGGAAAAACGACAAACGACTTCCAACGTACACCGCTGGACCAAAAAATCTGAGCATAGAAGTATACAGGCAACGGCGGGCCAAGCAGTCGACAACAACTGCAAGTAGACCAAAAACTAGCCGAGGAGGAAATAGCACAAGGACAATACAGGAACTGAACTATTACAAATTCCAATTATCAATTAGCAAAGTCAGCATAGAAACAGCTTAACCGACTCAAGAGCAAAAGTAAAAAAGTCAAAAATATACAATTAATTTAGTATACTTAAATTTTAGAACATAAAATATAATATATAATATTAGAATATATTTAACTAAGACATAAATAGCAATGAACTTAGGTTAGTCCAGTTAAGCGTTTTGTCTAATTAAAAATATCAATATTGTAAAGCCTAAATAATAATTATCATCACCAAATTTCTGATTAATATTCAATATAGAGAGCATCAGGAAGCAACATAACGTAAACATATTACATGGCGACCCTGCGTACTCACTGCGATAACGAACAAAAATAGTAAAATTCCAGAATACATCCCCGCCCCGCTAGAATAGAAGTGCCTATAAAGTCTCCACAAAACTTAAAGAAATAACTAATAGAAAAGCTCAACCAACTGAAATTGGAAAACCGCAATCGAAAGAAGTGATTGTGGCCCAAAACGCAGCAGCAGCAGCGACAAGTCTGGTGGTGCAAACAATTTCAATTGATGACGTATTTCATGTATCAACCGCTGTGACGATTGTCATAATAATAATATTGATAATGATATTGACAGCTGCGACAGCTGCAACAGCTGTATTTGAGAACATTCTCGGAAGAAGACAATTGGGATGAACCAATTCCATACTATGTATTCTGTTACAATACAACACCACAAACAGATATAAATTATACATCATTCGAATTATTAATAAAGAACAAATACACAGCTATGCAAAAGAATTAGCAACAAATCCAAAAAAGAGCAAAAGATAACGAAAGATAAAAACTCTAACCCCACAAATTTCAATATCAATTCAATATACGTACATACATATGCACATGCATATCGTTTCAGAAATCATCTGCCAAACTCCAATATGCATACGTACATACATAATCCATAAGCATATGTATATATATGCCTATTGTCATACGAGTATTTCTCATATTCCCTGCAAATTATCCATAAAATTATGTAATACTTTCTTCTTCAAAGCCATTAACCATTTTCTCTGAAGAATACTCGAATTACAAAACTTTAAAACTTTTTTTTTTCTAATAACAATGACTTGACTTTTTCCATTGCTATCGAATTACAATAAATCCATCAGAATTATTGTCAACATTTTTCCATTTTTAACATAATAGTGACAACACACTACATTGTTTATATGAAACAAACCCCTAAAAGTCCTAAAAAGAAAAAGAAGAACAGGTTAAGATCTGTCTGTGTCAAGCTGAGCAGGACTCACCGCTAATCGCATACGTCCCACCATAGGGCAGTTGCACGGGAACAGCAGTTCACCTAGAGAAAGAAAATAATAAAATTAAACAAGAACACAGTGTTTGTTAAAAATAAACACAATAGCAACAGTTTTGATAAAAAAATTTTAAGCCACTTATCTTATCATCTGCAATATCCAGTGCAGGGTTTGTTGTTGCAGGACGTATATTTCCTCACAAATAAATAATCACTACGTTGCACAGATTTTGTTTTTTAATTTTAAGTTATTATTATAAAAAAAGCAAAACACAACACCAATAAAAATAAATTTGTCATTCAATGACAAATAACAAACCACATCATGTGAATAGTGGCGCCTCCGTCATCTCAAAAAACGTAAAATCTACAGCGCCATGTGGTGAACTTGCGCAAAGTCGAGAACAATAGCCAGCAACTAAGCGAAGCTACAGAATAATAGACGGCAGCTGGCCCCAACCATATAAAAAGGGAGCAATTTTAGAAGAAAAATCACAATCATTTATCGCCTTTTTGCATTTCGACTTGTATTGAAAAATATTACTGCGAAGAAATTTTTACCTTTTTCAGGGAGAAAGGAGATAGTCACCGTGGCTAGTAGAGGAAGTCAGGAGGAGGATTGCAGCCTGCAGGACGGGACTTATGCAACCTTCCACGGACAATACCCGCAACAGGGAGCTATCAAACACCACCAGGATGGGAAGGCAGATCCAACCTGAAGATTTTTATATTTTTATATAGGTTATGTAGCTAGTACTTAAGTTAGCTAAGTATTAGATTTTCGGATTACATTTAATTAATTATAACTAGGTAGCGCTAGCCGTAGTTTAGAAGTAAGTCATATGTTAGTTAGTAATTCAAGTATTTAGAAAATAAGAAAATTTAGCTAGATTAATTGAACTCAGGGCCAAAGAAAAGCCCGTAGGAATTATAATCAGGGATTAGTTTAGATAAGAAAAATATTGTTAGGTTAAGTGTACAAATTTTTAGCGTAAATAAAAAACTTGAAACTTGAAGAAGAAAAATCACTTGTTGTTCGGTATTTCACCAGTACAGGTCAGCTAGTTGGACTATTGCCACTAGTATTTTTTGCCCACTTCTCCTAAAATTTACAGAAAATTTGAAATATTGTTTGAGTTTAACGTAAAACTTCATGATATACAATATTTGGAGTAAACACATTCTCGCGCCTAGCTACTAATTTGCCTTGCGTGTCGCTGTCTTCAACAGCAACATGAACGCAATTTTGAGTAGTGGCTCTCGATAATGCGACATACAACATTCCGTGGGAAAAGACAGGGTCCCTAAGCAATATACCTAACTTCCTAAGACTCTGTCCCTGAGCCTTATTGATAGTCATTGCAAAGGCCAATCTTAGCGGAAATTGTCGACGGGTAAATTGGCATGGTAGGGTCGGATCACATGTCCTCAAGTTCAATCGCGGTATAACGACATGGTGGCCTTTATTAGGCCCATTCGCAATTTCCGCTCCAATAAGGTTCGTTACCAATCGTCGGATAATAACCCTCGTTCCATTGTATAAGCCTGCAATAATGTCCATATTACGGAGTAACATAACAATCGCACCAACTTTTAAATTAAGTTTATGCGGTGGCATACCAGAAGGTGTCAAAGCATAAACTGTCTCCAGTTGATAGGCATTCTCCTCATTATGCTGATTATTATTCTGATTCTCATTAGGATCATCAGAAGTAATAATACAATCAGCACTATAATAAGTTTGAATGTCTCCCGAAAGTTTTTGAAGGATTTGCTCATTTAATTCAAGTACGGTACTATTTCTTGGACTTAAAATAGCCGAATTGATTAAATCTTCTTCTGGTAGATCATTTATATTGTTGCCATAAACGTCCTCAATTATATTGTTAGATGCAACATTAATTGTCGGAATCTCAACAATATTTCGACCTAATCCAAAACTATTAGATAATCTTCCATTACCTAATTTAAGTAACCAATTAGAAAATCTAATTTCCCATGGATTAGTCCTCATGTTTATAGTTAACTTATATTTTCGGAAATGTACCCATAAATGAGATTGCTTAATGCAACGCTCTATTATAGATAACTCATTACCATGTTTAAGTGGAAGTAATTGCCTCCAGTCGCCGGCCATAATGATAATTTTATTACCGAAAGGTCGACTGTCTCCCGTAATATCGCGTAAAACGACATCAACAGCGTTAAAAGCATTCACATCGGTCATCGTACATTCATCCCACACAATAATTTGTGCATCTCTTATGTACATGCCCTCTGGTGAAGTAGGTGCTATTTTACAAACGGAAGTTTCATTCACTTGAAGTGGTATCTTGAATCTAGAATGTACTGTTGTTCCACCAAGTAGTGTAGCAGCAATTCCAGACCAAGCACACGCAATTGCACTTTGCCCGTTTGATCGAACTTTGTTCAGAATGGCATTCAAAACAAAACTCTTTCCTGCACCTGCAAAAGCTTCTTCCTTTTGATGTTGTGCCATTAAGTTCAGACATAACATCATCAAAGAAGATCTTTTGTTGTTGATTTAAACGATTATAAGCTCTTTGATATTCATTATCCTCTTGAAGAGGAATATAAAGGTCAGCATCAGCAAATCTTAACTCAGTTTGGGGAACAGATGGCAAACCCATATCTTCCAAACTAAGTCTATGTTGATGCAATATTCGACCAATATCAATCATAGCTTTTTGATATTCTTGGACTTCATCGTTAAAACGTCTAATATAGTCCTCGGATATATCGTTTTTAAATCTTTCCCAAAGTTCAATTGGGCTAGATGGAGAGCAGAATACACAAATAAATGCAAATAGTTGTCTCAACTTATCTGGCATTTTAAATCTTACTCCTTCCTCCATAGCATTAAACCATTCACGATCGTGTTGCAATAATCCTCTTGCAAACCAGGCCACCTTAAAAGTATTACTTAAAGCGCCATTATACGTTTTAACATCATTAAAACTTTTAGGGCCACGAACGTGATGGAGTAATATCCGTAAGTGGTACAGTTCAACATCCCGTACACTTACACAAAACATACGGGAAAGAACTTTACCAAATCCACTTACTCGCTTTTTCCAATAATTTCTATTTCTACCCTCAATCCACACGTAATGTTCGTGAAGATCGGTATATAGAAGTAATTGGGCGTCTACATCTACTTCATTTAACTTAAAAAATGCAGTTAAATGAGTATCTTTAGCTCTTTCCAGAGCTTCTGTTACCTGATTGGCACGAAATATGATACTTTGTCTGTTTGGCAAATGTACTTCCAAACGTTCGACACGATGAGAATTATACATGAGTTTAAACCCGAGAATACGCCACATAGCTTCAACTGATGCGACATATCGGGATAACTCAAATGCTCTAATCTCATCCCATATCAATGTACCATTATCATCAATAAATTCTAATGATACCATATCATGTACCTTATAAATGTATTTATAAAGATACTTAATTGCTCGAATTGAACTGCACACTTCAACATTAATGTGTGCGTCATATTTCAAGAGCAAGTACCAATTATAAGGGACAACGAATTTATTGTCAACAATGACGTTCCCTTTATAAATATACCGACCATTCTGTGGCCGTTTATATATAGGATAACCGTCTTCGCTGGCATAGGTAACTTCAGAAAAATCTTTCGGAAAATGTTACATACATTTTCCATTTTCCATACATGGAGAACGTGGATTCAACGGTCCACATGGTCCATGAATCATATGGGAACTGACAGCTTCATAGAGTACCCTATTGACATTTTTGTTCGGTATTTCAGCCGAAACAACTTTATCAATATCATCTGCAGTTCTTAATTTATTATTAACATTTAATATTAATAATAAATGCAGATGGGGTAATCCTCTTTTTTGAAACTCTATCGCTCCCATATATGCATCAACCTGACCTAAGATATTATTTTTAACAATATCTTCTAGAAACGCTTTAAGTTTTAATTGAAAAACTCGCGCAACTAAATCAGGTCGATCTGTATATTTTTGGCCGGGAAATAAATTATCTTTTATTTGAGGCCAATTAGGATTACAGGTAAACGTGACTAATAAATCAGGTTTACCTTTCTTTTGACATACTACCAGTTGATCTTGCGTGGCCTGTTGCATATAACGCGGACCTCCAGGAAACTCACTTGGTAATATACACATAGTGCCCGGTCGCACTCCAGCTTCGGCGGCCCTATTTTCAACGTACTCGCGAAGGTGAATATACGAATCACGACGCAAGTCAGTTTGATGCGTTCGAATATATCGTAGACGCTGTGCTTCAATCAAAGCATAAGCAACTACAATAAATTCTTGCAACAACTTCCTACCATGTAATATGATATTATTATCATTATCCCTAAGAGCAAAACGATAAGCATAATAAGCTCGAATTGTATAATTACAATCGAACCGAGACCATCCACTTCCACCACTTGGGAAAAGAAGTGCATAAGTCATTGCATCGCAATATATATGCTCTCCAGAGATTTCGCGTAATCCACCACCAACGGGATATATACAAAATGATCCCATTGGTGGTCCACCAGTTGTACTCCTGTATATAAGTGCAACATCAGTTGAAACAGGAGCATTCAACCGGCCTCGATGAACCTCAATAGATGGATTAGAATTTCTAAAAAACATTCGAATATTCTTAATCGCATCTGGGCCATCCCGCGCTAAGACCTCTTCCTCAACCTGTCTCATTAACATATAAGACTGAGCAAAAGGATTTACATTTCTCAAATCTCGATCTATTTCTCTTAGCAAATCTAAATCGAGATCATGCTCAACATCGATATTGGCCCGTTGTCTTGTTGCTTCCTCAGCATCAAAGATATACAATTGGCCATATCGAGGAGTAGCATTTTGCCGCGGTCGCATACTATAACCTATTCGATGAATCAATTTTCCTTGAATCAAATAAAAGTTATGAGCAGCCCGTCCTGGTATTTGCACAGTATCAGCTTTAGTGGATACAAAGGATAAAGCTGCATTATATTTCCGTAAATTCTTAAGGAAATGTTCAGATTGTGGATGCTCACCCAAAACTAAATCCGTTAGAAGTGGCGTATATGAACCTAACGGATTTGGGGTAACGCTACCATCTTTACAACACTGAACATATTTTCTCCTAGAATTTCTCTCTCCAGGGAAAAATAACGCATTGCAATGGATGCATATTTGATCAAGCTGACCACAGTTATTTCTCTCAATATCTGTCTCAACTACTTGATCTAAACAACACCATGCATCCGGATACACGAAAATCCTTAATTCAGGATTTTCGTCAACCTCAAGAATAACTTCAACACATTCAGCAACTATTCCAACTCCATCCGGAATTGCATCAACATTTGCTGTTGTTCAAGTTGTTTTTGTTCGCTTCCTATGACTCCAATTACAGCTCTGGTGATTTGCTTTTATTAAAACCAAACTTTGAGCTTTTCAGCTCTCATATGGTTGAGATACAAATACCTAGAAGCTCCTTATAGTTCTATCACTTGTATCTCTTTATTAATAAGAGTTCGTTCTTTTTTTTATAAGATATTCCGCAGTCATTGGTTTACGGAAAGAAGACAGATTATAAAGAAGAAACATTACATGGCGACCCTGCCCAACCAAACTTGGAATCGTCGGAGAAAACTGATGAGCAGATACTCAACCCATGGAAAGCACTAAAGAAATCATTAGAGGAGGCACTACAAAATCCGACAGCGGGACCGCGTCCGATTACGGTGGAGCAAGTAAAAAATCAAGAAGCTACAAAAAAGAAGAGCTGGTTTCGAGATCAAAATAAGGGCGGAGATTAAAGAATATCATCGTCTGCTGGTAATAGCGACAGGAGATCAGCGCGATTTATTTCTAAGAAAAATAAAAGAATTAAAAATAAAAAGAAGTGAGTTTAAGAAAAATAAAAGTAAAAATAGAAATAAAATAAATAAATAATAATAAAATTGGCTTCTTTGTAAAGTGTCTTTTCTGTTAGCTTTGAAAGAATTTCACTGTTCCTATCGTTGTGTCTTCCAAATTTTCAGCTAGTTTTGGGAATTCTTCCTTTTTTCTTTTTAACATTGTCTTCATGACAGCATTCTAGCAATTCAATTCCCAGGTCAGTCAAAGAAGAATATATATATATATCAATATGGGTAAGAAAGCCTCCAAGTTACAAACAGAGGAAATACTCATAAATAATAATGCAGGTGCTTCGACTAATAATATCGCTCAAAGTACCCGAAGCTTATCAGACATCGAATTATTTCTGCTAATACTAGCAATTATCGCTTTGTGCCTACTAGCATTTTGGAAAATAAAGAAAATGCTTACAAAACAAGTAAAGAAGCAAGTAGCCGTCGCAACAGTTTAAAATAAAAAAGATGAGCTTAAAGGACATAACGACAAAATTGAAAGATATATTGGAGAATTTTAAGAAAACTCCAAATAGACAATATTCGTCCACTCATATTTTAAAGAAAACTACAGAAGTTGAAGACATAAAAGATAGCTTCAATACAAAATATAAAGAAATATTTAAAATAAATAAAGAACAAGCGATCGAACACAAAAAGAATTTTGAGAAACTGTACGATAGCATAATTGCGATTTTGAAGAATAAAGCAAAAGATACATTGGATAAAGAAACATTGGATAAAGAAACATTGGATGAAGAAACTGAGGAAATAATAATGCCGAACTTTGACATAGCCACTGCAGTGAAAGTGATACCAGAATTTTCTGGAGAACGTAAAAATCTAGACAATTTTTTAAATCTAGTGCAATTCCTACATGATGATTTATCAGAGGAAGCACAAAAGAATAGACTGCTAGATTTCGTTTTGAAAACTCGTCTAACAGCCACAGTAAGGAATAAACTGTGCACATTGTCAACCCCCACCACTTTAGAGACATTTCAAAAGAATCTACGAGATATATATAAAACGAATAGAACACAACTCAATATTCACACTGAGCTAGCAAAGGTCACTCAATCCAATAGGAGTATCACAGATTTTCCAACAAAAATTGAAGGTTTAGTTGCACAACTGAACACCTTACAGATAACGGAACAAGGTGAAACAAACAAGTCATTGATCGTAAAATTTAATGATCAATTGGCACTAAACGTTTTCAAAAATGGCCTACAAGAACAATTAAAGGCAACAGTCTTTGCAGCAAGACCCAAAACGCTAAGTGAAGCTATACAGATAGCAGCGGAAATTGAAACACCGAAACAGGAAGCAAATGTGTACCAATATAATAAGTACAATGCTCGGAAAACCTTCAAAAACTTCAAGAACAACCGTAACGACTCAAGAAGCAATTATCGCAATAAACCTCAACGGAATAACAATCGATCGTTTAACTCACAAAATTACCATAACGGCCAACATAATGGCAATAGTTACCCTCGGAACAATATCCGCCAAAACAATAACACATCGTATAGGCGAATTCAAGTAGCTCAATCGGGAAACGGGCGAAGCCCCGAAACAGAATCGGGGGACACACAGTAAAAATTTATAATATAAATGAAATTTTAACCAATTACATATCTGTATCCATAAATGTATCACTCGGCAGCAAAACATTCCTTATTGACACAGGAGCCGATATATCAATCTTGAAAATAAATGAGTTGAAATCAAGAGATGGAATTCAAGAGCACAATAAATGCAAATTCAAAGGTATCACGCAATCAGAATCAAATTCCCTAGGCACAATGAGTGCAAATATAAATATAGATAATCAAGAGATCCAACAAGAATTCCACATTGTCGATGAAACATTTCCTATAATGACCAGTGGAATATTAGGAACAGATTTTCTCATAAAAAATTCCTGTAAAATAAATAATCTGATCTGAAATAATTCAAGTAATAAAAGCCGACATTACTGAAGATAGCATAGTTTTGAATGAAGAAATTCAGAATGGAATTTATATAGCAAATTCCATCATACCTGCTAAAGGCATCGCTCATGTTAAAATCCTAAACACTTTAGATGAAGAAGTAACTTAAAATAATTTTAAACCTAAAACTGAACCACTTCAAAATTATTACATTTTCAATACTAATATCAAGCAAGAAAATAGAAATAGATATTGCAAACTTCTGAAAGAATTAAATATTGAAAATCTAGACCAACATGCAACTAACTCCATTTTAGACATTTGTAAAAATTTCTCGGATATCTTCTATTTACCAGGTGATAAATTAACGGTAAATAACTTTTACAATCAGAAAATCTCCACTACAGATAAAAATCCAGTTTATATAAAAAACTATAGACTTCCTCACACACAGATCGAGGAAATAAACACACAAATCGACAGTCTCATTAAGGAAGATATAATTGAACCATCAGTTAGTCCTTACAATTCACCACTGTTGATCGTTCCAAAGAAATCAGATAATGATGCTAAAAAATGCCGTCTTGTTGTCGATTTCAGACAATTAAACAAGAAAATTCTAGATGATAAATTCCCTTTGACAAGACTTGAAGACATACTAGATAAACTCGGAAGAGCTAAATACTTTTCCACGCTAGATCTCACAAGTTCTTTTCATCAGATAGAATTAGAAAAGAAATCAAGACCATTAACAGCATTTTCTAGTAACATGATAATGTCCAATTCCAAAGGATTACCTTTTGGCTTAAAAATTTCCACTAACAGTTTTCAGCGAATGATTTCAATAGCTTTAGCTGGGTTAGATTCAGGAGCATCCCTCTACGTGGATGATATCATAATTTTCGGATGTAGTCTAAAACATCATAACCAAAACTTAATAAAAACTTTTCACAGACTGAGAAAATATAACCTAAAGCTAAATCCTCAAAAATATAGATTTTTGCAAACGGAGGCCACCTATTTAGGACATTTAATAACAGAAAAATGTGTCAGGACAGATCCTAAAAAATTTGATACGGTATTGAATTACCCTACCCCTACAAATGCTGATGATGCCAGAAGATTTATTGCTTTCTGTAATTACTACAGAAGATTTATTCCAAACTTTGCTCAAATGGCAAAACCAATAAATTCGCTATCTAAAAAGAATACACCTTTTATTTGGTCGAAGGAATGCCAAGAAGCATTCTCGACACTTAAATGTAAATTGGTAAATGCACCAATCTTAAGATATCCATATTTTGATGAAAAATTCATCATAACCACAGATGCTTCACAATTTGCCCTTGGAGCTGTTTTATCTCAAGGTGAAATTGGCTCAGATCTACCGATTTCATACGCTATGAAAGAACTCCTAGCAATACATTGGGCAATTAATTATTTCAGACCGTACGTATATGGCAAACAATTTATAGTGGTCACAGACCACAGACCTTTGGTAAGTCTCTTCACTCATAGAAACCCATCTTCCAAAATGACAAGAATAAGGCTTAACCTATCTGATTATAATTTCGAGATTATCTATAAGCAAGGCAAAATAAACACTAATGCTGATGCTTTATCGAGAATAAAAATAGATTCTGATATCCTTAAAGCGATGATACCTACTGCAAATATAAAAATAACAACTAGAGCAATGTCTAAAAAGGACAATCAAGATAACAATAAAAAAAAGCGATCCAGTATGAATCCCCTATCAACGTAAAGACTGATCACCTTTATGCATGGTAATGCATATCAATTAATGAAGTAAGAAGGGTCAAAACATTACGCTTTGAAAGAAATAATAATGATAATAGCAACAATGCTGATAAACAAAATAGCTCTACTAAAACAAGAAAAAGAATTAATGAAAGTTTGCCAGAAATAATAATAAATAAAAAGGGAGTGATAATCAAAATCAGTAATAATCCATATCATGGCTTAGGTTTGATCTTGGAGACACTGATCTTTGAAATGAAGAAAATGAAAATACACACTATCGTTAGCGAAAGATGACATCATATTTCAATACATAAACGTCGACAAATTTAAAATAATATTTAATGAGCTGCAGCGCAAAATAAATAAGAAAAATGGGCAAACAGAATTAAAGATATTGATATATAATCCTCCCAAAAGAATTCTAGATGAAGCAAGAAGAAATGATATAATTGAAGAATTCCACAACTCTCCGCATGGAGGTCACTCAGGTGTCAAGAGAACAATCAACAAGATTAAACAAAGATACATATGGAAAAATTTGAACAGAATGGTTAAAAATCATATAAATAAGTGTGAAAAATGTGCTAAAAATAAGATTCTGAAACATACAAAAGAAAAAATGGTGATAACAGAGACACCATCTACAAGCTTCGAGATTATATCTATAGACACTGTAGGACCATTGAAGATATCGAACAAATACAGATATATACTAACTATACAGTGCGACTTGACTAAATATATTGAAGCCATTCCATTAAAAAATAAAGAAGCAATAACAGTAGCAAAAGCTCTGGTTAACAATTGCATATTAAAATATAGTAACTTTAAAACAATCAAGACTGATATGGGAACGGAGTTCGTGAATGAAATATTCACTAACATATGTAAATATTTGAAAATAAAACATGTAACATCAACGCCATACCATCATCAGACATTAGGCTCAATAGAGCGTAATCACAGAGTACTAAACGAATATCTTTTATCATTCACTCAAGATTACAACTGGGATGAATGGATTCCTATAATACAACACCTCATTCTGATACAGGATACTCCCCATTCGAACTAGTTTTTGGAAAATTATCAAGTTTATTCAATAATCTCGAACCTAATAACTATAGCCCAATATATAATTACGAGGACTAGTCAATATAGCACAAAAAAAAAAATTTTTCTTTCATGCACAAAAAAAATTTTTTTTTCCTCTTTACGGTGAGGATGTAGAGCATAAGTGCATTGAGCTAATGCACACAATATAATATGAAAAGAAAAGCATACCGATCTATAGCACACACAAATGCACATAACAAATATACAACGAAAAATTATAAAACAAAAAAAAACTTTGCTTTACTACATGAATGGGTCATAACTGCATGAATGAAATTGCAGTTGAGTAATCATAAACAAGCAAAGAAAAATAAAGAAAAACAATTCTTTCATCAAAGCTTGTCCATATGACCAAGCTTCATAGGTAAACAAATAAACCCATCATGAGTGAATAAGCACTATGCATGTGCTTTGAACTGTGCATGAACCTTGTGTATAGCGGTATAAAGCTTACTCAACATTCTTGTATGCAATCACCGATTTCAGGTGATCAATCGTGCAATTTTAATTTTTACATGCATAATGATGAAGTAAGCGATTTTGTAACTGTATAAAAGACCTGTAATTTGGCTAATAAAATCAGAGTTTAATCAGAACTCTCTTGGCGTATTTCATTATTGCGAAGCTCCCTTACCTCCTACAATATGGATATCTTCCCAGGTAATTAAGAGCCCTCCAGCTCTCATACCATTGCCTTATTAAATAGAGCTCTTTAGCTTTAAGCTAATCAAGGCACCCTTGATAGAGCTGTCCACAGCTCTGGTGATTTGCTTTTATTAAAACCAAACTTTGAGCTTTTCAGCTCTCATATGGTTGAGATACAAATACCTAGAAGCTCCTTATAGCTCTATCACTTGTATCTCTTTATTAATAAGAGTTCGTTCTTCTTTTTTTTATAAGATATTGCGCAGTCATTGGTTTACGGAAAGAAGACAGATTATAAAGAAGAAACATTACATGGCGACCCTGCCCAACCAAACTTGGAATCGTCGGAGAAAACTGATGAGCAGATACTCAACCCATGGAAAGCACTAAAGAAATCATTAGATGAGGCACTAAAAAATCCGACAGCGGGACCGCGTCCGATTACTTTGGAGGAATCAATTATTCAATTATTCAGACTATTACAAATATTTTTTTGACCTTTCCTTCTAAAAATGTAGCGTAATTCATTGGTTTCTCTTGATGCAGCATCATAACTTTATATCATTTAACACATTGTAGTCTTGAGATAATAAGAGTCTAAAATTTTTAAATAATGCTTTTCAGAACATCTTATAATTACAATATATGCAGGTAAGTCACTACTACTTTATTCAAAATCATATCTGCATTGAACCGGTTTTCAACCCAAATAAATTTGTAATCCATACCTCACTGATAAAGTTAAAAAAACGCTAAATAATAAATCAGATACTCTGCCACCCCTAAGCGTGTAAAACTGTAAGCAAGTAATTTCAATGTAATAAATAATAATGGTTTAAATTTATATAGCATGCAGTACTGATTCAAATAAATAAAAGAAATTAATCTACATACCCCCGAAAACTAATAAATAAATAAAGAAAAAATTCTTTAAACTAAAATGTAAACTAATGCATCACGCAAAAAATTCAGAAACTAATCCTCTTCTTAAAAAATAATTTTCTTAATATAAAATACTTAACTAAATCTAATCTTAAAAAATAAAATCAGTAAGTAAATGTACATTTACACTTCTTAAAAGTAAAATTTCGAATGATTTTTTTAATGTACTTTCCTTTGACCTTATTTTTTCTGTTTCTATCTTTTAAGTCGAAGAAAGAATGCATGACGACTTTGCATAGATTCAATTGGTAAATATTTCTCATAAAAATCCAGTATTACTTCTTCTATTTTAAAACCAAATTTTTGATATAAACAAATGGCAGGATTACTTGCGGATACATGAAGAGTAACATCTTTCCCCATACAAGTCTATAAAAAAAAAACCAAAAGGGATATCAATTAAATTTTTTTTTATATATATAAATTTATTATACCTGTGTCAAGTGATATAGCATAAAACTTGCAATACCACTTCTATGCCATCCTGGCCTAACAGCCATAAATGATATATAAGCTTCATTGTAACCTACATCGGGTACTAAAAATGCACAGCCTACAATAAGCTTTTTATAAAGAGCAACAACACTGAAATCTGGATAGCTAAGACATTCCGACACTGAAATTAGTAAAAATTTAGAGATTTTTTTCTTATATATACAATGATTAAACTTACTATCTATTCCTGGCCAAAAGCTTTTCTGTAGAAGTCCATTTACAGCAGCTATATGGTGGGGACGTACATAACAAAAATCTATAGTTGATCTAGATGGCATTATACCGGTTACAGTATATTGCAGTTCGCACATTAGCTGACAATGTAAAAGATATGTTGATAAATAGTGAATAAACAAAAAAAACATTTAAGGGGTTCTCGTGATTGTCCGAAAATTCGTGTGATTGAATCCACCTTTACGCATAAGCTAAACCTTCAGGTAATCAATCTAAATTTTTAGCTACAAACAACAATAATATGACCCAGTTTTTTTTTGTTGCTTTTGCAACCATATCTCTCTGCTATTACTTTTTCTACTGTAAGGCTGCTCAAAGTACACGAATGAATTTGTTTGAATTATTTTTCTTATTATGTCGATAAGAGATGAAGTGTTTTTCGAGAAATATTCATAGACTCGAGATTTTTATTAAAATTACCTGCTCGGCTAGCTTTTGTTGTCAGTGCAAGTAACATATTTATAGAATAGCCTTCGCAGAAATTTTCAATCTATGCATTCTGAAAACCTAACACAGTTATGTTGGGAAATGTGTGAATCTCGATTCCATCAACACTCTATTCAAAGGCGTATATAAGAGTATGCTTTTCATGTCACAATTTAGTATATCTATTGGAAAGCACAAACTGTCTGCCTGACCCGGTCCCATGGAATGAATAAACTAACAAAATGAAACCAAAATAATTTTTCATTCTTATTGCTCTAAGGATCTAAGATCTTACTTTACAATTATAATAACAATAAACAACAGAATCAATAATAACCTGTAGAGTAATTAAATAAAATACCTTGGGATTTCGTTGCAATCTACACTGTGTAGAGGGTGCTGCCTGAAGATCTTTTTCAGATATCATTCAGCTTATAATTGCTACCGAGAAATATGTCTTGCATAACAGACGAATTAGCCATCCCAAATTTCATTGACGCTTATTAATTAAAATTTTGTTATAACAAGGTCATTAAAATAAACTCTTATCTTCCGCAAAAAAAAAAAGAAGTTCTAACAAAAAGGTAAAATTGTTCCCTTTTTAATGATGTAAAAAAAAACGTGTAGCAAGTAAAAAAATTTGCAAAACATATTGAGAAAGAATAACAGGTGAAAATGCACATTTTGCCTTGATTTACTGCTATTGTTGTAATCTAAAAGTAGCTGGGATTTATTTAAAATACCGTAACTTAAACCACAGAGGGGAATGCCCATTCATAAACCTTAGGCCGGACATCAACAGACGTGAGAGATGTCTTAAACGATGCATTATGATTCTCTAAACATATGTTATTTCCATGGCGATCGGATGTAGCTTGAGCGACTTTCTTGAGTGAAAAAGTGTTTTCTACTTCTCGTGATTGTGCGGAATTGGTGCGTCGAAGAAAATGTCTTCCTATGAGAAAAATGCTCACAACAGAGCACTAATGCCCATGGAAGAAAGAACTGCAAAAATATATGCGAAATGTAGTAACTGGGGTGTATGTGAAAGTGCATGAAAACTGGTTCCCCGGCGGCAAAACAGTCCTGAAAAAGTTTTCTGAAACGGGGATAAAAGTACACCACCCGATAGTTCTCGGCGAGACCTTTAATTTGATATGCAACATGCCGTGTTGGAACCACGCCCCATTATTATTCGATGTATGTACCGTAAAATGGAGACCACACCTGGCTAGCGTATTCAAGAAGGGTCTCATACAGCAAGTGTAAAAACGCAATGTTATGGTGGGATTCGAGTACTCTCGCGACCAACGGTTTATAAAGCCCAGCATAGAGTTACTCTTTGATACCATGTAGTTTATGTGGGAGATAAAATTCAATCTTTGGTCAGATGTGACACTCAAATCACAGACAATCCCACACGGGGCGAATCGAGGAATCCGAGAACATATTATCATAGGCGATTGGTTGCTGATTCCTGTGGAAAATCATAACCTCAATATTGAGAGCCAAATTATTGGTTTTGCACCAAACGTAAAATTTGTGAAGGTCACCCTGTACCTGTTCACAATTGTTAAAAGATTTAATCTGAGCGAAAATTTTATTGTCGTTAGCATAAAGCAAGACTTTGCAGTGCCTCACAACAGAGACAATGTCGTCAACAGATAGATTTAAAAACAACGAACCCAAGTGACTCCTTGAGGTATGCCAGACTCTAGATGGAATGTCGGAATAATATTTGATATGTTCTATAATCTAAATAAGACTCCGTCCATTTTATAAATTTTGGTGGAATCCATACTTTTCTATTTTAAAGACTATCACGGAGTGAGATAACTTATCGAAGGCTTTACTAAGTCTGTATAAATACAATCCGTCTGGTAGCTCTTTGCAAACCCGCGAATGGTATCGGAGATAAATTCCAACAAGTTAGTGGTTGTAGATCTGCCCGAAATAAGCCCATGTTGGTTTGAAGAGAGAAAATTCTTACAAGAAACCAACCGGCAGCTGAGAGTAAATGATAAATTCGAATAATTTGGGCAAACAAGATAATTTTGCAATAGGCCTATAGCTAGAAATTTCACTTTTACTACCTTTTTTGTGGATAGATATGATAAAAGAGTTTTTCCATAACTGAGGGAAACAACCACTATCGAGCGATTTTCAGTGGAAATGCCAGGGCAAGGCAACTTTAACTTTTATTACTCGACATAATTCTTGCAATTAAATTGAAACAATTTATGGAATGACATTTACTCACATCAATAAGAGCCATTTGGACTATAGCCAGCTATAGCCAGCTCTAGCCAAAAGTTTAACACAGCCCAAGTATATATAACTTGATTTGATAAATATTATCTATAAAATTATAGTAACAAAAACAATATGGCAGCACGAGTAGTCGAAATTGACAAAACAATGAGTAACTCAGTAATTCAGTAACTATAAAAACTTACTATGCAAAACGCGTTTGCTTCTCTCGTCACTCCTAAAAAAATTTCCGTATACGATGTACTCCCTCACAATTTCTGTAAAAAATGCATGCCATCACAATGAAAATCCTGCTTCATTTGTTAAAATGTTCTCCTACTACATAGCTTATATGAATTCAGCGTAGCATGTTTTTCACTTAAAAATCTCACAAGGGTAGGTGCTTGCTGGTGTTTTAATTTTATAATTAAAAGAAAATGTTGATGTTAACGAAATCAATGAATTAAAGGACAAAACACTCAGAATATTCAGAACCATTCAGAAAATCTTTAAGAAATTGAAAGATTAGGACACTTAACTTCCTACATATATATTTAACATAAATAACTAATTATTTCAAAGCACTTTTGATTATAAATTCAGGTCTAATTTTGTTTTTGTTTTTTTTTTTTGCAAATATTTACAAACCTAAATATACACCAGTGCATTTCTGTTCTATTCTTGCGTGTAAAAAAAACAAAACAAAATCATCAACTACGGTTGAACTTACATTCAAATTTATTCGAGACTATTTTTTCATCTGACGGCAGACCAAAAACATTAAATTTATGGTGATTATGCTCTATATAAAAACCTATACTTTGCAACTTTTCCCTAAAAACTAAGAAAGAAAACAATACACTTACCTTCAACCATGGTGGGAAACATTTTGAATGCCTATAAATATAGGGATGTAAGATTCTAGATGTGTAAGGCGACTCGAATAATTCATCGTGCGCACTACCAGCAATTCGAGCATAAAAAGCGCTCTCTTCTTTGACACTTGAGACTGAAATCAACTTAAAACAAAATATATCACTATAGAATATATGCTATATCAGTGATAAAAAATCTTAACTTACGTGATAGTATCTATCCAAGATTTCTACTTTCTGACTATTAAGGAATTTTTTCTCGCCGAAAGTGTCAATATTAAAAATCGGCTTTGAACTATATCGCTTTGCATTACGTATACTAAGCTTTCTGTATAATCTACGAATATGCGGAGGAATTTCAAAATTGTAAGTATTTTCAACGCTTAAAATTTCTTTTAATTGCCTATGTAAGGCCTTTTGTTCGTATTCGCTCATTAATTCAATACTGCTGAAATTAATACTTTCATTAGATATCTACGTATTTAAATTTCTGACTTATTTTTACCTTGAATCACAGTCCTTTAAGTATTCAGATTGTATTGGTTCTTCCGAATTTTCATCTTTCCATGGAAGCTCCCGTTTTGGTTTTTTAGTAAATAAACTATTTTCATATAAATAATCTGTAGTTTCCTCTTCTCCTTCTTCTTCTGAACTTATTGGCTCTTCTTTAATAATTGGACGTTTAGTAATTATATTAATTGCTTCTTCACCGTTATCAATTTTTTGAAAATTAGTCACTTGAATAATTCTAGGTTTATGCTTATCCTCGTAACCATCTGAACTGTTAACATTTTGAAAGGAATATATAAATAAATTAATTATAATTTTATATATGAACTACCTTTCATTATTATGCACCTCGGAAGGATTGTAAAACGTCACATCCTCATAATCCAAATTTGCTGAATCTGGATTCCATAAATCAAGCATACTTTGATCTTGATCAGTACCCATAAGAGGTAGAAAATCTTTAGAATCAATTGGCAATTCATTTGAAAACATGTCATCGCATGATAGACTTTCTGCCAAAAAATCCATAAGATTCGACTGAATTGTATTAATCTCTCGAGACTCTTCAGAAATTTCTACCTTGATTTCAACATCCTCTGTTTTTCGTCCCGCATATGGTCTGAAATTGTAAGTATCTCTATAAAAGTTAAAGACCTTTTAAAAGTGCCGTGAAATTCCTAGTTTTTTTAATTATATACAGCGCTCAAGGTATATAGAAGACAAGGTATTCCTATTAAAATTTTGACACATTGCAGCTGATTGCCTGCGACGTAGTTCTGTGACTATCGTATATACATTTGTATAGGAAAGACAGAAAGAGAGAGTATTTTGTGTTCTCTGTACCGTACTTTCCTATACATTTCACGATATTACGTCACCTAATGGTGGAATATCGTTTGTAATGAGAATACCTTGTATTCTATATACCTTGTACAGCGCTACTGAATTTAATAAGAAAACTGGTATCCTTAACGTACCTTGTACGACTGCAACTTTTTTCATCCTCTTTCTCCTCTTTTTCATCTCTTCTTCGTCGTAAAGGCGAAAGCTCTTCACTAAAAAATTTAAAAAAATTACGTTACAGAGCTAAAATTTATATCACTTTCAAACATTTATTAAAGACAAAGTTTTGAATAAAAATTCGCAAATAAATTGGGTTGATTTAGCTAATCTGTTTTCAAGTCAATCATTTTTATTTATTTTTTGCAATCCAGCAGTAACTCTTTATGACTAGTGGCAATTTGTTTCTTTTATCCTAAAAGAAGCTATAGAATTACACTTTACTTACCAGTTTCTATTAAGTCTAGTTTCAGCATCTTGTTTTGCATCCTTTTTCTCACGTTTACAGTTTACATCATCACTAGGCGTATTAGAGAAGTCACTGGAGCAGCTTTCTTCAGTATTCCTTTTATCATTTCGAAGTTTCAGTCGACTGACTTGTTCATCTAAAATAGTTCAAATTTATATCTTACAATCGTATGCAATGGATAGAACAGTCGACGACTTACATAATTTAGAGTAAAACTTGGGCGTTTGATTATATGATAATTTCCACCACCCTGCTTCACCAAAGGCTTCATACCCAGAAATGAAATAATTTTTATTTGTGGATAGTACACCTGCCACTGTACCTTGCCATTTCTTTTTACGTTGTCGATAAATATTGCTAAAAAATAATAGTATTGCTTTTATTATAACATAAACGGACAATTTATAATTTACTGACACATTAAAGCTTGACTGATAAAGAGAAAGATTAGGAATATTAGAAAAAATGTTGATACTGTTGGAATAAAAGAAATAATCCCTCTTTTAAATTGTATGTCTGGCAGTAGTTAAGATTAGTTAGGCTACACAAATGGCCTTTGGCAACTTGTATGCGTTTAGGAGAAATAGCAGCCATTTATAGCAAAATTTAAGTAAGAGCCTTTTGGGCAATAAGTATTTTGTAGGAAAGATTTTATCTATACTGAGGGGCAATGATAAAAAACCAACCAAGTGCGAATCGGACTCGCACCCGTACCATCGTAGAAGATTTAGCATAACACTATGCTATTTTTATTTAAATAAATTTATTACTTTATTTTATTTTCATTATTTGCTGTTATAGCTGTATAGTATTACTCATTCTTTGAAAATTTCATGTGTCTACCTGTTACGGTTCAAGAGATACAGCGATTGTTAACATCGAGCAGAAAAAATCCCATTTTTTACCACTGACAGACAGACGAACGGGCGGATAGCGGAAACTTAGTTAATAAGGTCCCGTTGGCACCCTTTGGGTACGGAGCTCTAAAAATAATTCGTAAAATTGTCTGTTAATCGCCGGCACTTCAAATTGAAAGTATGTAATACCCTTGTGTATAGAACTATGGTTGCGAAAATGCTCCCTTGTTATAATGTCAGATGGCTCCACTTGTATCATTTGGAACAGTTTTGCTCGCGCTCAGTCGCTAAAAGTTCTACAACTGTAGTATGGACAACTGGTTCAAGGTTCCCATATCATGTTTTTCAGCACGCACGTACTCATGTGAGGTTAATTTTACCTGAAAGGTTTTGTATTTTTTATTGGTAGGTATGTATGTCTATTATAATTACATCACAGAATGAAAGTACATACTGTACCTGAAAATAACTCCAAATGAATAAAACTTCTACCGAAACATTTTGTGTAAATTTCTAAAAAAAAAATTGTTTATTGCTTTTCTACGCGTCTACGCTCATAAAAATTGTTGTCGCCCTCCAAAAGTGCGTATAAGTTTGAAGGAAAAAAATTTCCAGTAAATTTCTAAGAAAAAATTGCGGCCTTCCCTACATCAGGTCGAGGCATCGCTGATTTTATATTGGCGCGAGGCACTGCTCACGGCCGCGGCCAATGCTTAGAATATAGAGCAAACAGGAATGTTAATTAGCCAACTTTGCGTAATGAATTTCTGGTTGTGTTGGTAGTCCATTTTTACATGTATTTACACGCCATCCCTATTCTAAGCAATTTGTCAATTACCAACAAGTAAACAAAGGTTTTGAGCGGAGCATCAGTGGTAAAAAATGTTCTTTTTCGACTTTATTTTGAAATAATTCACATATTTAATTTATATAAATTTTTGCTTCTATTAACAAAAAAGATAATTTAGATAGTGCACTTGCTTGAAACACGATTTCCCTAGTTTATAATCCGATTTATATTTGGAAGCACTGACCGAACACTTCATTTCAGTTTTTTAATTGATATGATGATTTTAACAGGCACTAGTGGCACTATAAAACTTTACACTAAAAAAACTTCAAAGATAAATAGTTTTGAAAAGAATTGAGTCGGTACTTTTGTTATATTTCACAAAAGAATTTTAAATTGCATAAACCTTGTAACGAGAGGTTCAGCTAACGGAAAGCGAGTAGTGACAGATTCCTGCTTACTATGTAGTGTAAGGAGAAAATTGGGCAGGTTACAGTTCGAGTGCAGACTCAAAACCAATGGGAGGAGCTTGAGATTCTGAACTCTTTCAGCGAGGTTGTCGTATACGTCGGTGTGGCAGCACAATATTTATGCCAACATCATTTGTAACGAGAGATTTAAATTTAAATTTGATCGCGAACAAAAAAAAAAAAATTCCAAATTGGGCTACAATTCCAATTGGTCTAATGCATAGACCATCTGGTAGCTCCTAGTCGGAACCAATTATACTGGATCGCTTGGCAACAATGGCACTGCTAATAGAGATAGCATGACTTAACGGGAGGGCGATCAGACGATCCGGAGCCGAGATCATAAAACAAGAACGCGGCAAAAAGTCATGGTATTTATTAGTTAAACTTGCATACGTGAGCAATTTGTAAAATCGGAAATTTCTGTCGTAAATTAAACAAAAAAATTAAAAAAACCAAAAATTAAACTAAACAAAGATGAAAAGAAGGGCAGGGAGCCCCCCCCCCCCCACAGGAAACTCCAGCTACTGTGAATTGGAGTAAATTCCAGAAAATAAAAATCGGCAGGTGCTTTAAGCAAACACAGTCCGCGGAGGAAAGAACTAAAATTAAGGAAAGAAAGAACAAAACCCGAAATTGTAAAAAAATATCTAATTGCAAACGGGTAGAGTGCACGCAATAAGGTAGGTTGGGTGGAAAGAAAATATATTTATTAGGAATCAGGTTGTGAACGGAATTTGATTTTTATTATAGCTTATCGTCGGGGGCAAACATTCCTAACGAAGGAGCGCCTCCGACGCGTCGTTCAATTTCGAGACAATCGCCATAAGAAGGAACCCATTAAAACAGAAGGGAGGGAGAAGCAAGAAAAAAAAACCACCTCCCCACAGGCTATTGGAGAAGTCTCCTTACGCCGCAGTTGAATAACGTCCAACTCAACTTATCTTGATGAATCCACGTGTCATTAAATGAGGTCACCTAGTATTCGAAGTCAACCTAGTTGCATGCTTAGTATAGGATACCAATAAAGCAATAAAAATTTTTGTTAATGATTTGTAGCAGCCGCCGGTCTTCACCACTTGCGCAATTGGGGATCATCGGTGAGTACTTGAATTACCTCTATTATATAAATTTTTTTATTATAATGTAGAATTTAAACGGTGTATATACACATAAATATATATATATATATACTGTAGAGCCAAAGTATTTGTTAGAAGTTAATTTTAGTTGGCAATGCCCTATTTTATATTTGGTTGAACTGAGAAAGGTGATGAAAAGTAAGAACTAGAGGACAGTTGTAAACGGAGTGTCGTGCAGCTTGGATGAAATAAATATTCTCTATATTAAACGTCAGTGGTTTTATTTTAATAATTTACAAAGTCAAAATATCCTGACCCCTACAATACCTATGTAGAGAAAGAAAAAAAAAAATCAGTCTCATTAGTCGTAAGCAGAACAAAGTTTTTTTGTTGCCATTCTGAGAAAGGGCTTTTAGAGTACGCACGTCAGCGATTCTGGCTGCCAATTGAAGTTTTTTATATACACACACCCGCAGTAGCAATCAACTGCAGTGACATTGCTTGAATATAAATAATGTAGCAAGTGGCGGGCAAGATCATAAAGAAAAAGAACCCAGGTAAAAGCCCTCCTGGAACCAAAACCAGAAGATGCGTAAGCACCTTCCCCTATCTATGAGCAATAATATCGGCATCTCAAGGAAACTGAATGCTTGAAAATGTGTGCATAAATGCGAACGAGTTTAGCTAGGTTTATTGCCGGCATAAATTAGGGTTTAGGTAGAAAACGACGAAGTATGGCTGTGTATTATGTGTTGCAGTTTTTGTGTGGAAAAAGGACTTGAGTAGTTGATTAGATTGCTGTCGGGCATGGATAGTGGTTGGCGCATTTTAAAGTACTATTTTTCGTGTGAATCTTCTTACAAACAAAAGGCTGATTTTTATAATTCAAGTGTGGGGTAAATCAGCGCTACCCTCCGCAAATTGTTGTGTATTAAATCGAGCTGAAAGGACAGTGTTAAATATATATATATAAAAAAGTAAAGCGGTGCTAGTGATTATTCAAATAAAAAAATTATAGTTATAATTAAACTAAAACAGTGACAGTGAATATAGAAATAGGTGTGATCATTATGAGTACTGATCAGAATGACACCCAAATGCTGCAGGAATCAACCTCAGCAAACGAAGATGGAAGGAATGAAGATGTCGAAAAGGTAGGTCCCCTTTCTGAATTAGAATTATTAAGGTGGGAAAACTCCCTGTTAAGAAGGGAAAAACAATTAAACGAGCGTGAACGGTTTACGATGAGTTCGGCTATAGAGTCTGAGTCTGAGCTTAACAGGACAGCTCTTACGTCACAATCCTCCCAAGAAGACAAACAGGTTACAATGGGGCTTCACGAAATCAGCACACTGATTGCTGAATTTAATCCGTCAAGCAATAAAACAGTAAGTGCTTTGAATTGGATTAAATCTGTTGAAGGATTAAGGAGAGTATACGGTTGGGATGATCGAAACTCTTTATTTTATGCCTCATTACGTTTGGGAGGTGCAGCGATTCATTGGTACCAGAGTAAACAGGACTCAATTAGTACGTTTGATGATTTTAAACAGCAGTTAGTTGAAAGCTTCCCGTGTGCACAAAATAATGGATCCATTCTTATGCAAATTATGGAGCGCAGGCGACAGCCTAACGAATGCATCGAAGATTATATCTATCACGTAGCGTCGTTAGCACAACAGATCAAATTGGAAGAATATACAACGATCAAATACATTATTGCAGGCTTATCTGATCAAAATTTGATTAATGTGCTGATGGCAGCAAACTTGAAAACCATTTATGAGCTATTGAGGCGCATTAAGGAATTTGAAGAAATTCAGAACAGAGGAAAAAAAGAAATGAAAGGAAATTACTTACTCGACCAAAAACAATTAAAGGATAAACTAGAAGGTACCTCAGGTTTGCAAAAAGGAACGTTCTCTAAGAAAACACAAAGTAGATGTTTCCGATGCGATGAACCAGGTCATTACGCATCTGTATGCCCCTTAGCTCAAAAATTAAGAAAATGTTTTCGTTGCAACGAAACAGGTCACTTAGCGAAGGAGTGTAGAGTAAAAAGAAATTTTAATGTCGGTAAGGGCAGTGAACTAAACCCTAAGGACGAGTATCATAAAACTATTTTTATTGACAATAAACCATTTTTAGCATTTTTGGATTTAGGAAGTGAGTGCACTACCATCAAATTGAGTATCGTTTTAGAGAATGAGTGGAAAATAGAGAAATGTGATATCTTATTATGCGGATTTGGGGGTACAGAAACTAAAGTGATTGAGAAAATTAATAAACGATTAACAGTAATAGGCATTGAACAGCAAGTCGACGTGATGATAGTGCAGGATGGAGCACAAGACGTTCATTTGATAATTGGCAAGGATTTTATGGATCGACCAGATATTATAGTGACTAAACGTTGGGGATTGTTCGAACTATCAAAAAATACCGAATCGCCCTCTCTAGAAATCAATAAAAGTGTGAGAATTGTGGAAAAGTGCGCGGATTTTAAAATAAGTGACATTGTGGTAGGGAGTGAAATAACTTTAGGAGAGGAAAAGGATTTGCTTGGTTTAATTAATAAATACAGAGACTGCTTTGCTAGAAATACCAGAGAGCTAGGGAAAACAGATCTAGTGCATATGAAAATAATATTAAAAGATAGCAAAGTTATTAACTATAATCCATATAAGGTACCATACGGGCTAAAGCCTGTTTTAAAACAAAGCATCAAAGACTTATTGGATCTCGATATCATTCAACCTTCAACTTCAGAGTACGCCAGCCCAGTACTGTTAGTTCCGAAAAAGAATGGAGAATACCGTATGTGTGTTGATTATCGCAAATTAAATGCCAGCACACAACGAGAAAAATTTCCAGTTCCCAATATTGAGGAAACTCTCAATTCTTTGGGCAATAAAAATGTATTTACGCTACTCGACTTGATGAGTGGCTATCATCAAATTCCCCTAGACAGCCAAAGCCAACATTTGACTGCTTTTGTTACACCCGAAGGACATTACGAGTTTAAAAGGGTCCCATTTGGACTCACTAACTCACCAGCTGTGTTCATGAAGCTCATGAAATTACTAGTTCAGAACATCGGACCAAACAAAATAATTACATATATGGACGATATCCTAATTTCTACAGAAACGATTATAGAGAATATTCAAATCCTCGAGGAATTTCTGAAAGAGTTAAGAAGAGCAGGATTTACATTAAATTCAGGGAAATGTGTATTCTTCAAGAAAAAGATCGAGTTCCTTGGACACGAGATTTCTTCAGCAGGTATTAAGCCAGGACGAGACAAAATATTAGCAGTTCAAAACTACAGGAGACCAGAGAACATTCGGGAAGTGCGTCAATTTCTTGGACTCGCAGGCTATTTTAGACGGTTTGTGAAGGGTTTTTCTCATATTGCCCATCCGCTTAACAAATTGTTAAGAAAAGATTCAGTTTTTGTATGGGACGTTAAAGAATCGGAAGCCTTTGAGCGGTTGAAGGAACTACTAATCCAAAGACCTCTGTTAGCTTTGTATGACGAAAATGCCAATCACGAAGTGCATACTGATGCAAGCTGCCACGGGATAGCTGGAATTTTATTACAATGGGGCGGAGATTTGTTGAGACCAGTGATGTACTATAGTCGAGCCACAACGGAAGCAGAGGCAAAATACCATAGCTATGAGCTAGAAGCTTTGGCTGTTGTTGAGACCTTAGAGCGTTTCAAACATTATTTATTACATAAAAAGTTCAAGATAGTCACAGATTGCAATTCCTTACGCCTTACTCAGGAGAAGAAAGACTTGGTACCTAGGATTGCAAGATGGTGGCTGAAAATATCAGAATACGACTTCGAGCTAGTGTTTCGTCCAGGCAATCATCTCTCCCATGCAGACGCACTCAGTCGTTGTCCAGTGGAAAAAGGATGTGAGCCGGACAGCGTGGCTAGTAAAATGCTTATAGTAGGAATACCGGAACGAGATTGGTTAGCACTGTTACAAAGGCAAGATTCATGGCTGGTGGAAATTCGCGAAGTATTAGAAGGAATCAGGACGGACCATTCGGAGAAGGACGGAATAAAAGGAAATTATATTCTTGAAAATAGCAGAGTGTACAAGAAAACTTCAGGTGGAAATAGATTTGTAGTGCCTGTAGGAGTGCGATGGCGCGTCATAAAATCAGCACACGATGATATGGGACATCCAGGAGTCGACAGAACTATGGAAACTCTGCGGAAATATTTCTGGTTCGCGAACATGAAAGCAGTGGTGAAGAAATACATCAATTCCTGTATAGATTGTCTTTATAACAGACGAGGACTAGATGAGACCAATTACGAGCTGCACTGCCCCGAAAGGAAACCGATCCCATTCTATACAATCCACATCGATCATCTTGGCCCACTTCCCAGAAGTAAAAGTGGAAATATGTACGTGATTGGTATAGTTGACGCGTTTACCAAATGTATAATCTTTAAGCCGACGAGAATCACTAACAGCCGAGGAGTGATTAAACTCTTAAGAGGAAATTACGCAATTTTTCGGGATTCCAACGAAAATAATCACAGATCGTGGAACGGCTTTCACATCAAAAGATTTTGAGAAATTCTGTCATCAACACCTAATCAAACATATACTTACCGCCGTCAGAACTCCCCGGGCTAACGGGCAAATAGAAAGATATTTCCGAACAGCTAAAACAGCCATTTCGACATTGACGCAAGACATATCAGGAAGGGACTGGGATAAACACGTCTCAGCAATACACTGGGCTTTGAATAGTCTGAAGCATTCCACCACACTGGCTACACCGCAAGAACTTTTAATGTCTTATCAACCCCGGCACATCCTCAAAAATAAATTAGTTCTAGCTCTTCAGGACTCAATAGAAGCAGAGCAAGAAGAAAATTTGCCACTCTCATAGTTACGAGGGAAGGTTTTAGAGAGGATTCACCAACAACAACTTCAAGCCGATAAATTCAACGCCACTCACAAAGCACCTCAGAAGTATAAATTAACAGATCTGGTGCTTATTAAACAAGAACCTTCATCATCTGGAGAACCACGCAAAGTACAACCAAGGTATAAGGGGCCGTACGAAGTTAAGGCTGTACTACCCAACGACCGGTATGTAGTTGCAGATGCCCAGGAGCTGCAAATAACGCGGAAACCGTACGAATCTGTACACTCAGCAGACCACATGAAGCCTTGGTGTGATTTACATAATATGGACTTTGACCTGTCAGATAGTGAAGACGAGATGGAAACGAACGAAAATTCAGGATAAACCAATCGAATGAACCAAACATTTGATTAATATTAATTAATAAATTATTATGATTACAGAATTATGCATTTGATTTTTGAGCTCTTAGATCTGAAGACTACTGTGATAGGTGAAATCAAACTAAATCAGCTCAAGTACGATAAGCAAAGGCGATAACGTACCGAAATTGCAAGATCTGTGGTATGGTAAGTTGAAAAAGAAAAGTAAGCTAGAAAAAGAAATAGGAAAAGGCCGTAGACAATATGTTGAAATATGGCGTTGAGTTGAAACCTCAGGTAGGAGGTGTAACCCCCATTGCCGCAACTGTCACTGGGGACAGTGACGATATAGGTTGGCCGAACTGTAGCAAGTGGCGGGCAAGATCATAAAGAAAAAGAACCCAGGTAAAAGCCCTCCTGGAACCAAAACCAGAAGATGCGTAAGCACCTTCCCCTATCTATGAGCAATAATATCGACATCTCAAGGAAACTGAATGCTTGAAAATGTGTGCATAAATGCGAACGAGTTTAGCTAGGTTTATTGCCGGCATAAATTAGGGTTTAGGTAGAAAACGACGAAGAATGTCTGTGTATTATGTGTTGCAGTTTTTGTGTGGAAAAAGAACTTGAGTAGTTGATTAGATTGCTGTCGGGCATGGATAGTGGTTGGCGCATTTTAAAGTACTATTTTTCGTGTGAATCTTCTTACAAACAAAAGGCTGATTTTTATAATAATAAAAAAAAAAAAATATTTATGAATTATATGTTACATTGTACATATATATATATATATATCGGCACAAACTATCGGTTGATGATCAAATTTTAGTTAAGTACACATTGTAGTAGTAGTCTAGTAGTGAATTTAATAGAAAGTAATTTATAATTGACCTATATAGTTATACATCGGCACAAAATATTTGATCGGGGACAAAACTTATTTACGTATGCATAATAGTAGCCAGTGCCGTGATATCGTTGAACTGAAAATTGAAAATTTTTATATTATATTATCGCTCGATCGGCACGGAATTTGATTATAGTAATATTCAATACGTAAAGATAGTAGAAATTGAATTGTTGGAACTTAAGTAGTAAATATGCTTATTGGAACTATTGGATTAGATTGTAGTGACGTTAGATAAAGGAAAATCGTTTGAATTAGCTTAAATATGACGTATGTGAATTGTGATGCAAGACGTACATGTAATAATATAGTTATAATCAATTAAAGCCTCAGTGAAAACTTTTTTTTCTTGGTTCGCCTTGCTTCTGATTGTGGATGGGACACACTAGCGACATAGGGTGCAGGTCCTGTCTGGGTATACGTCTAATTATCTAATTTTCTATCTAATAGTATTTCAATACTGCATTGTAGTTATATTTACTTGCGTGAACCGCTATCGGATGAGCATACTTAGTCAGAAGAAAATAGGGGACGCAATTTCGGGGAGCCGGTTGCACACAAACAAAGTGGAGCTTAACTGATGGAGTGAATATTAGTTGTATGGTGCTCGCCTCATCCGGTCTTCGTCCTGAGAGGTTGGGCGATGGGTCGATGAATTAAGCTAACGTTATGGGGGTTAAAGTCTCGGCTTGGATTAGCTGTACTAGCTAGTCGCTGAGATTAGTGGTTGTTATGCGAGATGGGAACCGTGGACTAGGATTGTTCTCTTCACAGTAGTATAGTACTCGGTCTTCCTCCCACGCCCACCGACGAGTCTTAGCCGGCATCGAAAAAGGAGGTTAGGAAGACTGGGTAACGTACGACCTTGCTCTGATTATTGGTCTCAGTGCGGTTATAGCAAAAAAATGGGAAATTAAATTTTTCTTTGCGGGACCTGGCGCCCAGTGCACTTTAGTAATCGCTGCTGTTTTTTTTTTTTTTTCCAACCTCCGACTTATGGACGCTGGGCGCTTCCGGGCCAAACCTAGCGTTACACATTTATTGTCACGACTATACCGGCGAGCATGTGGGGAGGGAGCTGACTTGTGGGCCAAGTACGAAGCGCTTTTTTCCGCTTTGCAAGTGAACTGGCTATCACGTCCGACGCTTATTGCGGCCAGGAAATTAGCAGTCTGAGTGGAAGGGAAAGGTTAAAAAAAAACCTTGGAAGATAGAACGGGCTGCTAAGTGTCGAACAGTATATATCTATATAGTTTGAAGAAGAGACCCAGTAGAAAATCTAAGAACACCAACAATAAAATTTAAAAAGTTAGGTTGGAGTCTGAAAAGGTAAATTGTAGAATTGCCACGCGGAAAGCGAGTACAGAGTCTAAGGGTAAACCCTTCAACGAGATAAATTCCTCGAAACAGCGGTTAAAGAAATTCCGACTATAGGTTGTAGGGAAGAAGAAAAAAAACTGGAAAAAGGGGATCCAGAGGTCCAGCAACAAGTCACGGCGTGTGAACAGAAATTGCGCCGGCACACAGATCAGATCACAAATTCTAGAGTTTCGAAAAGCTTGTAAAGTCCCACAAAGTGTGGATGTAAGCATCTAGTATAGAGAAGGAATAGGAGAGAAAAAGGAGTTAGCGGCAAAGGTTCCTCCAACAGGATTAATCTAAGCAGATAGCGTTGAGCGCTTGCGCCACCTACGACATAGATTTAGATTTAGCCAGGGACTTAGTAGTAATCCCTTCTATTAAGAAGAGGAAAATCCAAACCCGAGGAAAATCTGAGCCCCAGAGGAATTCACGCACACTTCAGAGAAGAACGAAAAAGATAAAAAGAGCGAAAAAAAAACCGTTCCTCCACAGTTACCTACGTCGAATGCGCATTGGATGTCGGTAAGTGAGATAAGTTTGTTTAAAAAAAAAGGAAAGAAAGAAAAATTTTTATTATATTTTCATTGTTCTGATATATACAACAAGTGCATCCAAGAGGATTGAATTCCTTGGGGGCAGGTTTCCTGAAGGAAACGGTATCTCTAGCGTTCCATTTTCTATTTTATTGACAAAAAAAGAAAAAAAATTTTATATATATTTATATTTAAATCTATAAAATCACTGAATTTTCCAAAAGGTAGAATTAAGCTCCGAGACTTTTTTTGTATATTGGGAGTCCGATAGCCATTGCTGAAACATACATACCTAAACTGTGAGCACGTCTACTCATCGGGTCTCCTAGAATAAGCATAAACATACATAGATAGGTTAGATTTCAAAGTCACAGTACCCAAACTGTAAACAAGTGTTTTAAGTGGTAGCAAAGTAAGGTAGTCTTATCCACACTGTGTGCAAGGCAGCGAAGCCTCCACGAGGAGGACAATTTAAAGTGTTGTTGTTGTGCAGCTTAACTGTGAATTATATTTTTTGTGTAAGCGTTAGGCATTTGATTAAATACTAATTAGGTTAAACCAAAGGCTGCTGTAGTTGCAAATTGGCAGGAAGTAACCAGCTCGACAATCTGATTGAGTAGGGGATCCTAAGGGATCATTTGAAGAATAAGTGATTGATAGTTAGAAGAAACATTTTTTTTGTAAATAACTGTAATTGAAGGAACAGAATTAAATTATGCCGATGAAGTTGAATTAATGGAGTAGTGATTGTATTGAGTAGTGCACCCATCCCCCCCCTAGTTAAAGGAGCTTTGGTTGTATGGTAGAATTGTTGAGCGTAGAGTCCGTCGAGTTATTGTAGAGAAGTCAGGCATCCCCGACGATAATATTATCCAGTGCCTAACCGCCCCCCCCCCCCCGACAAGCTTAGCCGGCAATTTGTTGAGGAGGTTATGA
The DNA here is from genome assembly GCA_963930735.1 of Dioctria linearis. Taxonomy (NCBI): domain Eukaryota; kingdom Metazoa; phylum Arthropoda; class Insecta; order Diptera; family Asilidae; genus Dioctria; species Dioctria linearis. The sequence goes on along the minus strand of OZ005744.1, from coordinate 170,245,338 downwards.
TGAGTAGGTACCGGATAAAAGGCTGCCGTGATTAATTGATTACTCCTGGACCAGTGATCAGCTTGACGAAGCGTTAGGCCGATTGCTGGTTGCAGTGTAAACATAGAGAGTTCCGTCTCGTGGGACCTGGCGCCCAGTGCGTCTTAGAGAACCTTAGTTTTGCAAACCTCCGGCTTATGTACACAGGGACGAGCCCAAACGGACCTGTTACAACTTGTTCACAAAACAAAATCACATTTGACAATCCTGCACTCAGCTTTGACAAATCTTCCGTCCAGCATCTCACTTACTCCTATATATAATCTCCTGCTCTGGACAAGAATTTTACACGATACAACCATTCCTGTTTGCTCTATATTGTATATATATATATATATATTTCTACTTTGTTTTGAAACAATTCACATAATTAATTTATATAAATCTTTCCTTCTATTAACAAAAAAGATAATTCAGGTAGTGCAGTTGCCTCAAACAGGATTCCCTATTTTATAATCCAATTTATATAGCACTAACCGAACACTTCTTTTCTATTTTTTTAATTGTTATGAAGGTTTAACAGGCACTAGTGTCACTATAAAACTTTACACAAAATAAACTTACAAATTAAATAGTTTTGAAAAAAACTGATTCCGTACTTTTGTTGAATTTCGCAAAAGAATTTTAGATTGCATAAACCTGTTCACAAAACAAAATCACATTTGACAATTATCCGCGCAGCTTTGACAAATTCTCATTCCAGCATCTCACTTACTCCTATGTATAGTCTCCTGTTCTTGACAAATTACGCTCATGCACACGAATTATACACGATTCAACCATTCCTGTTTGCTATATACATATTCTAAGGTTTAGACAGGTCAGTATGCTGGCTCTGCCGCACGGTAGGGTGACACTTCGTTCCTGCCCCCAACCATCTAAGCTTCTAAACAGGGTCTAGAAATTTACTAGAATTGTTATTCATTGGAGACAGACAACGGCACACATTGTATGATTGCATCTGAAAATAACTCCTGTCGGCCACCAGCGGCCGGATTCACTAACTCGGAGAGTTGTGGAGTTGTGTATGAGAGTTCTTTTGCCACTTAACTCTCCACTCGGAATTCTGTAACTCGTGGAATTTGTATTGAGATTTACCAAACTCTCTATTCAACTCGGCAAAACTCTCGGGTGTGGTAGTTGTGGAGAAGTAAGAAAAATATTTCTCAACTGACAGTATTGTCTGCTTTTACTGTCCTTTATGAAGGTACCAATGTACCTAGGATTTTCAAATTGATTTATGTATTCACTGCATATCCTGGCTATATTTACAAGAACAAATTATGGAAATCCTTGCAATGCTTACAGAGAAATAAAGATTTTGGTGTCTCAAGGTACCCGCTAAAAATTGTAATTCACGCGAAAATGGTCAATTTGGTCGTCTTCCAGTACAGAAGAGATGCTATAAAAATTTTAAATATGCACGTTAAAGCTTGTATGTAGGATGAAATCGCATCTACATTTTGTTCCCTAATTAGATATGTAATTATTTTTTCAGTCTAATAAATGGTTTTGGAGATAACTGCAAAAGAAGTGAGTCAGTCCTTCTTAAGATGAAAAAATGGCCGTTTTCTGGTACAAAAATGGGCATATTTTCAACTCATCATTATGAAGAACTGGTAAGTCGTGGAAATTCACTTTCCATGAGAAAAATGTTCAAAACAGAGTACTAATGGATGTGAAATAAAGAACGGTAGAAATATATGCAAAATATAGGAACTGTAGTGTATATGACCCAAGTGCAAAAAATCCGTCTTTCGGCGATAAAAAATCAGTTATGAAGTTAAAATGGTGAAAAAACACTACACCACTCGATTACCCGTTTCTCCCTCTTTAATTTGATACCAGACATGACGTATTTTAGACAACACCCAATGGGGGTGGTACGACCCCCCATTCCCAAAAGCCCCTCCCTCAGAAATTGTTCATCTATATTTTTGTAACTCTCCGAGTTAGTGAATCCGGCCCCAGACTGAATAAAAATTCTCCCGAAATATTTCGTGTAAATTTCTAAGAAGAAATGAATGATATTTGCTCATCTACCAGTCTATGCTCATCAAAATTGTTAGTGGCCCAAGCAACCAGTAAATTTCTAAAAAAAAAATGCGGCCTTCCCTACATCAGGTTGTGGTTCACATTTTAGACACCCAAGAGTAATACCATAGAGTTTTGCTGTAGTTATTAGGATTTGATTTGATTTAAAAGAAACTACTTTATTAAATTCATTTGCCCCTGAGAGCAATTTTTTGGAATGGTATTGCTTGCATGACGGCTTTGCACCAACCAAATATTCTCCTATCAAACTTAACAATTTTCCTAGAAATTTACAATTCGCACTGTCTTTGACAAACTAATAACATACGAAGTCTAGAGTTCTAGATACGTAGAACAAAAATATGCAAATATGCAAGGGAATAATTTTTTTTAGAAATTTACTGGAAATTTCCTCCTTCGAATTTTCATGCATTGGCCGAGGCAGAGAGCTCTAATCAATGATGCCTTCCATCAGGGTATGCCGCAATTTTTTCTTAGAAATTTAATGGAAAATTTTTCCCTAGAATTTATACGCACTTTTGGAGGGCGACAAAAACTGCTATGAACGTAGACGCGTAGCCAAGCAATAAGCAAAAAATATTCTAGTAAATTTCTAAGAAAAAATTGCGACCCTACATCAGGTCGAGGAATTGTTAATTTTATATTGGAGCGAGGCACTCCTCTGTATGTTATTAGTTTGGCTATGGCCCTGTCCAAAACCCTCGAGAATACTTCACAAGCCATGAAACAGACTCCCTCCCTACCACATGCGAGGCCCAACGTAGTCTTACATTCGAAAATATTTACAGTGTTCTTATGTAAAAGTGACAAAAGTTTGATTTGAATAGCCAAAACCCTCGAGAATACTTCACAAGCCATGAAACAGACTCCCTCCCTACCACATGCGAGGCCCAGAGTAGTCCTTACATTCTAAAATATTTGCAGTGTTCTTATGTAAAAGTGACAAAAGTTTGATTTGAATAGCTCTTCCGCCCTAAACTACTATTCATACAGAAAAATGGCGTGCTGTTAATCTTAAGCTTGCTTTCTTATCTTCCGATCCGTAATAAAATTTTCATACCTTTCCTAACAAAATTATTTAAAAAAAATTATCTTAACCAAATGACTACGATTCCTCAAACAAAAATTCTCAGTTGAGTAATCATTGTAATGTCGCTGTGCCGTCATGGCATGCCGTGGGCTGATGATATCGAATGTAGCTGCCTACCACTGACTTATAACAATGGACTGAGCGTATGTCATTTTCCTATAGGAAAGCATGGCACAAGTTTTATAGTTCTCTCTTTCGCCCTATGGCAGAGTTGGAGCTACCAACACAAAATATTGCATACAGGAACATTTGCTTATGCCATTTGATGTTTTCATGTTGGCTATAGATGTAATCACCGCAGAAGGAGTAAGGTAAAGATAGTGTTTACCATGCTCCGTCTCTCTTGCCCATAAGCAGGATTCAGTTAAGAATAATTTTTGAAAATTAAAGTCGGAATGAGTTAATTTCCTTATAAGCGATTAAAATATCACTTGGGCACAAGAAAATATATTTTTTTAATTTAATTCGATTTTCGGATGTAAAATTTCATCTGATTGGTTGAGTTTTACATGTTTTTTATGTAATCGTTTTAAAGGGTGCTCTAACGGTGGTATACAGAAACACAATATTTTTTGTGCCACATGAAATAGCAAATCGCTCAGTCCATTGTTATAAGTCAGTGCTGCCTACAGATTCGGACACGGCTGCACATACACACATGCAATTATCACTCAGCTGAGAGGTATTGAGCGTAAAATGGTAAGGTTACTTTGTAATCAAAACTATTTTATTATTTTGTTAAGTAAGGTATATAGGAAGTGTAGCCTTTGGGAAGGTAAGGAACCAAGCATTAAATTACTAGAAGACTATTTTCCTTTATGGATAGTAGTTTAGGCACTATGGCATATATAAGGCCAATGGTTAGCACTTTTCCATAAGTATCAATATAGAACATTTTAGAAAACGGACTAAGCACACACACATATAGATTTCTGTTTCATGGCTTGGGAAGTATTCTCGAGGGTTTTGCCCTGTCCTTTGCCGACGGCTTGTATGCATTTGCACCCAATTAACATGCTTCATTCACGCACACAAACTTTGCGGTTCCCTTCCTTTACTTCTCTATTCGTAGATTATGCTCGTCTACAGTCACCACAGCGACCGATGCCAGCATCTATTAAATGAAGATCGCTGTGAGTACGTTGACGCCCACCCACCTCACCGAATATGTTGTGCTGTGCATCATTTCTTTAGTTTGATCAGTAGAGCAACATGAAAAGAGAAATGAGTCATTCATATTTTCCCGCATCTATCATGTTGAAGGAGGCGACCAAATGTGTACAAAACTGCTGTTAAAGGAACATTTGTTCTCAGCACCTCTGAAACATGTTGTGGTCTCTTCCGGAATGGACCAGCGATTTAGTATATTTTTTCTGGTACTCTATGCGACATCTAGTTCTTATTCCATCTATGGTAATACCCTAAAAAGACTGGCAAAATCAATCGTTCGTAAATTGAATTTTAATTATTAAAAATGTGCTGTCAATTACGTATAAAAATTGACAGAACTTTCATTTTAATTTACAAAATCTTGGGTAACTAGATTTTCGAAAAAATTTATTACGAATGAATGATTGATTTTGTCCGGCTGGGTTTGTCTTGCTTCTAGATCGGGAGCTCTCAAACTCTCGCACTGCAATATGATGTCCTCCAGCTACAGCATTAGAACAGCCATTAATTCCCAGTAACTGATTTGAAATTTAACCTTGATTATTCTGTAACATGTTACATTTGTTGTTGTTCATGTTTGTAGTCTAAGCTAGCATGGTGCTAGTCGTGTTCTGAATGACTTAGCTCTAAGATATTGGTCATAGAGTTAGATATTAGACATATTTAATTTTAGAAGTATGTACATAGTTATTTTTTAATTGTACATTTTCTTTGCGAGCTTTTCTTTGCAAGATACTCTTTGACTCTGATCACTGCCAAGCTACTAAGTACCACCCTTAGAACATATGACTAAAGGAAGCGAAAAATCGTGTAAAAACCCTATCGGTGTGAGGGAAACTCGGTTTTTAGGCGAAGGGGTGGAAAGGCAAGAAGAATTTAATCAAGTTTAACCAAGGTTTACCCAGTATACTTGACAATAGTCAGTTTCGTGTTTTTTCGCCGGGTTTTGTATTTTGTGTGTTATTTAATTAAAAAACAATAAATTATTCCCTTAATTGTGTTAATTTATAATAAATTATTCGAAGTGATAATTTAGTGATTAACCCTTGTGTAACAGAAACACACGCGAAATATATTTACGCAACTAACCCGTCACCGCGCTCAGCACTAGGCTCCGTCTTGACACTTAAGGTCAGGCACTCCACGTTATTACTGACAACTGTTCCCTTTCAAGGGTGATTAATTACTACTCGATTCAAATAAATTTAAGGAGGAGACTTCACTCTGAAGCATCAAGACGCGCCTAGTCACGGTGACGGGCTGTCGGCTCTACCTTGTATGAGGTAGAACAGTATTTGGGTTAGTAGACGTTGGTACATGGGGCTTTTCAAGTACAAGGTGGTTCATACTCTTACACTTGGACTTAAGTTAATATACGGGAGAATATTTCAATTAATTGTGCTGTGCAAATAATCGCCGAAATAATCCCGGGAAGGCATTTCTAAGGCAAGTTGAAATCCTAAAATTAAACTAGAAAATTTCTTTTCCACAAGTACGTCCAAAAGTAGTGAAAAAAAGGGAAGGGAAACAAAAAATATCAAGATAAATGTTCAAAATATTTCTTTGTTTTCGTTTTTTTGTTCAATGTACCTATCAGTGGGCGCGTTTAGGCGGAGACAAAACCAGTTTGGAAGAATTGGTAGCGTTTGGTCGCAACCATGTAAAAATACCAACCATTCCGGTATGGTTTGTAATTATGCGGAGGAAAAATCGGTAATTTTGACCGGTTTGGTCTCCGCCTAAACGCGCCCAGTGGCAGAGTTTTGTTTTATTTTAAATAATTAGAATGCACATAGTGGAAAATGTCGCAGTTTTTTCGGGCTTATGGCGCTTCCTTTAGTTATATGATGTAAGGTACCACCTGATATTTGCCTTATCTATAATAATTCTACACCTACTTATTATAATACTCAGTGCCTGACATTTGTAGCTTTGTTACTTTTGCCTGAGTTTCTAGTTTTCTACATGTTGGTATATAAGCCGCTTTTTCCTGATCCGGATCAAAGGAGATCATCAATTGACGTGGGCATCAAAAAAGATTATAAATGCACATGGTTTTCTAAATTCTAAGCAAAATTCACATTGCCATGCTTTTCTAGATAGAAAAACAAAACTCAAAACTTGAACCATATTTTTTTCAGGTCCTATTTTGAACTTTTACGAAGATTGAAATCATGGCAATTCAATAATTTGCCTCATATGTAAAATCTTGGATACCTGCAGACATTTTTTAAAACTAAATCACTTTGAAATTTTCAATGAATCAGATCAATATAAAAAAAAACGCAGCTTTTATTAGCTTTCCTATTTCTATGTGTTAAACCTTTATATGTTACGCTAGCCCTAACTAAATGGCCTTAGTTTATATAGATTACTTGTCCCACAATCTCTAACGTTGTGTATATGCTGAATATTATAATTATTATGAATCGCCTCAGATAAGTAGTAGTATTATTTTATTAGTTTCAAATAACTTTATAAACAAAATTACATTTACGATACTTCATAGTTCTTTAGACTTAATTTAATTGACCGCTAATATAAAAATTTAAATATAAATATATTTATTTTTAATAAATTCTGCTAGTTTTAGCTTAGCATTTTTTTATTATATTACTTGATGCATTCTGTGCTCTGCTTTTAATTCGCTTGGTAAATTATTGAAGTACTGTATTCTCTTATACATCAAAGGATTTTGTGTGCTGCTGGCAGAAAATAAAACTCTCGATTATGAGCATCCAAAAATTTAACTATGAGCTATGAGCTTTCGTTCTAATCAAATTAGCAATGCCTGCCAAAATTACTTATAAAGTACTATTCAAAGTTACATACATACATATATACAAAACACAGTATGTATTTGCTTAGGCGTCATTCCACAGAAAATCGACAAATGTTCTGAATGGACCATCTCCATTTAAAATCCAGGAATACAGCGATAACAGCATTACCGGCATCCACTACCTTCTTCCAATTTACGGCGGTTTCACATGAATGTCTACCTCTAAAACCTGACTGTTCTTCAACTAAATATCTACATGTCAGTTGTGTTCTTTTGTTTCCGCAGAACAGAGCAGAACGAAAGATACACAAAGAACGCCTCAAACATTTCCATAGAAAGATTTAAATGTAGCGAACAGTACAAATAGTTCGCTCAATCGACAAAACAATTTATTCTCTCAGTATATGGGAGTTCTAGAACAAGGTACACAAAAGAACGCAGCTGTCATTCCAGTACTTTTTCTTTCACGGGTAGCCAGCGTTGCCAATTGAGCCGAAAATCGGCTAATTTAGCCGATTTTCAACTTCATTAGCCGAAAAAATTTTAGCTTAGCCTACAGCCAGGGAACGGAATTTTTCCGTTCACGAACGAAAAAAATTTAGCTCGCTTATATTTTTCAGTTCATGAGTGAACAAAATTGCTTTCAGCTCGTGAGACAATGTTTCAGCTCTGCGTCTTAAAATATTTGATTCAGTTCCGAGCGAGAGCTAAATTCTCATTTTTCGTTTAAATCACTCGCGAGCGAGCGGAATTGTATAGCTCTCTGTATTTACGATTCGTGAGTGAGTAAGAACCGAAAAGAGTCATTTTAGTTCTTTCAGTAAAGATCTCGTCGTCACTTTATGTTTTTCCGTGTAGTTGTATATTAGTTTGTGTGATTCTTGCTGACTTGGTTTGAATTAGTTTTCACAAATTTATAAAATCGGACGTCATAAGGACTTTAATTCTTCAAAATAAGACGGAAAGAAATTTGAAACAGAAACTCGAAAATTTGTCTTATAAAGAAAGGGTTTCTTTCGATACCAATATCTTAGAATATTGGAGAAATTTGCACCACAAAGATCAGGAACTAGGGAAAGTAGTTCAAACTGCATTAGCTGTACCATCTACCCAAGTATCAGTTGAGCGTGCTTTCAGTGCCTTATCGACGATAATAACAAAACAAAGAGCTAAGTTATCCAAAGACACTATTAATAATATTTTGTTAGTTAAATTAAATTCTAATTTTCTTAACCAAATATCTTTAGAGTAAGAAATATACATTATACTAAATAATAATGAATCGTATGTGTTTTATGTACATTTCTTGGTGTAGAATTTCCTCTACATATCATCTTGTTTTATTTGATTCACGAATCGTTCTTTTCGACTCGACTCATGAGCGAATTAAATTTTCGACTCTGAGACTTTTTAAATCACTCGTGAGTTGAAATTTATAAGTTCGCAAACTGAAACATTAACTTCATGAGTGATTGAAAAATTCAGTTCACACGAATTTGATTCGTTCGTGAGCGAGTCAAAAAAAATGTCACTCTCCGTACCTTGCCTACAGCCGATTTTTAGCCGATTTTGGGGTTGACGCAAATTTCACTTGCTTTCGTCCACCACGTGACAGACGCTTGCCAATCAGAGCCAACGGCTTATATTTTATTGGTTCAACCCTACGAGTAAGAAACTAAAGGAGAAACCCATCAACAACAATTGTCGTGCTAATCTCAAAAATGTGTAAGTTTATACGCATACTATAAAAAATTCGCATTGCAGGCGGATGGAAAAAAAAGTTTATGCAAGGGATTTTGGCGCGGTTTTTGAAAGTGTGACACAAAATTCTATACCAGCAGCAGCATAGTGAGAGCTAATAACACAAAACAACTTTTTGAGATTCCTGGTTCCCAGTAAGCCTATTTCCATCTTCGGTTGCCCAATAACTTGCCTTTAAATTTAATTTTTGGTAAATCCATAATAAGAAAATATATTAAAGTTCTTTTACTTTTATCAAAATTACAAACATTTACCAGTATTCTAATTCCCAGCTTATTATTGAAAAAGAAACAAGTACAGTATTACTAAAATTTCCACATAAAAGATTGTAAATATTTTTCTATTTAGTACCCTTCCAATTTTAACCTTACCTACGGCTTTTGTGCTAGGGTAAAATTCTTTACGGAACATAAACAAAAGTGACACCTAGGGTACAAGTAAACACAGATGCAACCATATGTTAGAAAGTGAGAAAAATCATCACGTTCGGCACGCAAAAATGGCATATATATACACGCAATGGCCTCTCCTTTAGTTTCTTACTCATAGGTTCAACCAATAAGAATGCTTCTTTCTTATAAGAAAGAAAGAATGCTTTTACAACACAGTCATTCTCTGTCATTTCCATTTGAATTTCTCATTTGGGTTTGTGTTTTATGCCGTAGTTCGGTGTGGTTAGGTTATAGTTTTCATTGGTCTTTATTAATTTTTTTTTATGGAATCCTTGCTTCATTTTGTGAATGTAAAATGTAAATGGTCTTTCTTATAAGAAAGAATTACAATACAAGTCATTAATCATTTTGATTTTATTCTTTTTATTCTGCTGTCATTTCATTTCTCATTTGGTTTTGTTTTATTTTTATGTTTATGGTAGTTCGGTGTGGTGTAGTTACAGTTTTCAATCATTGAAGGTTTTTATTAATTTTTTTATGGAATCCTTCATTTTGTGAATGTAAAATGGTGCAGCAAGAGAACATTTCAATAAAGAACTTGAATTAAACGTAGTATTTTGGTATTTGAGCCACTAATTGAACTAGATTTCAGCAGATTTTTGGTAAGTTTTCTTTGGTTTCCTACTTCAAATAGTTTAAAGAAGAAATATTATAATTTTTGCATTAGATAAAAATACATATATTGGCTTACTGTTGAATGTACATCCAGCCAGATTTCTCAATTAATCTTATCAGAAGCTTGGTCATGCTCACCTGTTTCGAGTAAGCACCTTATTCTTTTCCTTATCGAAAGGTAGAAATTTATGTTTTCTGTTCTTGGAGCCCGACAGCGACACTTATTTTTGCTTCAATATAGAGTTGCTCAGAACAGCAGAACAGTACTGCCTGCGGGCGGAAAGCTTATAAAATCAAAAATCCATTAAACGTGAAGACGCAGACGCACTCCGATAGGGATCGAACGAATCGAAATCGAAGTTATTATTTCAAGCTAGCTAAGGTGCAGCTTAGAGAACATTTCAGTAAAGAACTTGAATTAAACGTAGTATTTTGGTATTTGAGCCACTGATTGATTTAAACAAATTTATAGTACGGAAAAAGAAGCGACTGGAAGAATAATAAGTAATAACTAACATTTACGTCAAACTGCTTAGTGGGGCCTAACGCCTAGGAAGCATTTAAATTTCAAACTATTAGTACCAGCATTGAAAGAAATAGAGCAATGAGTGACCTTGCAGCAGAAAAGGTTGGTTTGGTTAAGTTAAGGTAAAAAATCTTGCTTTTATTTAGTATATTTTTCACAGATAAGAAAGAACTCGTCTATTGCGTCGTCTGGGGTTTTTATATAGCGGTACTTCTATGCCATCATCATCATCATATTCACATGCCCCCGCAATTGGTGGTACTGCTCCATCAGAAGAGGATATACAAATACACAAAAATGGTGTCGAAAAGATGGAAATAAAAATCAGTGATGAGGACATTAAACCCAGTGAACTATTTGAAGATTTTAGAGAGAATAATATTGAAAAGACGCCACCATCGGATGGTACAGATGGTAAGTATCTACTTCAGATATATTTTTTATGTTTGGTTTTTGATTTCTAAAAACAATAATAATAATAATTTATTAGTTCATATAAACCCAAATATTTGATTTTCATCACACTTTGTATTACTTCTCGATCAATATCAATTTCCATGTTACAGTTCGCATTTACGATCAATAATTTAGTCTTTTGCAAGTTAAGTAGGAGCTTGTTCATTCTTAACCACTTACTTATGTAACAGGTAAAGAAGGAACAACCCAACATCTTTCCTTTTGTGACTACGAGAATATTTTATATTCAATAATGGTCGGGAAAACCCGCCGAGCTTGGTAAAATCTTTAAGACTATCCAAGTCTTCTCGTCTCTGTGGATAATAACATCTGGCAATTTATGGCTTAGTAATAAAGAATCTCATGATCCTAGGAAATGCGAATATGTATTTCGATAGTTAAGGGTAGCAAGAATCCTGGCGCCTTGGCACAGGTATATTAGATATTTAGCGTGTCAGCATGGTTAAAGATAATGCATGTAAAGGAATACCTTAGGTATGCGGTAGTAGTAAAAATGCATATGAAAGTATCCTCTTAACATTGGTAATGTAAAAATAACGAAGAAATGTGTAGTAGTAATTGAAGTAGCCGTGAGTTGCTCAGATTAGATTGTCATCGGGCACGGAGGCGAGTTGATGAGATCTAGTGTCGTGGATACCTTATTGTTTTATCAACATTAATTTCGGTGTGAAATCCTGTGTTTTCTATACTTAAAAGATGCAAATCTTGTTTTAGTTCATATTTCGCCTGATGTATTTCATTGCCGGATATATACAGTAATGTATCATCTGCAAACAAAATTGATCTTCCATATTTTATCACTTTTTTCATATCATTAATATATATTAAGTACAGAATGGTTCCAAGAACTGATCCCTGGGGCTCACCTAAGATTATGTCTTGTGATTCTGATAACAAGTCAAAGTCACCTATTCTTGTTCTTTGTGTCCTCCCATTTAGGTAACTCTCAAACCATTTAAGCTCCCTTCCCACAACTCCATATTTCGATAATTTTTGAATAAAAATTTCTCCGTCAATTGTTTTGAAGGCTGCAAATAAGCAAATATGCCAATTGTGGAATTCTCCTACAGAGCTCCAGTGGAAAAAAGTGACGGCATTCTTACACGCTTATTGCTCACAGGACGCCACTTAGCTTTAAAAATGTATACGATCGAATCGAGGTACGAAAAATTTTATTTCGCATTATTAATGACAATTTGTTGTGACAGTTCGTTCGTTCCTTTAATTGTTACTTGATGGTCTACACTACAGGGACTGGTAAAACCAAATTATCTGTTGAAATAGCAGAACGTTTTGGTGGTAAAATTATAAGTCCATAGATTCCAAAATTAAATAAAAGTGCGGATTTGTCTCAGTGAAAAATAAATAAATAATCTAAACCTAATTTCTCTAATAAAAAATGCCGAAAAAGCATTGAAATCCATAGGAATTCCATATAGAAATGCAATGGGAAAGTCTGGGAATTCCCTGCGAAAATAATAAGGAAAAAAGATGGAAATCCGTTAGATTTCCACGTTCAGTTCCTACCAATACAATCAAAGACTTAGAATCTCGATGCAGTTCACTACGACTAAAGAAGCGGAAATCCAGGTAAACTCGTCAAAAAACACAAGTAAAACGAGCGTAATTCCATCCGAATTGCTTAAAGTACAGAAATACTGCTAGTATAAATTTATTTCCTTCTTCCAGTCATCTATGACCAGATTTAAGCCTGCTTCACAATTGTGCTTTTTTCTAAAACCAGACTGGTCCTTCATTATAAATTTTGATTCCTCCAAGTATTTCTCCAACTGTAGTTGGACTATTGTTTCTATTATTTTATCAAAAATGTTCAACATGTTGATTGATCGAAATTCTTCACATTTTCTAGTATTTTTTACTTTAGATACGGGTACTACTATAGTCTTTCCAAGAGCTAGGAAATGTACCTTCATATAGACTTCTGTTTATGATGTTAACTAGATACTCTCCCATGATGCTCCAGCTGTCTAAAATCATTTATCTACTCCGTTGTAGTCTTTCTTTTTATTCATCGCTTTGCAAATTTCTTTCAGTGTTTCATTTTTTACATTTCGGATCTCGTCAAACTCTGCCTTATCAACATACGTTACCGTTGGTATTGAGCTATTTAAAGCTGTTACACTATCAATAAAATAACTACTCAATTTATTCGCTATTTCATTACTTTCTTTAACTATAATACTTCCGAACTGGATTTCTCCTATTTCTGGTTTGGATTGGGAGGAATGTGGAAAAAACGCGTGCTCAAGGCATATATGTGTATAATAACTTGATTTTTAGATCGATTCAAATTGAGGCGATGGTCGAATAACACTGAAATATTTTAAATAATCTCTTATTGAGTGACATAAAAGGTCTATATAGAGAAATGTGTTTATTTCAGCAACTCGGAAATAAATTAATCACGAACAATATTCAAAACAAAAACAAAATATGCTAAAAAGGCAAGATATTTTTTTAAGTTTAATGTGACAAGGATAAAAACTTATGAGTTTCAATCTTATTTATAGCTGGTTGGATAAACGTCAAAAACAGAATCAGAAAGATAGTGTAGAAGTTTTCAAGAATCCCTCAAGAGGGGATGTAGAAACAGAACCGGGAATTTCTAATTTAGATAAAAACATAGAAATAATTAGTTTAGAGGGCGAGCAGAGCCAGTTAGCACACATCGTATCAGCTCAGGAATATGTAAGGTAAGCTAAATATTAAATAGAATTGGAATATTTAATAGAATTACAATCCCAAATATTCATCCGCTATAAGTGTAGAAGTTACACTATAATTAAGACTTTATTGTCGGCTATCAATATTCCCAAATTAATTTCTGAATGTGTTAAATTTGCAGACGAAACGAATCGTCGTTATTACATTCTAAAAAACGGAAGGGACAAAATCATCCCACATCAACATTTCTCAGCGAGAAACCTTTTAAAGATTGGATAATTTCAATCAAAGACTCTACTACTAAAATAAAATGCAAGTACTGTTCCTGTATTATAAATTCGAAAAAATCCAGTCTTAAAGACCACAGCTTGTCAAAAAAACATAGTGAGGCGTCAGAGCCATTTTATAATATTAAACATCAGAAAATTAATTTCGAATATCAGACAAGCAATAATAAAGTTAAAATGGCGGAAGCTAGAGTTGCTCTGTTGGTTGCCAAGCACGCAAGTACCAATGTTGTTGATCACATTACGTCGACAATCAAATCAAGTCTCTCTGATAGTAACACTTCCAAAAATGTTAAACTTGCCCGGACCAAATGTAGTGCTATAATAAAAAATGTTTGGTATCCTTATTTTGTTAAGGATTTCATATTCGATATCGATCAGGGATTTTATAGCCTTCTAATAGACGAGTCCACCGATGTGGCTTGTTTAAAATATATTGGACTAGTTATTATAAATTATAGTAAAAAACGGAATCGACTGACAACGACATTTTTAAAACTCCAAGAAATAGAAACTTGTGACGCATTGAGTATTGCTGATGCTATCAAAGCTGTCTTGTGTGAGTACAATCTGCCACTGAATAAAAGGGGCTTTCGGCAAGCACTGTCTCAGTGAGACAACTGAGACAAAACTTTGAGCAACCGTCTCAGTTGTCTTAGTTCAAACCAATCAGCTGATTTGCCAATTATGACATTTAAATAATCTTGACCACGGAAAATGGATAGTAATAAATTGAGGAAAGTGTTGTTAGTTCATTCAAATAGCTCACTAAACTTTAATTAGTAATTAAAATCACAAAATAACGAAACTGAGTCATCTGAGACAAGAAAATTCAGTTTCATTTGTCTCAGTTGCTCAGTGGTTGCGTTCGAATTTTGTAGCTCAATATGGAAGTAAGACAGTTCACCGAAAGTGCAGTCTCAGTGAGCCAACTGAGAATATCTCACTTGTCTCACTGAGAATGTGCTTGCCGAAAGCGCCTAAAATGGTTGGTATTGGCACTGATAATGCTGCAGTAATGGTTGCTATTAACTCTGGAGTTTATGCTAGATTAAAGTCAGAAGTTCCTCGTTTGATCCTCAACCTTGCGTATGTCACTCACTGCAGTTGGCAGTTTCAGAGGCATGGAAAAATTGTCTACCGAGAAATTTAGAATATCTTGTGAACGAAACATTCAGTTGGTTTTCTCACTCCTCAAAACGACAAATAGTATACAAAAATATATTTTGTGCTATAAATGACGGGCAGTTGCCTCTTATACTTACAATAATTAGTCAGACAAGATGGTTATCAATTGAAACTTCAGTTAGACGAAATCTTGAATTGAATTTGGAATTGTGAGGCTGTCCGAAAAATGTTATACTGCTGAAATATTAAATGAGATGTTCAACGATGATGCCAATCACGTCCAATTTTATCAGAAGTTCAAAGAGTTAACAAAGCATTCGAAAGTGGCTCTGCTGATCTTACTAAGATGCTTGATGATGTTTTGTTGCTGCTTTCTAGCATTCTCAATAAAATAATAACGAGACGGCCTAATTTTGACTACATGAGCTCCAGTATAGTCGATAACCTAATGCCAATACCATACCTATTCTACGAATTTGAGGAAAAAATTAGTGAGATGAAAAGATGAAAGCGAAGAAATCTCTCTCTGCTGTTCAAGAGGAAAATATTAGAAAGCGCTGTGTTGATTTTTTGATTAATTTAGCTAAATCTATTCGAGTAAGGCTTCCGCAAAACATTGAAATACTTCGAAAAGTAAAAATGCTTTCAGTTTCTCAGGCATTAAGAGTGATTAAAGAACCCTTAATACCATTGCTACAAGAAATGAAAATTAAAAGCGACCTTATATCCAAAATTCAAAATCAATGGGAAAATTTAACGATTATTAGTTGGTCCGAGAAGAATAAGTTAGATTCACTGCGATTTTGGACTGAAGTATTGTGTTTCGAAGACTCAAATGGTGATAGTCCTTATAAAGAGCTTGCAGAATTCGCATGGTCGCTTTTAGTTTTACCACTGTCAAATGCTTGAGAGGGTATTCAGTGTAATGACTTTGGTTAAAAATAAGACAAGAAATCGGTTGCAAACAAAAATGTTAAACGCAATCATAACAGTCAGAGCGGGATTGAAGCGTTTGGAAAATGTTGTCATAATATTGATATAAGTCCTTCCATGGTTGCAGCTATTGGATCCTTAAAAAATTATACAGATGAAAAGTAATCAACGATGAATTTGAGGCATTCGAAATCGTTAGCAGTGATATGTTTGATATTTTTTAGGAAAAATGATTGTTGTTTTTATCAAGTAATTTTATACTTAAATGTGAATTAAAAGAAAAATTCTTAATTTTTGTAAATTTCAGAAAGAAAAGGATCATATAAACATTGTTGTATTGCTATAAATCAAGGAAGAAAGAATTTGACTGCTTCCGAAAATAAAAGATTTGCTTTCCAAAGTATAGTCACCAATGTTACTTGAACAAACTACTGCAGAAACTCAGAATATGCCAACTGCTGTTGCGCCTTTCAGTGGAGCCTACAATAAGGACCGGTGGCAGGATTACGTATGTTTATGCATATAGATTAATTTTGAATACTAATATTAATGATATTTTTAAATATAACAGGGATGTTCATCAGGGCGTTGGTTGAGGAGGTTTGCCAATAAATAGCTGGGACAGCTGGTTACTGTGTTAATTACTTAAACATTCCAGGCCATCTTCCAAATGGGAATGCCAAATTCGAATATCCCCCGTCTTTTGCATCTCCACTGAAAATTATTAGAAGGAAGTGACATAGCTTCTGATTATTGCAATAAATTTGGTGAACCAGTTATTTCGGCCCTTGCTATCTCTAAAGGAATTGTAAATGCTGCTTATTTGCGAGATGAATATGTGAAACCAATTATGTTTAGCGGAGGTGTAGGAACTAAGGATGCAACTATGAGGAAAAAGTGGATCCATCGAAAGGTATGGTTTGCAGTGATTCTAAAAATGTTACCTTTATCAAAACAAAAATTGTTTTTAGGTATGCTCTTAGCAAAAATTTGAGGCTCCGTTTACCGTATTGATGTGCGATCGTGGCTGTCTCATTTTGGTTACGAGGGAATTGCATCATAAAAGCAACACTTGCCGAATCACCTAAATCGCCTAAATCTGTATGATTTTATTAATCATTATTCTACATAATATTTTGTAAAAAAATTGTATTTTTTACCTACCTATGACTTGTTACACTTAAGTTAAATATATTGAACCGTTGATGTTATATGTGAATTGGAATTTATACATCTTCTGGATCCCCATATCACTATGTGAGTATTTTTAAATTTAAGATTAACCATTAAACTCCGTATATTTCGGGAGTAACATAAGATAATCTTTGTCTCTGCCTCGTCGAAGGCCTGGTTTGCAATGTTTCATTACATTGCCAAAAATTTGTTCAAACACCTCAATCATTCGCAGAAACTGTCCTTTATTTCATCTGGTTTTATAATACATAATATGGTGCATAGCATATTTTACATATTTATGGTTCATATCACAGTACTTGTGACGATTTAGTGGTCATAAGGGAAGAGTAATATTCCTACTAGTCTTCTTTTATATAATTTTTATTGGTTCAGAACAAAATACGGGTGGTCATCGTTGAATCCAATCAATTCTAAAGGCATCGATTAATTAATGAACAAGTATGATATTCGTATATTTGAGCAGGCAACTCTACCAAACAGCACACTGTTATGTTAAATTGAAGCACGAAATTACGACTGCATTTAAAGCTGGTCATGGTTACTTCGCAACGTAATTAATTACATCAAACGCTTTTCTAGCCTTCTTCAGTTCCTCGTTCATAGTTAGCAGATCTTTAACATGAGCATAATTTCGAGCATCCTTCCGTACCAGAAATACAATATCTTCAATCGGAACTCATCCAGTGCGATAAATTTAGTTAAAAGCTGAAGCTTCTGTTTTTAATATTACATATCTAAACCAAATTTACAGACAGTTGACAGTTGACTTTCTGTTTGTATTTGACATTTGCCGATTTTTAGCCGATTTTTAAAATCTGTTTGGCCGATTTTAGCCGATTTTAGAAAAATTAATTGGCAACACTGCGGGTAGCATATTTATCGGACGAAATTCCTCACAATTACTTGTATTAAGTATCTTCTTAATTAGGACAACTATCGATTCCTTCCAGATTTTAGTGATAGTAGCGATAAGTTTATAATTTTCAATAGCACAGGACCGAATAGTTCTACTGATTGGAAGATTTTATTACAGTTTAAACCATTGAATTCTTTCTTCTTATTGCACTCTTTCAATCAATATATTGTAGGTCATTTTAATATGCTGATGATTTTAATTGTAAGTCACTGTAACGACACTTTAGGAAAGCTCATTATACTTACTTTTGTAAGCCATTGTTGTACTGTCAGAATATTGGTAAGCGTAGGCGCATATGTTCAGGCCAAATAACCTGAGTTGGGTTATTAGAAAACGAAGAAGAGGCTTGTGATTACTCGTACTGGTAGATGTTAGGTTCGGTGTCATTAGGATACATCTTGAAAATTAAGAAATATTAAGCGCATAAAGTGGATTGAAAAAACGATTGAGTTTCTTTAAAAGTTACTATTGCCCTCGACCTCCTGACTGCTACAATAAATCAGAAGTGGGATAAGTGAATCGAAAAAGTGCATTATTGGATCTGATCTGTTCTTATCTGGCACGGCAGGTTTGAAAATTTGTCATATTCTCGTTTTGTGACAATGCAGAATTTGTGTGAAATTAGGAATCTGAAGAAAACGGAGCTTCAAATAAAACTGCGTTCTTTGGATTTGCCTATGCACTTGTTGCACGTTTGGAGTCAGACAAGTTGAAACGGGGTAAATCATGTTCGCCGGAAAACATTACTTGTATGCCAAATATTCCAGTTACCAGTGCACGTTTAGGAAAACTTACAAACACAAATGGAGATATCTCTGACAATATGTGTATTCATTTAGATAAAAGCTGTGTTAAAAATACAGATGTGTGACAACTTAGTCGCATTTGAAAAATCCCTTCTAAAACGTGAAATTCATTTACTTACACGAGAAAATAAATTGTTAAAAAATTCCAAAAGTTTTGACAACGTTGAATGTTCTGAAAGGAAACTGAAAACCGAAAAATTTTTACATTCCTCTGAAGTAAGCAAAGTGTTGCCTGCTTTTGATCCAAAAGATGAAATTAGTAGTTCTTCGGAACAATGGATAAAAAAACTTGAAAAGTATCAAAGTATTTATGAATGAAACGATGAAACTCTTTTACACTATGAATACTTACGTCTAAAAGGTGCAGCTAAAATATGGCGTAGGTATTAGCTTGGAAAGTGAACTCATTAGGTGGGAAGACTTCAAAAGAGAGTTTCTCAAAGCTTTTCGACCAGTACAGGATGAGTCGGATATTCATTTTGCCATGGTCAACAGAAAAAAAACCAGAGGAAAATTATGAAGATTATGTATAACTGATGAAGAACCTTGCGAAACGTGGATCGATGAGTGACAGAGCTCTAATTAAATATATTATTAGGGGTCTTCGTGATCCTACTATACAACAAATTCTTTCTTTGCAGATGTTTGAGTCCTCTAGTGAATTGTTGGTACATATCAAGCATTATGCAAATTCAAAATCACCTTCTTTTATCCAACCACGCAGTCAAGGAATGGAACCCATCCGAGGAATTCGAATTGAATCCGATGTTAAAATTCCTTCGAAGACAAATTAACAACGATCTAACGTGTTCAAATGTTTCAACTGTAACGAGTTGGGTCACATTTCTACAAACTGCCCCAAACAAAAACGAGTACGTGGAACGGTTATAATTGCGGAAATCCTGGACATATGAATAAACATTGTCCTGGAGTGTCTAGTGGACAAGTTCAAGTCGTCGTCGATAACTAAATGATTAAGTTAAGTAATCTTATAAATGATTTTTTCATATATTTTACCTGTACAATTATGAATGATAACTTAGGAGTAGGCATTGACTTAAGCGTAAAAGCTTTAATAGATACTGGAAGTCCAATTAGTTTAATTAAGAAAAATTTATTACCAGATTTTGTTTCTAGCATAGATACAAACAATATATATTTAACAGGAATAAATGAAAGTAGGTTAAACGTTTTGGGTCTATTCGAAACAACAATATTTGTTAATGATAGTTTTTATAATATGAAATTTTATGTCGTACCTGAGAATACGATGCGACAAGCTTCTATTTTGGGCCGAGATTTCCTTAAAGTTAGTAATACTAACTTGACCATTAGCTCTAATAATTCTGTGATTTATGAAGATTTGGAGTCCTTCAACGAAATTCTTAGAATTGATGTAGAAAACAAAAACGTGCCTTCAATTGAAATGGATATCAATCCAAACGTACCTTCTGATACTATAGGAGACTTATATGCGGGACTTTTCAGGAAAACTATTTATCTAAGATAAAACCATCCAAACCCAAAACCGATTACGAAATGTTAATCCAACAAATATCTTTCACACCTACACGTCAATCATATTTCGATACGCGGGAAGCTCAAAATAAATTAACGATTTATTAGAAAAACAAATTATAAGGTCTAGTGATTCGCCTTATTCTTCTCCTATAGTTTTAGTAAAGAAGAAAAATAACTAACTCCGAATGTGCGTTGATTTTAGGGCTTTAAATAGAATTACACGGCTAGATAATTACCCTCTAACAGTAATAGAGGATTTGAGTGATCAGCTTCGAGATAAGAAATATTTTACCAGTTTAGATCCACCATGTGCATATGGCAACGGATTCAATAAAACTTACGAGTTTTGTTACTCCTATAGGGCAATTTGAGTATTTAAAAATGCCCTTTGGTCTTAAAAATGCCCCATCAATATTTCAGCGTTATATTCATAAAAATTTTAGGGACTTAGTAAATGAAGGAAAGATTTTAATTTACCTAGACGATATTTTAATCGCCACTAAAAATGTCAATGAACACATTGAAATATTGACTGAAGTATTCAGAAAAATGAACGACAATTTGCTTGAGCTTAGGTTGGACAAATGTAAATTCTTATGTAACAAAATTTTTTATTTGGGTTACTCAATTTCAGAGGACGGAATAAAACCGAATCCTATGATTCTTTTAGCAGTTAAAGAATTTAGTGTCCCGAGGAATATTAAGGAACTTAGGAGTTTTCTGGGATTGTGTGCTATTTCAGAAAGTTCATTCAAAACTTTTTCACTTAGGGAAGATAAAGATTTTATATTTAATGAGGAAAAATATAAATGTTTTGAGACCTTGAAACAAAAACTTATTGAGGCGCCACTTTTAAGGATTTATTCGCCTCATGACCACACAGAGTTACATTGTGATGCAAGTTCTTTAGGTTTTGGTGCTGTATTACTGCAGCGCAAAGAAGATGGTCGTATGCAACCAATTTTATATTTCTCGAAACGAACAACAGACTCTGAGTCTCGTTACCACAGTTATGAGTTAGAAACGCTTGCAATTATTTACGCTCTGAGGAGATTTAAGATATATCTTCATGGAATTAAGTTTACAATCGTAACCGAGTGTAACGCTTAGCACTTACTATTAATAAAAAAACTTATTAACTCTAGAATAAATAGATGGGTATTAGAACTGCAAGACTACGATTATGAAATTTAACATCGTTCTAGTAGTCGAATGCAACATGTGGACGCACTCAGCCGCTGACATAATATTTTAGTTCTTCGGGAAAATCCTTTTGAGCAGCAACTGGTGATATGCCAAGCTGAAGATCCAGTTATTTAAGATTTAAAACAGGAATTGATACATAAAGAAAGTAAAAATAATAAATTATTGGAAAGTGTTACTGAGTTTTTTTACTCTTTCGAGACCCGTACAAAATACGAGTCTACAGGCAATTCTCAACCTACTGCATATAGCATCATTGCTGTCCTGATGAGATCGCCATGTTACTGCTGATCGAAGCACTTTACACACAGTACCTGTACTCCTGAAAATTTCTTTATGGAATTTTTGGTATTCGGCTTTACGCCAGAAACTGACAGTACCTCGGTACTTGTTTTATAATAAATTATTGTTTTATGCGTGTGTCCATATTTTGAGAAATTTCATGATCTTTTTTGATTAGTGAATTAAAAGTTGACTTTTGTAAAGAACTTTTATTAATTATATTAATTACACGAGACAAAAATATTCTCTGTAGGAGACGATGTAATTGACAAGTTGGACATGAAAAAAACAAAATAAACATAAGACGTACATATGATACAAAACATTAGTAGACAATGACGTAGTCTACTTGATCAAAAAGAAAATAACGTTAAATCTATTTATAATGACACTCCCACTCGTTATTTACTGATGGATTGAAAGTGAAGTTCGATTTATAAAAAATTTATCGCGAGGAACCGCTTTTGTTAGAATATCAGCTAATTGCTCTTCAGTACGAACGTAACTTAATTTTATATATTCGTTTTCAACACATTCTCGAATATAATGATATTTGATGTCAATGTGTTTAGTTTTCTTGTGATGTTCAGTATTATGCGTCAAGCGAATAGCGCTTTGATTGTCCATGTTGAGTGGCGTTGGATTCTTCAAGTCAACATGAAGTTTTTGAAGCAAGCTTCGAAGCCAAGTTACTTCTTGAGAAGCATCTGATGCTGCTACATATTCCGCTTCAGTTGTTGAACGCGATACACATTTTTGTCGATGCGATGACCACGTTACAGGACCTCCAGCCATCAGAGTAATGTAACCTGTCGTTGATCGTCTCGTATCCAAATCACCAGCGAAATCAGCATCGGAATAAGCAGTGAAATCTATATGACTCCCACTGTATTCAATTCCCATATCTTTGGTTCCTTGGAGATACCTCAGGATTCGTTTCACCGCCGTCCAATGTTCTTTTCCAGGATTATTGAGGAATCGACTAACTTGACTCACCGCGTACATAATGTCCGGTCGTGATAAAATTGCAGCAAACATAAGGCACCCAACAGCTTCTCTGTACGGTATATCTTGCATAAACTCTTTTTCCTTGTCATTTGAAGGGCTCTGCTCATTAGAAAGAGGAGCATTTGGATCTGCTGGTACTGAATTCGGTTTGCAATCTTGCATATTAAATTTGGTTAAAATTCGATTAATATACCCTTGTTGACTAATGAAAACTGTTTTCGTTTTTCTGTCTCGTTTTATTTCATGACCAACGAAATAACTCGAGTTCCCGATAGTTATTTCGAAACGCGCATTAAGTTCTTCAACAACCATGTCCATTAAGTGTTTTGATTTAGACATGATTAGTCCATCGTCAACATAGAGAGCGAGAAAAATCTCTTCCCCATTGATTTTTGCATAGAAAACACATTTGTCAGCATTCAATTGTTTGAAACTTAATTTCTTCAAAAACTCCACTACTTTCTTATTCCAACAGCGTGGTGATTGCTTGAGTCCGTAGAGGCTCTTATTAAGTTTGCAAACGAGAGTAAGATTTGTGCTGGTGAAACCTTCAGGTTGAGTCATAAAAATTTCTTCTTCTAACTCTCCATTCAGAAATGCTGTTTTTACATCAAATTGTTTAATTTCAAAATCATTAACAGCAGCTAATGCGAGAAGAACTCGAATAGTATCATATCGAACTACAGGTGAAAAAATCTCTTTGTAATCAATTCCTTCCTTTTGCGAATATCCCTTTGCACATAATCTGGCTTTGTACCGATTTATCGTACCATCGGGATTGAGTTTTAATTTGTAGACCCATTTGCAGCCTACGCGTTTGCGATTTGGTGGTAGTGACTGTAGTGTCCAAGTTTCGTTCTTCTTCAATGATGCAATCTCTTCGTTCATAGCTTGCTGCCATTCTCTTGCATTCTCACTATCCATAACCTCCCTGTATGTATGTGGTTCTATTGTAGTGGTTACACATGCTAAATCTGCTACATATCTATCAGGTCGATTTAAGGTAGTACGATCTCGAAGTATTCGTTGCTCCTGACGAGGCTCTACTAAGTGTGCTACGTATCTATCAGGCCGATTTAACGTAGTACGATCTCGAAGTATTCGTTGTGTTTGACGAGGCTCAACTTCAATTTCAATATCTTCGGGTAAATCTTCTGCGTCATCAAGATATTCGCCCGAATCGTTGGCTTCTCCGTGGTTTTCATCCTGCAAATTGTTGTCATTTTCTCTCTTCATCCCCTGAACCATTTGCTCTTCTATTTGCGGATCAACTATTTTTCCCATGTCGTATGATGAGTAGTGTTCTTCATCCCGACCAATATCTTTTTGGAACTCTGTATTGTCGTTTTCATTAAAATTTACATCTCGCGCTATTATTACTTTTCCAGAAATTCTATCTAATAATCTATAGTTCGTGCTGTCATAACCCACGAACGTCAATTTCCTCGATTTACTCTCGAACTTTGAACGGAACTGTTTTGGCACGTGTGCATAGGCCGCTGCTCCAAATTTTCGCATATGCGTAAGAGTCATCAGCTCCTTTCCTGTCCATTTTTCATACGGTGTCTTCGAATTATTTGGCATGCATGGACGTCGATTTAGTGTGTAAGCGGCTGTATTTACTGCCTCAGCCCATAAAGAACGTGGGAGATTGGTAGCATTAAGCATCGTCCTCGTGCTTTCTGTGATCGATCTAAGATCGCGTTCAGCTGTTCCGTTTTGTGGAGCAGTATACGGCGTGCTTTTTTCATGAATAATGCCGTGTTTTTTAAAATAATCTATAAATTGTTGATTTATAAATTCTCGGCCATTATCACTGCGAAAAACTCTTATTTTATTGCCTGTTTGCTTCTGCACCAACTTTTCAAACTCCAGAAATTTTGAGAATACATCACTCTTGTGTTTGATAAAATATGTAAACCGGTATGAAGTGCAATCATCTTTGAAGAGAATGAAATAGTCTGCACCACCGACAGAAGTAGTTGTAATTTTTCCACAAATATCTGAGTGTATATACTCGCCCGGTTTCTTCACACGATCTTGTAAATTATCTCTGTATGGTTTGAGATGTAACTTGCAAAATTGGCACGGTTCACAAAAAAGACCCTTGATATCTTTTATTTTCAAACCCGGTATTTTTCCATCATCGGCCATTTGTTTTAGACTAGTAAAGTTCATATGACCCATACGTTCGTGCCACAGGATTGCGGGATTTACTGTAGCAAGATTTGCTTGCTCAGTACCAATTGTTCTGAAAAGCATCTTGTAACACTGATTCTTCAGCTTTATTCCAGTCGCAACTAATCCTATATTTCGAACTTCGATCTTGTTTTTATCGAAGATCACCTCTAAATTCTTATTCGTTACTGCCCCAGTTGAGAACAAATTTTTCCCCAGTTTCGGCACGTATAGAGTATCTTCGAGGGTACGTGGTTCCCATCGTCCCTGCACTAATGCTTTAATTTGAATTGAGCCAATTCCCTCAGCATACACAATCGAGTTATCACCTATTTGTACTGGTGTTTCAGATTCTGTCGGTTTTAAATCCAGAAACCACTCCTTATGTGAAGTCATATGTTTAGAGGCACCGCTATCTGCTAACCAAACATTTTCGCAGCCTGTTACCGATAAATTTTTGATTTCGACAACCAATGCTTGATTTTTATAAACATTGCCATCTTCTTTATAGTGTGATCCCAATCTTTTCCTACACTCCGACTTGAAATGGCCGTTCTTATGACAAAAATAGCATTCCACATTTTTTTTTGTTCCTTTTATTAATCTTAGAACTGTTTTCGTGTTGCATTTTCCTTGAATTCTCCGCCTTTTTTATATTTAAAACAGTAAATGCGGTGGCCATATCATCCCCGAGACTTAAACGTTGCTCTTCTTTAAGCAATCTCGCCGTCAAATTATCGAAAGTTTGTTTCGTCTCGTCGTAAGAATCCCAAGCAGTCACAAATGCACCATATTTCAAAGGAAGACTTCCCAAAACCTTTGCAACTTTATCTATATCGCTTAATTTTTCTCCTACTTCAGTTAGCGCTAGAGCCATTGATTCGACTTTGCTTATATGCTGAGCAATCGTGTCTGTTTCGGTCATCCGGTAGTTGAAAAATTGTTGTTTGAGCGTTACCTTATTTATCGCAGAACGTTATTCATGAATTAATTAGCATAGCATAGCCTTAGCATTCAAATCGTCCCATTTTTTCTTGCATCATCATCTGGTTCCGGACGAATCGATATTCCCTTGATTAAATCGAGTACCCCTTCTACTCGAAAAAGTATTTCCATTTGATATTTCCAGAGCTGGAAATTTTTCCCATCGAACTTTTGAATGTGAAAATTCTTGAGCTTGTCCATCATGACCTCACTATCCCAATTTCCAGTCACCGAAAAAAACAAATTGAATGAGTAGCGTACTGCGATGTAACGATTTTTATTTTCACTATTCACACACACTGATTATACGTTCATGCCCTGATGCACTGGGCCCATAACCTTTTGATTAGTGAATTAAAAGTTGACTTTTGTAAAGAACTTTTATTAATTATATTAATTACACGAGATAAAAATATTCTCTGTAGGAGACGATGTAATTGACAAGTTGGACATGAAAAAAACAAAATAAACATAAGACGTACATATGATACAAAACATTAGTAGGCAATGACGTAGTCTACTTGATCAAAAAGAAAATAACGTTAAATCTATTTATAATGACAATCTTCGATCACACGTGGATGCAGATAAAGTTTGTGAAATTATTAAACGTGCCTATTGGTTTCCCAATCTTAAATCTGTTGTGAAAGATTACATTCAAAGTTGCTAAAAATGTGTATTGTTTACAATGTGCCGACTGGAAAAAGAGAAGGGTTTCTCCATTCCGTTCCAAAAGGGAGATCAACCATTTCTTACTATCCACATTGACCATTTAGTTCCGTTAGACTCCTCGAAGCAAGAGATATATTTCATGGAATTGATGGCTTTACAAAATTCGTAAAGTTGTATGTTACAAAAACGACAAGCACTGTCGAAGTTATTAATTGCCTTACAAGCTACCTCAACATATTTAGTAAACCCTTAAGAATTGTGTCTGATCGCGGATCAGCATTTACTTCTAAATCATCCTATCACACTATTCCAAGAATCGAATTTTCTCTTAATAATACATTGAACAGGTCTATAGGTACGACCCCTAGTAGGATGTTATTTGGTACCAAAGTTTATCGAAAGTTTAAAGGTGCGTATAAAGTTAATAAATGTTTAGGGAATGACAGATACTAATTAAAAGATATTGACGGATTCCAGATCACACAAAAACTGTTTACAGGAATTTTTGATGTTACTAAAATTAAACCTTATATAAAATTAAGACCATGTTCAAACGAAAATGAAAGCTGTACTATTAGAAATTGATTAATTTGTATTAGAAATGTAAGGTTAATGTGCACTTATGTACACACACACATGTATACAGTCTTAGTACCTCAAAGAAGATCTAACAGAAAGAATACGCATCTCGTACATTGAAAAGTTTTATATGGCGGGTCGTTCCATTACGACCCGCTCTCACAAATTGTATGAAAACTCTCTGCTTGTTAACGATCCACCACTCACCGGTGGTGATATTACGACCCGCTTTCACAAATTTTACGAAAACTCTGCTTTGAATGACGGACCGCCGCCAGGCACCAGTTGTGAGTGGCGGCTGGCTGGTCTAGCACCAGAGCCTGCACTCCGCATCATGCCCATTGCGAGTTCTCTTTACTTCTTTTACCTCTTCTCTAAGAAAACTGGTTTCATCAAGAATACTTTGTTTTAGAGAATTTTCATTTACATTGCATTGCAGCAGAACTGTGGGAGAATAGTAAGATAAGCGGATGGGATGGGAATTGGTGGGCGACAAGCAGTCTAGACACAATCACTGTCAGTTGCATTGATTTGTGTGCTTGGGCTAAAGAATGTAGGTAGCCAAAATATGCTGTGCAAAAGGTACTTATGAAACATTTTCGAGTACCTTAATTAATAGAAAAACCGGCTCGCCTCTTCAGCTAATTGTTTCTAAGTTTGTACTTATGCCAATCACCCCTATTGTGACTGTAAATAGCTCTATTGTATGCAATTATCTTCCCTTGCTTAAGTTAAATTTTATTGTTCTATGTGATGATTTTCTTTACCGTCATCCGCTGCAGACAATATGTCAACTTTTCATCGAATGAGTTTGACAAATCACCAATGTCATCAATGATGAAAATATTCTCAAAATTCTTCAAATTTATTTTTGTTGTATTTTATAATGTTTGATATCTTACTATTATCAGATTTATATCCCCTAGCTTTAATTTGAATTTTGAGAGTCTCATTTTATGGTTCCTGTCAACATTTACAGATACATTCATAATATCTACTCCTGTGAGCACGTATTCAATTAGGGTTTGTGAATCTCTCGTTATTCTAGTTGGTTTGTGTAACAAATTGATTTAAACCTTGATCAGTTATTACTATCAGTTCCTAGAAAATTTATATTAAAATCACCCGTCAAAATAATGTTACTTTAAATGTTTTAAAATCACTAACACGGGTTTGCTTGGAGACTTTAGTTCGTAATACTTTGTACCTCAGCTTGTTATTCCTTTCTTAATACTTCATTCTAGTTTACATACTATGCTATCTGTTGTGTATGAAACATGAATCAGGGCATTGCCTTCTTTATTACAGGCCGTGGCGCTAAAACTTTTCTTTACTTGCATATGTATGAGAAACGTGCTGTTTGAAAGCTTTTAGCATTGAGCATTATGGAAAAACAAACACGTTTCATGTTTAAAAGTTTATGTAAAATAAACAACGCTTCTGGTGACGATAATTCTAACGCCTATTTATAGGTCAAAATGTTTACTTTTAGGGAAAAAAACGTAATTGCAATTATTTGAACAAAATTACGAGTGTTTCTGCATTTTCCTAAACTCTACCCAATTCGCTGTGAAATGAGAGTAAAACTTTCGCACATTTTACATTTAAATATCAGCGCTTAAATTTGTGCGTATGTCGGAATCAGAAGAAGAATTTCTTAGATTTGATAGCAGTCAAGAAAGACATCAGTTAAATTTATCGCTAGAAGCAAATGGTGAAAAAACTGCATCGAGTGAGTTGGAAACAAAAATTTCTTTGAGTGCAGGTGATGAAACTACTGTGATGCCGTTAATTGGTAACATAGAACCGTTCACTCCGGGGAGTGATTTTACAGCCTATGAAGATCGGCTGTTACAGTTTTTTAAAGTGAATAAAACAAAGGATGAAGACAAAGTGTCTCTTTTTATAACGCTGATGGGCAACGAAGCTTATAAGGACCTTAAGGCCTTAACCGATCCAGTAAAGCAGTCCGCAAAGTCAATGGATGATATTTTAAAGCTGTTAAGGGAACATTATACACCTAAAATTAATAAACATGCAGAACGGTACAAATTTTGGAAGGCTTCACAAAATGAAGGAGAATCTCTGACAGAATTTATTGTTCGTCTAAAACAGTTGGCGTCATCGTGTCAGTTCGAGAAATGTTTAAAGGATGCGCTAATTGACAAATTTATTAGCGGGACTATTAAAAAAAACGTAACGCAAGTGCTTCTGGGAAAAGAGATAACTACGTTTGAGCAGTGCTGTGAAATGGCACTTAACATTGAAATGGCGGAACGAGAGGCTAAGGCGATAAGTCCAAAAACGATTTATACTCCGGACACAGTAAATTTAGTGCAAAAAAATGCAACATATAATAAAAGAAAAAAGTCAAGTGATAAGAATGCACATTTCTAACGATATATCAACGGCTCAGGCTCGAGTCAAAACCGTTATCAACAATACGAGTATAACAAATCTGATAGAGGCAAGTTTTCTAATGTACAACGGAGTTCTAAGCAAAAAAATTGAACAATACAACAAAAGAATTGTTTTCGTTGCGGCAAACCTCATGGCATTGCAAAGTGCCCGGCTGTCGGATGGGAATGTTTTTCATGCGGGCGAACGGGTCACACTTTTAAAGAATGCAGATACGCCGCCAGTAAAAGTAGTTCAAGGGGGAGGAGTTCAAAATAAACAATATTTCGGTGGGTGGTGAAGCAGCAGAAATCACATTGGAAGTAGAAGGCAAAAAATTAGGTATGGAATTGGACACAGGTGCAAGTGCATCTATGATGTCAGTAGTTGAGTATAACAAAAAATTCTCTTATTTATCTTTAGAGCGATCTAGAGTAAATTTCAATACCATTACAGGTGAAAAAGTAGAAGTTCAAGGGAAAATACATATATGTCAGCGTGGTGTATGCTGGTCAACAATATTATCTAAATATATTTGTATTAAAAACAAAACAAAGTTTTAAGCCGCTTTTGGGACGTGATTGGATGGAGGTATTGTTTAAAAATTGGAAAAGTTGGATTTCAACTAAATTAAACTTGGTGAGTAATATTAAGTATAGTAGTATCATTATTAAAAGAAAACGCAAGCATTTTTCCGTTTGCCATAAAGGGTTCGCCTGATAGTTCGATTGAGGAGTTTAAGGCGAATTTAGTACTAAAAGATAACTGCACACCAATTTTTCAAGCAGCATATTCAATGCCTTGTGCACTTCGCGATAAAGTAGAAATCGAGCTAAGAAATTTGATTGAAAAGCGGATCATAGAAAAAGTTTCATATAGTCATTGGGCAAGTCCAATAGTTATGGTACCTAAAGCTAATGGAGATTTACGCATTTGCATGGATGCAAAAGTATCCGTGAACAAATGTTTAGAGTATGCGCATTATCCGTTACCAACTTTGGAAGATTGTTTTGCGCGAATTGGGCCCAGTAAATATTTTTTCTCATAGATCTAGAAGGAGCATATACTCAAATCAAGGTTGATGAAAAATCTCGAGAGCTCTTGACTATAAATACGCATGTAGGACTTTACTTTAGGTTATGTTTCGGGATCCATAGTGCTCCTGGTATTTTTCAATCCATAATGGATCAAACCCTACAAGGATTAAGTCAAACGGCTTGTTACATAGATGACATTATTTGTGGGGATATGACGTACGAAGGCTGTAAAAATAAATTATTTTAAATTTTAAAGCGTTTAGATGAAAGAAAAATTCGGGTTAATGTAGGAAAAAGTAAATTCTTGGTGGAACGTATAGAGTATTTGGGTCATGTTTTGTCAAATAGGGGTATTGAACCAAACGATAAAAAAATTAATGCAATAGTTAATGCTCCGGCACCCACTAACGTATAGCAATTACAATCGTATCTAGGGTTAATGAACGTTTATGGTAGACTTACTCCTAACTTGTCTGAAAGGTTACAACCTTTGTATAACATGTTACATAATGTGAGTCAAAATCCTAAGGTTATTGTTTCATTGACAGGTTCAGCGCGCAATTGTTTTGAAAATTCAAAGCAATGGTTACTCCATCATAATGTTGTAGAATTTTATGACGCTTCGAAACCAGTACAGATGCTTCAGAGTATGGTCTAGGCGCGGTCTTAGCGCATGTGGTGGACAATGTTGAAAAACCTGTCATGTTTGTCTCAAACACTTTAAGTGCAACAGAGAAAAAGTATTCGCAATTACATAAAGAGGCGCTTGGGATAATGTTTGCCTTAGATAGATTCCACAAATATCTATATGGAGTAAACAAGTTTACTGATCACCAAGCGCTTAAAGAGATTTTGGACCCAAACAAAGAAAATCCGCCTATAGCTTTAAACAGACGTCAACGCTGGTCTGTTACGTTATCTATGTACAATTATATAATAAAATATCGGAAAGGTAAATATTTGGCAAATGCAGATGCTCTTTCACGAATGCCGTTGTTGGAAAGCAGTAATATAGAAGAATCTCTTCTACTATAAATTATTTTAAATGTGATGAGAATTTTCCGATCAATCATGCCCAAATCAAAGAAAATACAAATCAGGATAAAGTATTAAGAGAAGTTATAAAATGTATATCGAAAAATTGGTTTTATAATAATAAATCCGCATTACAGCCATATTTCGAAATAAAAAATTTCTTGTCAGTTGAAGACCAATGTTTGTATTTCGCAAATAGAATAGTCATTCCAAAAGCGATTCAAAATATAATACTAGCTCAACTTCACGAAACGCATGTAGGTATTGTAAAGATGAAAACGATAGCACGGTCTTATATGGGGTCGAAGATATTGAGAAGTTTGTTAAATCTTGTCTGGCATGTCAGCAAACGAGGAATGTGAACAAAGAATTAATATTAAATTCTTGGCATCCGCTAGAAAGCCTTTCCAACGTATAAATTTAGATTTTTTTTTATTGGCAAAATAAAAATTACTTGATTTTAGTGGATTCATTTAGTAAATTTTGTAACTTAGTACTGATGAAATCAACTACAGCTCGTATATTGATAAAAACATTAGATGATTTTTCAAATTTTTTGGGCTACCAGATGAAATTGTTTCCGATAATGGACCACCATATAGTGGTTACGTATTTAAAACTTACTGTCTTCAGTCTGGTATAAAGTGTACAAAAACTCCTCCTTACCCACCCCTCATCGAACGGTCAAGCAGAACGTTTCGTTAAAACAATAAAAATGAAATTGAAGAAAATGAGCATAAATAGAAAGTCCAATCAGGTACCGCAAGACAAAATTAATAAAAATATATTTAATCTCAACAACACGTCAAATATGACAACTAAGCGCACACCAGCTGAGATGATTTTTTCTTTTAAGCCTCACACTGTTTTAGATTCAATTTTGAGAAATACAGACGATGTACAATTCTAAGTATGTGGTAAAGCAAAACTTGAAGGAATGAGTTAGGAATAAAATAAGAATAAAACAAGTGAAAAAGCTAGAATTGGTCGAGGACCAATTCTTATGATACCCTAGATGAATGCCCTTATGAAATTTCGCATTGTCACCTTTCTGTGCAAGTTTGATTTTTGAAGTGGTTTTTCGCATATATTTTTAGAAGGTTTGTCGGACAGAAAAAATGATTATAACCAATTTTATAGGATTTCATATTCTGAAGAAGTTTTTAGTGCAATGAAAATGTCTTGGACTGATCGTTTTCAAAGTATACGTAAAAAACCTAAATTTTTACATGACAACACCAAGAAGGAGTTGCCCGATTTAGTCAATTTTTGAAATTTTATTTGCTAGTGCAATGAAAACACCTTGTACCAAATTTGAGCTCTCTATATTGATGCGTTCTCAGGTATTGTCCAAATATATAGTAGAAAACGAAATTTTTGTATGGCAACCCCACGAATGAGTTGCCCGATTTGTCTCATTTTCGAACTAAATTTTACTTTTTTTTTTAAAGTTCGTGTACAAAATTTCAGCTCTCTAAGTATACGCGTTCTCGAGTTATCGTTCGCACGGACGGACGGACGGACATGCAAAAATCAAAATAACTTTTAATTCTATGCATGGATGTCCAATCCATTTTGCTCTACCATTATTATTTCGAGGTGTTACAAACGGAATGACAAACTTAGTATACCCTATAGATTTCATCTAGGGTATAAAAAGTAAATGGAGAATTAAAAAATTTATTTCAACAGGGAGAAAAAGTAATGTATAAGAATCATTTTAAAAGTCATATTAAATGGGAACCAGCCAGAATTTTAAAATGTATTAGCCCTAACACCTATCTTATTAATGTTAGCAATAACATAAGATATGTGCATGAAGGTCAGGTGA
Organism: Dioctria linearis; assembly: GCA_963930735.1. Classification (NCBI taxonomy): domain Eukaryota; kingdom Metazoa; phylum Arthropoda; class Insecta; order Diptera; family Asilidae; genus Dioctria; species Dioctria linearis. The sequence goes on along the minus strand of OZ005744.1, from coordinate 170,211,692 downwards.
GAAGAGCAACTTTAGAGGATGTTTATCATCCACCTATGAAATTGTATCAATTTGAAGAGGGTGAAGTAAGGAAAACAAAAGAAAATGTATTAAATAATAGTTACAGTAAAACTCAGAACATGAAATCAAGAAATTCAGAAAAAGTAATAATAAACGAAAAAAAAGTACAATCGAGGGGTAAATTTAAGAAGCTTGAATAAGAAGTAAAAATGAATTGTATTCTTGTAATTCTGTAAGTCCTTAAGGGGAGGAAAATGTTGTGTATGAAACATGAATCAGGGCCAACTATTGCTGAGTTGCACATTAAGATACACGACAGTTCCCTTCCTTTCAGGTCAGTTGTTGTTGATCACTCGATGAGTGATATCTCATTTATATCTAGGCTAAGTTTAGAAATAAAGTTCAGTGAAATAACAATGGTTGTTTCTTTAAAGTAAATAAGTGAGACAAAAATACAAAACTATCTTAACCCATGATTCTAGTTTAATACTAATTTTAGCAAACTACTTTTATGCTATTATGAAACATATTATGTTCTAACTAGGTACTTGTTACCTCTATCGCTGTACCCAACGTTTATATTACGTGGTACATTTGCCAAAGTTTGCAATAAATTAATTTTGAATTTGAATTCGGTGTGGTGAATAAAACACTTCAACTTGGTTAGCCGAACGACTAACGAGTAAATTCAGTTCAGTTGTTATGGAACCCCAGGCTGCTAAGAGAATTACTGAGCACAGAGTAAAGCTGGTTCAAAATTCTTCTTTAGAGCACAGACTACAGCTGGCTCAAAACTCTTCTTTAACTTTGTCTGTATAAAAAGTTTTTTAGAATTGGAATATTTCTGTGCGAAAAGTTTGAAGAAGATATTGAATTCTATCAAGATTTCATTTGCTTCAGCCGTTTCAGTTCTGTAATATTTAATTACCTTGTTACTACCTCTCGTACTAAGACAGTTACTGCCGAAATGAGTTTATTCATTCCCCTTTTGTTAGTTTTTTAAGCAATTATGTATTCAATCTTTCAGATGTGTTTTTTCTACCTACTTAAGTACCTGCTCAAATACTTTTAAGTGTTATACTATTTTCCTTCTATTTTTGTTGTTTTGCTAGTATGTTTGCCTATAATTAAATAATCACTGTCGCTCTATGTACCCATCGTTTCTGAACGTGGCCTCGGCCAGGGGGGCATTTATCCATTTTCTTACTCGATGTAGGTACCTAACGTTGTAACGTAGCGTAAGCTGATGTTCCTTAATAAATGTTGACTATCTATCAGAACCAGCTTAACACAAGCTCGCTGCATGGACACGTTTAATAAATAAACGTCTCAACAATACATGCGATTCATCACTTAGTCGGTGTTAGTATTAGTATGTTAAACTAAACATAGACCAAACACCGAATGAGATGACATGCAATGCGACATGGAAACAGAAAATAAGTATTATATAGACGTTTTTTTAAAACATGCTTGGAAATGTCAACGACAAAATGCTCAGCCTTAATATGAACAACAATGCACATGCGATTGATGGGTTCATACATACTAAAGTTTGATCATGCGGAGTTAACATGCAACAGAGGTAACCTTCTCAAATTGTGCGCACTATCACGGAAAGAGATTTTGCTAAGTAGAAGGGGAGAATCAATATTCGCGTTTAAGAGTTGATGCACAAAAGTTACATCAGCGACCATGCGACGTTTTTCGAGGGAGTGCATATTCAAAAGCTTCAAGCGATCCTCATAAGGTGGAAGAATCAATGAATTGTTCCAGGGTAGGTGCCTGAGAGCGAAGCGCAGGAAGTTCCGCTGAACAGACTCGATGCGGTCGATGTGTGTACCGTAAAATGGAGACCAGACCTGGCTAGCGTATTCAAGGAGAGGTCTCACAAAGCAAGTGTACAAACGCAGTGTTATGGTGGGATTCGAGAACTCTCGAGACCAACGTTTAATAAAGCCCAGCATAGAACTACTCTTAGATACCATGTAGTTTATGTGGGAGATAAAATTCAATCTATGGTCATATTTGACACCCAAGTCACAAACAGCACCCTCACGGCAGCCAATCGTGCAATCCGAGAACACATAATCAAAGGTGATTGGTTTCTGATTCCTGTGGAAAGTCATAACCTCACATTTGTCGATATTGAGAGCCAAATCATTGTTTCTGCACCAAACGGAAAATTTGTGAAGGTCACCTTGTACCCGTTCACAATCACTAAAAGATTTAATCTGAGCGAAAAGTTTAATGTCGTCAGCATAAATCAAGACTTTGCAGTGTCTCATAACAGATACAATGTCGTCAATAGACAGAATAAAAAACAGCGGCCCCAGGTGACTTTCTTGAGGTACGCCGGATGAAGCCTTCAAGACTCTAGAGATGGAATGTCGAAATAAGACTTGATAAGTTCTTTTATTTAAGTAAGACTTCGTCCATTTAAGAAAAGTTGGAGGAAACCCATACTTTTCCATTTTAAAGAGTATCACGGAGTGAGATAACTTGTCGAACGCTTTACTAAAGACAGTATAAATACAATCTGTCTGATAACCTTTTGCAAACCCGCCAATGGTATCCGAGACAAATTCCAACAGGTTAGTGGTTGTAGACCTGCCCGAAATAAACCCATGCTGGTTTGAAGAAAGCAAATTCTTGCAGGAAATTGATAGCTGAGAGTAAATGATAGATTCGAATAATTTAGGCATACAAGACAATTTTGCGATAGGCCTATAGTTAGAAATTTCACTTTTACTACCTGTTTTGTGGATAGGTATGATAAAAGAATTTTTCCATAGGTGAGGAATACAACCACTATTAAGTGATTTTTGGAAAATAATTCTCAGCGGAGCTGCAAGGGCATGGCAACATGACTTATAGAAAGCTGGAGGGAAGCCATCAGGGCCCGTTGTGAAGTCATTTGGAAGGCCGTTAATATGATCGAGTATATCCTCTTGCGCAATTGTAGGGATAGTGAATGAAACATTATGAGAATCGTTCATATGACTAAAGTTGTCATTTCGAGGAAGGAAATTTGACGAAGAAAATGCGTTGTAAAAAATGAAGCAAACATATTGCAGATTTCGGATGAATCATCACTAGCAATGTTCTTCATTCTATTCAAATAGACTTTATCGCAGTAAAAAAATCTTTTTTTTTTCTTATTAAATCAGTCTAAAAGGAAGAACGTTAGGGTATATTTGGTCAGGGAACTTGCCTCTAGAACTCCCTTCCAGAATCCATCAGGAAAATTGATTCTTAGAAGCAGTTCAAGGAGCTTTGCTTCACCTTAATTTACTTTAGCTCATACCCTCTCGACACATTGGTTTTCAATACGGAAGCACTCTCTGCGCTATAGTTTATTCCTTTTGTTATATTTAAGTCTTTTTATAATCAAGTCTTTTTTGTTCATAGCTTTACCTGAATATATACTATGTTCCTTGAGCTTGACTACCTGTTGGGCTTACCCACTTGCCTTATAAGTCCTTAGCATTTTTTCAGGTAGTGTATGTACTTATTTTTGTATCTTATATTTTGTTATTCAACATTTCTGGCTTTACATTTAGGTATTATTTTACTCCTTTATCTTAATAGTACTAAGACCCATTACTTTCTGCCGCAGTGAGTCTGTACATTACATTGTTCTCTGTTAGTTTGCTGAACAACTTTGTAAGCTATCGATAATTCCAACTATTTTATGTAGCGTAGTAAGCTATTTAAATTTATAAGCATAATTGTGTCAAGATCCCTATAAAATAAAAAAAGTTACTTACTGCGATGGCATGAAAAGATAGGTCCAATTTTTTGCAATAAAGTGACAAATATGAGTTCTGAAGTGAAAATATCCATGACGGCTTAAGCCTGAACAACGAATAGATAAATTGTAAAGCGCTAAAGTTATTACCATAAACCTATAAAAATAATAAGTCATAAATCGAATTTTCAATATATTCAAAATTACTAACCAAGACAGGTCTTGTCGGAGGAAAATTTCCTTGATACCATTGGTACATTTAATGCAAGAGAAAGTAAAGAAAACGTCTCCTTGAAGATCTCCCGGCGTCCCTGGTCTTAACAAGCATTTTGTGTGAACGTTTTGTTTACATATTATGCAATTAAGAAAATCATCTGAATCTATTATCACTTGACAATAAGAGCATGTGTTTGGGCTGTCCATGATTTAAATTAATATTGTCCATTTATTTCTATGAGAAAACTTAACACCAAAGCCAAACGCCAAGCCCACCATACAAGCATTTTTTATAACCGTACTTCAAATTCTTCTTCTTCTACACTATTGCATCAGTAAGCTCACAACGCCAACGCCGGCGTGGCTTCTCTTCCTCTTCGTCGTCAACATGGCATACAGTACATAGACGCTGCACGTGACAGACTATTATTTCATTTAAGCTGGAGTCAAATTGAAAATTTCAAACGCTTAGCTCGCGTTGACACGTAATATTGAATATTCGCTTGTTGCATGCGCTTGTATAGGGAGTGTTAGATTACCACCGCACGCAACGCAAAAATCGGGCGAACTTGCACTTTTCGTCGCGTACGCGTTCAATTTAACCTAACACTTGGATGGAAGATTGTGCTGCTGCCTGATTTGTTTTAGATTTTATTTATATTTCCGAAGGCAAAAAAGGAATTTGAGAAATATTTGTTGTGTAATTTGTATAAATCTGTGCTAATTTATAGCAAACAATTCAAAACAAATTTGGCGAATGTAGAATGTCAGCGCGTTCAATCTGATAGCTTTTTTTTTAACTCGTCGCACGCGACGTTAGCTTCGCGTCCAAAATTCCAATCTAACTCGACCTTTAGAATGTCATTGACAGTTCTTCACTATCAAGATATATATGTAGTAGACATTGAATAAATAACTAATAAGGGAACGGCATATATATATGTTAGTGGTGAAAACCTAAGCCACTCGGCGAAATGTATTAGTCTCTATATTCGTTTCGTCATGGCAATAGTGAAACCGTGAAATTTTGAGGGGGACATTTTTCATAATCCAAATTGCTATGGGCTGGTTTAGACGGTGTAGTTTTTGCGTCGCGTGATCGGTTATTCTCTTTTGTTCAAGAAGGGAAAAACTTGCTGTGCGTTAACACGGTATAGTTTTTGCACGGCGCGCACGAAAACAAGAGCGTTCTTTAATCGCTTATTTCTTCGTCTTTGACATTCTTCTCTGGGTGGCGTTCACGTTAACTGAAAATTATTTGGACTGCTAATATTTTTAGTAAATATCTTGCGCATTTTGAAAGGTATGTTTATTAACATATAATAATAGCATTCAAAACTCTAATGATTCAATTTTAGACATGAATATGAGTTCTAGCAGTGAAGAAGATATGGAAATGGCTTTGAGCTTAGAACATTTTGTATTTTATTGCGTATGTGGTCCACCGGAATTGCGCTATTGCTTTTTTGCAGTGCACTGCAAATTATTTCAAGGGATTTCTCTCTCTTGTCTCTTTTTATATAGTCTTTGTGTTTAGTGTTATAAAAGTTTTCAAAGTTTTGATAACACAACAACAGTTTTTCCACTAATTGGCGGTCCCACCTCACGCTCATTATATTTTTTTTACACAATACTTAAAAAAAAATCTCAATTTAAAAACAAGAAAATCAAACAATATTTTCACTGTAATTGTTTTAAGCTTTCACAAATTAAAATCCCGAATTTAAATCACAGAACAATCACACATCAATGGTCCACACTTCAATAAATAAGCCTCCCGGATTAACCATTGCACATAATATTTTTCAACGACATTTTTGAATGATCAGCTGATGTTAAAAAAATTTCCTGAACTCCCCGAATGCAAAAACATTCGAAAGCGGAACTGCTGAAAATAACAATTTTTCTGAACTCCCCCGTATGAATAGAAAACAAGTGAAAGAGGAATTGATAAAAACTTCATGATCGTGCTCGATGCTCGCTCGATGCTCAGTCGCTGTTCTGTGCGCGCCCTCCCCCATCTCCGCTCATCTCCCTCTCCTACCATTTTCGTGCGCGGCGCGCAAAAACTACACCGTCTAAACTACCCATATGTAAAATACACAAATTGTTGGCGCCCCCTTATCTTCAGATAATATTCCTTGTCGTTGCCTATGATAATTTAAGTGACTTGTTAGCAGAATTTTCAATTAAGTGACCAGCCCTCTTGTCATTTCTCCCCCCCCCCCCCCCCCCCCCCCGTTCCGTGGGCTTGATTGGCATTGAATTGCCTACTCACGTACACTGTATTCGCACGAAACTCCGCTTCTTATTAGTTATTTATTATATTGATGAGCTTCATTTGTGTGACACACTGTACATTTGACTCCATTTAATGAAAAATTGAGTCATTATGGAGACATTCTGTCTAGGGTATTATTGTGTGAATCTTAAATTAAGTTACAGGTTTTGATATAAATATTAACTGTATCACAAATTCATAGCACGTAATGAGAATTTAATTATTATATTATCACCTCAAATTGCAGGTAAACAACTGTAAAATCGTCCGCTCAGAAATATCACAATTTCAAAATGGCCGAAAATATTTTCTTGCAGTAGGTTGGTATGCTGCTCGTGCTGCAATTCGAAACTTGGCATTTCAGAATAGTTATTTTCGCACTCATAAAGGTGCAGCGTGTACGCCTAAACTTTCTCTACAAAAAAGTATCTCGAAATTGTATAAGCGATTTTAATGCTAAATACTCGTTTAATTTTACTTTGCTTCAATAAAACAAATTATGAAATAATTAACAAACAAAGAAATATACAAATACGTAAAATTTTAAAAAGTGAAAAAAGAAATTTTGCCAGAACTTGTACTGTATTCCACCTTTAATTATTTCCTAACCACCAATTCTGACATCTGGTATAAAAATTCTTAATTTTACAGATTTTAGCTGACCCTGCAAATACGACACAGAACTCCCCAAAGCACGTCTTGTTCAATGATTGATAGGGGGGAATCCCTTCAATTTTGTCAATTTTTTGAGGGAATTTGTGTATATTTTCAATCAAATGGATAATCAGCGAGGCTCAAAGCGTAAACGACAACTACCAGAATTTAAAGATCTTTTTAAAGCTTTATTTAAAATACCCGATCACGATATTCAAGATCGCGTCTTGGCAGCGATTAATGGTATAATAAAAGATACTTGTGATTGCCAGTGTTGTAAAAAAGATGTTTCTGATGTTGCAACGCAAACAGATTGGATGTCACAGATAAGTGTAAAATCGGATATGTTCAAAACAAATTACATGGATATATGCAGTCCCATTAACAGTGATTCTAATAGTGGACCAGAATGTAAAAGAAGAAAAAGAATAAGAAAGGTGCCGCATGTTGAGAAGTCTAGCAATGAAGTTTCTCCATTTCTTGCACGACCAGTAAGTATTTTATTAGAATTAATTTAAGACTTCGAATAGATATTTACAGATTACATTACAGGTACACAGTCGATATTATCATATTGATTCCCCCAAAAGATCAACTGGGTTTGAATATGGAAAAGTGACGAAGCATTTTTTGTTTTTACTTAATGAAGATAAAGTTGGTTTTGAATTTATTAAATTAAATGCACGCTAAGTCGTATAGGTCATCAATTAATGCACAAAATATAAATTTATGACAGAGATTGATATTGGCATAACGCCTATGAAGTTTTCGACTTCTAAGGGCACTTTTATATTAGCGAGCGATGAGCTGTGAGAGGTAAAACACTGCATAGCCAAGCTATCGCTACGAAAGTTCACAGTCTGTTTAGAGCAACACGCTATAGTGATTATAGTCTTTTTTGCGGTCAGAGCAGCCAAAAAGTAACTTTTGTTCCCTCGCTTTTGACAGAAAAATGTGTTCAGAACGGACGGTATAGTCACTTTTCTTGATAGCATTCTGGACTGCTATCAAAATAGTCACTTTCTTGTTGAGTGTGTGAATTGTCAAAAAGCATGTAAAATGAAAAGTAAATAAGTGAATAAAACTAAAATGGATGTAAAGAAGAAAATTCTTTTATTGCTTTTTATAAGTTTAATTTATTGAAGTCCTAATTTATGGGCACAAAAAACTTTTATTTTCTGACAGAATATATATGTACACATGTATAATGAATATTTTCTTTCAAAATGTTTTTTTTTCGCTATTTCTCGTTCAGAGCAACCAAGTTGCTTTTTACGCTATCGACAAATTTACAGAGTCACTTCAAAACGCTTTCAAAGTCACTATAGCGTGTTGCTCTGAACAGACCTTCAATGAGCGATGAGGGTTGACATATGCCGCCGAGCGGTGTTTCCTCAGCTTAGGTCAACTAAAGAAGGGGTGACTGTAATCTTCTGAACTTGTTGGCTCTTTTTTCTGCAGGCGATTTCTTAGTTTTGTTAAAATTTAATGGAAAGTTTTAATTTACATTCAGAAAATTGTTCAGAATTTCTGCGAAGATCTTCAGATAATATGTTAAACTCACTTGACGCTAACCTAGTCTTTTCCGTTTTCTCGCTTATAAACATAAATTTATTTGAGTACCCGTGTCAAAGACACGCATAACGCTGGGCACATCTTAGAAAGTTACATGGTAGATTTACACTGTAGCAAAACAACATTTTACAAAATAGTTCTTCCCTTCATCCTACCTATAATCACGCATCTGCTTAACAGATTAATTTCATCCTCACACTTTCCTGATCACTGGAAGATGGGTCTAATCACTCCCATCCCCAAAGTAAATTCCCCATCTCATATTTCTGAATGGAGACCAATCTCCATATTGCCAACGATCTCCAAGGTCCTGGAGATTATCATTGCTGATCAGATCACAGAACATGTAGGCTCTCATAATCTACTATCAAAATTCCAATCAGGCTTCAGGAGGCTTCACTCTACGGGCACAGCTCTTCTTGAGGTGACGGCGGGCATTCGCGAACTGTGTGATAGGGGCAAAGGCGTAATTCATGTGCTACTAGACTTCAGCAAGGCCTTCGACTCGGTCCCTCACTCTATGCTGCTTGCTAGGCTGCGTTCCTATTTTGGGTTCTCCGCCACTGCATGCAGACTGATTGACCGCTACCTAAGCAACCGATATTTTATGGTGAATAGCAATGGCACATACTCGTCCATGAGGCCGGTGGTGGAAGGAGTCCCTCAGGGGGCTGTTTTGGCACCGCTCCTGTTTACACTCTTCATGGATGATATCACCACTGTGTTGAGTGATGTACACTTCCACATCTATGCAGACGATCTTCAAATCTACTGTGGTGCTCCTAGAGACAACCTAAGTGAGGCAGCAATGGTCATTAATAGGACTCTAGCGGGGATAGCTGAATGGTCAGCTAATAACAGACTATCTCTTAATCCCACCAAAACACAAGCTATTATCTACTCCATTCGTCCCTCGAATGGGTCCAATTCTTCAGGCTTTCCAGCATTGAATTTATTAGGACACAATATCGAGTTATCTGCAAATGCGGTGATCAACCTGGGCCTGCTCATGGATCCTGGTCTGACATGGGAACCACAGATTAATAAAATCTGTGCCAGAGTGTATTACGGTTTGCGCTCACTTTATGCAGCGTCACAACACCTTGACGGGGCCACTCGTACTAGACTCTTCTCTGCTCTGATCCTACCACATTTCTTTTATGCAGACGTGGTACTGTTTCCTATCTCCTGCGGCAACCTCGATAAACTGGGCCGTGCTTTCATGGCTTGCGCCAGATATGTTTTCGGCTTTAAGCGTGGCTCACGTGTGCCTGCTTGTCTCCTTGAAATGCTCATCCCATGCCAGCTTGCCAAGATGTACGAGCTCAGTGTCTTGAAATTGATTTTCAAGGCTAGACATGGTCTATTGCCTGGTTACCTGATGCGTCGGATAAAATGGAGCACTTTGAACGGCTTGAGAGTTGTACTCCCAAGAGTGCTGTCGCAGTATGGTGGTAGAAACATTTTTCTGCGTGGGGCGACCATCTGGAATCAGATGACTGATGAAGCCAGGGGCAGTGACTCACTAAACTCATTTAGGTCAGCGGCTATCGACTTTCTAAATGCAGGTTAGAATTTGCAAACTCCTATAATACCTTCTATAACGCCATCTCCCTCACGTCACTCATCAACCAACCCCCCTTTAGTACTAATTCTATTTGATTCATCAGAACCGTATAAACTAAATTTACTCTGAGGGGCCTCTCCCTATATTGTTTATTGTCTTTGCCCGATATGTTTAACTGCATAACCAAACTAAATCAAATCAAATCAAGTCAAATAAAGACAAGTCAGTCTTACAACTAATGTAAAGCAGCAAAAGCCTTGGGGATGGTTCATTTTGTCATTTTGTTCTATATATAAAGTCGATGTACATATTTAAGTTAAATCTGAATCTGAAGCTAAAGTTAAATGTTCAGGTGTTACCTCTACCAAGGGATGATTCCTGTCATTTGGTGTATATAGTTAGTATTACTTTTAAGTTCAACCTTAAGTTGTCATTAGCTACCTATACTATAGGTATAACCTAGTTGCTAATATCCTCTAAATGCTAATTCAAGCTAAATGTGCTGTGTTTACCTCTAATAAGAGATGATTCATGTCATCTGATGTATATAGTTAAGCTTATTTTAAGTTCAGCATTAAGTAGTCATTAGTTATCTTTACTATAGGTATTGCTTAGATGCTATAATCCCCTACTACTTGTCGCTGGTCTGTTCAGTCTTTCTATTTTGCTATTATATTGTAATCTTGTTATATCAAACTATAAATCACACTACAAATATTATATTTTGCTGTAATTTTTAGTGTTGTTTATTCTTAATGAATTAGCTACTATGGACGCTCTAGCCTCCACTGCTCTTACTTGTTTATGTTTCGTTTTGCTGTAATGTGTATCTACTAATGTAACTTGCTATGATGTGCCCAGCGCTCTGCGTGCCTTTGGCATGGGTGCTCAAATAAATGGATGTTTATGTTTATGTTTATGTTTAAACAAATCATAAAACAGAATATAAGTACAATGAAAATAGAATACAACTAGGAGCCTAATATATAGCGTAAAAAAAAAGAAAAAAATATATAGCATGATTAGGTGCACAGTGCACCAGTTAGATTTAAAGGCAAAATATAGAGAGTCCTCAGAATTAGAAGAAAATATGATAGTCAGAGTTAACAGGAAGTAGTAATTCTCAAAAGCCTTAACACCATTATGCACTAAAAGGTAGGATGCGACTAAAATCTAAAGCGGATCAGTGTGAAAACTGCCGCTTATCGTATACTTCTCGTCAATCGCGACCGGCCTAAGGAAACTGAAACCATTTCTGAAAGCTAGTTTCTAATCACTAGACACAAACGTTTCTGTTATCATCATCGTGCTTCCTATATGCCACTGTTTTTCTATTGTCGAAGAAATATTTTCGTACAAGAAAAGGCCGTGTACAGGGAATTTAGTTTCAACGCTTAGAATATTTGTCTTATCTCTTTTATATGACTTAAAAATTTATAGTGAACAACAAATCTTAAATTGTTACATTTTTTTTTCTAGATTAACATACCGGCACGAAATGAAACAACACCACCACGACAACCTAGATTACAGGTCTTAGAAAATACTCTTGACTGGCTTAAAGACTACAGTGATTTTGATGTAATTTCTGAACCACCGGAACCAATTAATGATAAATGTGATTTGATTGATCTTATGAAAAAAGAATGGATGTGCTCATTGCAATTTGTCAATGGATTATTGTAATATAAAGCCACTTTAGTTAACAATATTATACGAGAGTAACGCTTTTTCACTTTCATTTTTAGACCTCTACATAAAGCAATTTGCGAAAATAATTTCAAACATTTAAAACGACAGCTTTATGTACTTAGGCAACGGAAATTGAATATAAATGAATTGCTCTCTCAAAACCACGAAGTGAGTTAAATATATTTTTTTATATATATATATATATAATAAAATATGTATTTCTATGAATATTTCAGTCTCCCCTTCAATTAGCTCTTAAAAATAACTGCACTACTCGAATACTGGAGGAACTTCTTAAAAATAGTTCCGAAATCGATGAGTTTGATGCAAGTGGAAATACTTTATTACATTTAGCTATACTAGACACAGAAAATCAAGATATACTTAAAATGCTGTTAAAACGAGTAGATTTGGATTATTTACTGTTAAAAAATCACGACGGACTGACATGTTTACATATAGGCGTTAAATACAATAAGTTTTTCATGTGTAAGTGTATTCTGGAGCACATTGATGAGCAATTAGGGATAATTACTGTTGGCAGAAATATTACGAACGAACAAGTTTTAATGGAGCATTACCTCAAAGAATTGAATAGTTTCACCACTAAAGATCCAATTCTCCTTAATAAACGGAAGATGCAAATCATAAATCAGACAGATATAAAAAATCGATGGACACCTTTGTTTTATACAGTTACTATGCAGTCAAGTATGCAGCTACATCGATAGTTAAGAATTTTTCAATTAACTAATTGGTTTTTATTTTTTGCAGAATTAATGATGTTTATGTTTCTATGTAATTTAGCCGATCCAACAATTAGCGAATATTCGGGCCTTGATTGCTCAAGTTATGCAGAAAATACGGAAAATTTTAGTTCACAAGTTAAATTTGCCCTACGTAACACAATGCTTTACTTGCGGAAAGGCGGAAATTGTTAAAATATATAGTACTAAAATTTTACTATTAATGATTAGTTGAAATGCTTTTATTAATTTTATAGGAGTAAGCCAAGAAAATATTTTCAAATTTAAATTTCATTTTATACATATCTCGTGAAATTAAAAAGTAGAGCTAGTTTCTGCTTACTTACAATTATTTGTTTTAAATAAAGGACATGATAAGAATATAATTTTATATTCTCAGATATTTATTCTAGTATTATTTAATTTAATTACAATCTCAGTTCTCCTCTTTCAGTTGAACCAATTTTTGCCTGCATATCTCATTTATTGGCTTGCGAGTGTGTTCAGGGAATTCTTCCTCATATATTTTATAATAAAACTGTCGATAAAATAAGTCTTCTTTTCCCTCTAGTTTGTATTTTTGCATTTTTAGTGTAAAAATTACAACAAAAAAGCAATTTCAAGTCATGATAGATTTTATGGTGAAGCCCGCGGACTGTAGTTACAACCTTCATAAACGCACTTTTGTCCGATTTTACTAATCAACAGATGACATTTAAACTATTGTTGCGAGCGTGGCCATTGGTTCGTTTTTTAAAACACAATATTAAATATTTAATATACAAGCTCTTTATTTCACTCTAATCTTATACAATTCACAACTCAACTTTAATTATCGCTAGTACTGTGTCTTCAGTTATCGCAATCCTATTAGAACACTCTCGCCTGTTTATTACTTTCACTTGTTAACACTGCAATGTCTAAGACAAGACTCTTTTCTGGCGGTGACAACTGTTATATTTATACCCTAGAAACTCTCCAGATTCTTCTGGAGTGTTTCTAGAAAACTTGTTCTTTAGTTACTTGAATCTGTCGATAAAAAAGAACTTTATGAGTTTTCTGTCGTATTCTCAGAGTGCTTCGTAAAGCGCTGTCTGACAATATGCTTGACTGGTAGGAGCTGAAGAGCTCGTTATTAGCCAAGCGGCTTATCCAGGTAGGAGCTATAGAGCTCACTATTTGAATAGCCACAAAAATTACCAGAGCTAAAGAGCTCTATTAGTAATGCAAAGGCAAGAGCTGAGGAAGCTCAATTAACTTTGGGTGTTTCCATGTTTTTTTTTTTTTTTATATATTATTATTATGATGCAAAGCACAGCATGGCAGGAAGGAGATAGGGAAAGGATTAGGGGATATGAGGAAAGTGGCGGAGGTGCCGATGTATGTCACCCTTAAACTTCCGCAGATTGTATGCCGGGGGAAAAACAGAAGATGGTAAGCTGTTCCACATTCGCACTGTTCGGGATAAAAAAGCATCACGGAATTTTACTGTACGGCCGAAAGTAATTTGAAGGGTTAAGGGATGTGCGCGGTTTGCAGCGCGAGTATTGCGTGGAGGAATCATTCTACAAGGGATTAGACTAGAGATTTCATCAGAACATTGACCATGCATATAGCGATAAAGGAGCGAAAGGCATCCAACATTGCGGCGGTGCTCGAGTGAGTCGATATGACAAGTTATTGCCAAATCGCCAATCAGCTTGAAGGCTCTCTTTTGGACAATATCCAATGAAGCTAAGGCTGTGCGACCAGCCCCGGCATATATATGGGAGTTGTATTCCATTCTAGGTCTAATGTAGGACTTGTAGAGGAGCGCTAGATTTGACGGGCTGAAATATTTCTTACACCTTTTCAGAAATCCAAAACATTTCGATGCTTCTTTGGCAACAGAGAAGATGTGATCTGTCCAGTTTAACTTACTGGAAATATTAATGCCAAGAAAGCTTAGTGACGGTGAATCAGAAATAAATGCTCCATCAAAAGAAACGGGTGTGGTTAAGTTATGATCTTGTTTTAATGAGATACGACAGCTTTGGGACTTTGATGCATTGAATTCGACGCGATTCGCTTTGCCCCAAGCGAGGATATTGGCAAGATCGTTATTCAATGATCTAGTCATGCAATCTCGTTTAACACATGCAGCATTCCCCCTGGATTCCGCAAGAGTGTCAAAGGAGTAAGCGAAATCAAGAGTACTGTCATCTGCGAAACTATGGATGGGATTGAAAGTAAGGGAAAGCAGATCATTAATGAAAATTAAAAAGAGAGTTGGAGAGATAACAGAGCCTTGAGGTACACCGGCATTTATGGGATGCGGTTCAGACGTAACGCCATCTAATACAACACGTATTTGGCGACTAGATAGGAAACTTTCAATTCATAATACAAGAGGAGGGGAGAGACCAAGTGCTTTAAGTTTGGCTAAAAGGGCTGGATGCCAGACTCTATCAAAGGCTTTTGAAATATCTAGGGCAACGATTTTAGACTCACCAAAATTGTGAAGACTACGGTTCCAACGTTCCGTAAGAAAGGTCAGCAAGTCTCCAGATGAGCGTCCAGCTCGGAAGCCATATTGGCGATCGTTGATGAGATGATTAGTTTCTAGATACTTCATTAATTTTGAGTTAATGATAGATTCAAAAACCTTTGAAAGAATCGAAGTGATGGCAATTGGTCGATAATTTGAGGGATCGCTACCCTCTCCTTTCTTAGGAATAGGCTGAACGTGAGCTAGCTTCCAAGCAGTTGGAAATTTTCCTGTCGAATAAGACAAGTAGAAGAGTTTGCGCAGAGGTTTAGCCAAGGATGAGGCGCAGCTTTTAATTAACAGGGGCGAAAAACCATCAGGACCTGCGGCTTTGGAGACGTTGATCCCCTTAAGGACCCTGAACACATCCCTCGTACGAACGTGTATTGGCTCTTGTACACATTCACACGGGCGATGCAAAACAGGTGTTTGTGAAGTTGGTGGAAGACGAGAATTAGAAGCGAATCTAGCAGCTAAAATATTAGCTTTATCCAGGGAGTCAACAATCACTTCACCATTATTAAGTAGTGAAGGTATAGAGGAACTGGTGAAATTGTTCCTGATGGTTTTGACCAGGGACCAGAAACCTTTGCTACCTTTGCGGCTTGTCAAGATTCTTTGTCTAATATTCTGGTCAAAAAGAAATTTTTCTCTCTGGATAATGGACTTGCAGGTGTTCCGTGCAGTCTTGTAGACTTGTTTCATTTCCGGACATGGATGCAATTGATAGGCGCGAAAAGCAGACTCTTTCGCTTTTATAGCTTGGTTGCACTTATCGTTAAACCAGGAGCGATCATGCTGTTGTTGAGACCTGCTGTAAGAATACGGAATGTATTCACGCATGCCCAGATTTAGTATGTTACTAAATTGTAATGTGCATTCATCAACATCCCTCGAAGCAAAACAGACCTACCAATCAATTTCTTTAAGATACTTATTGAGACTTTCCCAATCAGCATTCTTATAGTGCCAAAGAAGCTTTATGCTTTGTAATAAAAAGAAAAACAAAACCAACAACACATGGTACTTAGAGTAAATGATCAATGAAAAGCATTACATTGTAGCTTTCTTTGTTTACTTCTACCTGGCTGAAAGTTTTCGTAATGCCCGATGTGCATTATTTGCATGCACAGCAAATATGATCAATATGAATAAAGAAATGGCCGAAGGTGTGTGATTGGTCAGAATAATTGATATGAGTAATGTCAGCAATTTTAAAATTTAAATTTTAAATGTTGGAGCTAAGGGCGCTCTACAGTTAGGTCACAAAGTGATTCAAACACCTGGAGTTAAAAATTAATTCGGATTTATTTAATCTAAATACACTAAATTTATACACTTTTAAAATTGCTGACATTACTCATATCAATTATTCTGACCAATCACACACCTTCGGCCATTTCTTTATTCATATTGATCATATTTGCTGTGCATGCAAATAATGCACAGCGGGCATTACGAAAACTTTCAGCCAGGTAGAAGTAAACAAAGAAAGCTACAATGTAATGCTTTTCATTGATCATTTACTCTAAGTACCATGTGTTGTTGGTTTTGTTTTTCTTTTTATTACAAAGCATAAAGATAGCGTAAAGCTTTGTCGTCGTGTAGTATTCATTGATACATGAACTTATATGTGCATAAGGCACTTCGCTTGTCCATAAGCAGTTTGAAATGACTTTTATTTTCTTCTGCTGTTTTGTATAGCATTCTGCATGTACATAAAATGCAGTGAATCACCTTATGGGTGTTTTACCTGATCAATTTATATTTTTTGTGTGCATGTTAATTAGAAATGGTGTGTGATACGCTCTACATGTTCTACTCCAGAATCTTCTTGACTATTCTATTCCTGAAGCTTATAGAAGATTTCATCATCGATTCTCCGAACCTGAAGTTGGTTACTGTCCATTTCCAGTAGATGTCACCACTTGTCTCTTTTTGTTGCACGTAACACTGCCATCTTCTTAAAATTGTTCGTCCCAAACAACAGGTGGTCCGCGGTTTTGATGCTCTGAGTATTAACACAAACGGTCCAAATGAACAATTTTACCTCTTGCGTCACGCTGAATCCTGTATACCACGTCATTAATTCTTGTTACTACTGAATATGGATCGTATCCAGTGTTGTTGTAGTTTTGGAGAACGTCCCTATGTCGTTTCGGGTTGTACAGCCAAACATCACCTTCGTTGAATCCTGCGGAATTAGCACGTAACTCATAGCGGGTGTTCATTCGATCAGTATTTGCTGCTAATTTCGTTCTCGTGGCTTAGTGCACATCAGCTGATTGTTGTTTGAGCTCCGATACGTAGTCTTCTGGTAACTTTTATTCACCTCTGAGGGGTACCAAATTTGAGGTCACTAGGTAAACGCATCTCCCTTCCGAATATGACCTTAGCGATCCCAATCGCGTTGATGATAGTCAACTACTTTCTTTAGATGCTCGACCAATGTTCTGTTGAAGCCCTCTAACATGCCATCAGATTGAAGATGTAGATGTAGATGTTATTCTGGTTTTTCTTATTCACAAAAATTTACACATCTCCTGAAAAGTCCGCGATTCGAAGTTCCGTCCGAATGAAGTGAGGCACACCAAACCTACTGACCTAATTCGTTATTATTTGTTCCGCAACTGTGGTTGCCTCTTGATTAGAGATTACATAAGCTTCAGGCCATTTACTGAAATAGTCAATGGCAACTAATATATAACGGGTACCGCCATCCGTTTCTGGAAGAGGTCCAGCGATGTCTACAACTATCCTTTCAAAGGGCGCTCCGCCTTCTACTTATACATTTCTCCTCTGCTTCTGTGTTGCACCCCTTTGTAAGCAGCACAGCCAGTGAATCTGCGGCACCAGTCCTCCACATCTTCTTGCATATGTAGCTAATAAAACCTTTCTTGTATTTTGGAAATTGTTTTGTTCACTCCCAAATGTCCTCCAGAGGTTCCACTGTGCATTTCTTCTAGAACATCTTTGACGTTTGATGCTGGCACGACTATCTGTATTCGGAATAATTCACCGTTAGGTGCTCCCCCTTGCGTTTTAATATACCGAATTCAACATGAAGAGAATTCCTTTGAGCCCAGTAGCTTTTCACTCATCCCTCAAATATCCTTCCATTCTGGTTTTTCTATGTCTACTTTCCAAGCAAGAATAGGCGATATGTCCGGATCTGCTCGTTCGCAAGTTGTCGATGTCCCAAATTGATGGTTCCACAGTTACCAACTGTATAGTAGCTGTTTTCTCTTTTTCTTTCTCACGGCCGCAATGCTTACATTCAGGTTTGCATTGACGTTGTACAAAGGCTTTTTCATTTCTATGAATACGTCCTTTCCTGTGTTGGATTTCAAAGCCATAAGATTGGAGTCTACCCTCTCTACGAATAACTTGCTCCCTAGCTCGCCAAATTGGACATTCTTCTCTCCCTTTCTTTTCTGCTGATTCCTTTCGACGGCGTTTCTTCCTGCAGTCGATTTGAAGGTGTCCCAATTTAATACAATCCCAGCATCGAAGAACACTACGTGAAGGGGTGCTCAGTGATAACTGCAATCTGCAGTCTGCTGCCCAGCTCGATGTCTTTTCAATTACACTCTCCTTTCTTCTTCTAGAGATTCCACTCGTCGGCGTTTTCTGCAGTCCCTTTGAAGGTGCCCTGGTCTATTACAATTCAAACATCGAAGGAGACCACGTGAAGATGAGCTCTGTGATGACTTCATTCTGTTGCAAGTACATTCTGCCATTTAAATTTCTCGCACTCGTACTTCACTCCGTGAAGCTTATCTGGCGGATTCATACGCTAATGCATAGGCTAGTGTTTCTGATGCGCTAACCTTTTCACATCAGCCTGCAATTGTTGTAGTGATTCGCCATGCTTTTGAATCCTGTTGCGTAACTGTAGGCGATATACTTGCTGCATGTGTTCATCTCCGTAACGTAATTCTATCGCCTGTACTAATGAAGTGTAATCACGTTGCTTTTCAATCGGTACAGTTTGTAAGAACTTTGATGCAGGACCTCGAAGTGCTAATACCAAAGCTGTAGCTTTGTCCTCATCATTACCATTTACCTCTGAAGCTGCCTCGAATTATCTCTTAAAGATATGCCATGAATTTTGTCCATGAACTATTGGAGTTTCATTCTACCTCCACCGGATATTCCAATTCATTCGTGCCGAGGTTATCGATGCTTCATCCTTTCCATATCTGCTTTAAGGTTGTCAAGCTGCTCAGTAAATTTTTGTTGTTCCTGCTCGATTTCTTCAATTTTCAAAATTTGTTCATCTAACGAATTTTTGAGAAAAATTTTCTGTTCTTCCAAACGTGTTTCTAGACAATTCTCCAAAGAACTCTTTTGTTCGTACAAGCGGGTTTCCATAGATTTCTTCTGCTTATCTAAATGGGATTCCAGAGAATTCTTTTGTTCCTCAAAAGCATCCTGTTGCTCGTCTAGACGGGTTTCCATAGATTTCTTCTGCTCATTTAAGCTGTTACGTTTTCATCGCAGGCTCTTCTTCAGTTTCGATTTCTTCCAAGTTCTCTTCGAAAACAAATGTATCAGGAATCTTTCCTTCCTCTAACTAAGTTTGTCTAAGTCGTTCGACTAGAACTTTCTTTGCACCTGTCGTTTGTAATAACCGGTTCCTTAGCTCCACTTTCAAATCCTATATTAGAAGCTCCTCCACTTCGCGCCCTATTACTTTAGTAATTCACTTACAGTTGAATATAAATTACTTTCCAAAACTTTCAAAATTAATCACACTTTGAATTTTTAAATCAATTGCCACCACTTTATTTCGAGAGTTTATTTCACTTCTGACACCAGTTGTTGCGAGTGTGGACTTTGGTTCTTTATTTAAAACATAATATTATATATTTTATATACAAATTCTTTATTTCACTTTAATCTTTACAATTCACCAACCTTCAATTAATCAACTCAACTTTAATTATCGCTAGTACTGTATCTCCAATTAGAACACTTTCGCCTGTTTATTACTTTCACTTGTTAACACTGCAATCTCTAAGAGAAGAAGCTTTTCTGGCGGTGACAACTGTTATATTTATACACTAGAAAGTCTCCAGATTCTTCTGGAATGTTCTATTCCAGAATCTTCTTGACTATTCTATTCCTGAACCATCCCGAAGATTCCATCATCGATTCTCCGAACCTGAAGTTGTTTACTCTCCATTTTCAGTAGATGTCACCACTTGTCTCTTTTTGTTGCACGTAACACTATTTTAGGAATTAGTTTGTTGGAAAATTGTGCAGTTATTGCGCTTTGAAGAAAATTTTTCGTTTCCATGTCGCATTGAATGTCATTTCATCCAGTGTTTGGTTTATGTTTAGAGTAACATACTAATACTAACACCGACTAAGTGATGAAACGCATATATTGTTGACCGTTTATTAAACGTGTCCATGCAGCGAGCTTGCGTTAAGCTGGTTCTGATAGGCATTTAAAAAAATAATTGCCCAAGATCCCAAAGTATCCTAGCCTGCTCAGAACTAATCAGCATCCTTGACCCTAGCCTGTCCGGGGACCACATTTTCCAACTTTTAAGCCATCTAAACATTTCCTCATCGAGAAAAAAAAAATTAGAAAATAATTTTCAATATAATATATATGTATGTAGCTAGTTGCTTTTAAGGGCGCCATATGCTCAAGTCACCGAATGCGTTCAGGTAGGTTTATGTAAGCATTTGTTTCATAGAGCCGATAAAATAAATAAATAAATATAAATAGATTTGTCTCAACAGTTTGGTAAAAAAAAAAAGACTATTTCAAAAAGGTACCCCTATAAGCAGTGGTTTCTCTTATCGGATGGTGATTCCCATCTGTATTTCATTCTTGAGGGTAACTTTGACTAGCTAATGGTACTGATGCTTGATTAGTTAGAAACGCTGGCTTTTAATATTCTCAAATTTATCCGTATTTGCTAGAAAAATGAAATTAATAATGGAAATGATGAAAAGTAATAGTAATCGTATTCTTCGACCCTCTTGATAGGGGCATTTCACCGCAAATATTTTAGACACAGTATAATCTGGATAGAATTCAGATATTTTAATTCTTAGTTAACCGAAAGAACATGTGACCTTTTCTCTACAAGGCCAAAGATTCAAGATTTTTAGTAAGTGTAAAATAAAAACTTTATTAGTTTTACTTATAATATTCATAATACATACATATTATACAAAAAAATCAAATAAATTTTTCTCAACCCCATTCATTTATCTCTAAAGGAATTTGTTGAAAAATTATAGGTTGGAGTGAAGGAGGAAGATTTAAAGATTGTTCTTTTGAGTAAACAGCTTGGGGATATGTCCATAGAATGGATGCATCAATTTTACGATTTTCACTGCAACCTTCATGGCAATCTCTATATTCTTTAGAATACTTTCGGTGCTCTTTTGTACGTACTGTGTAAAAATTAACACATTAGAGACAGTGTAAAAGTTATTTCTTACCCCAAATACCTAATCTCGTTAATTCTTCAAGTTGTTCCTTTGTATAGTGGCTAAAATGGCAATACAACCCAAATTTACACTCTCTTCCACTGTGAAAACGAGGACAAGGAGCTTTAGTAGATTCTTTCTCTAATATTTCATTGGGATCTAATCCAAGTATATTAATATTCTTTTTTGTTAAGGTAAAAAAAAAGCAAATAAATGTTTTACCTCTGTATGGAGCCATATATTCCGCTCGAGCAATTTTATGTGGTATACCATCAAGGTGTTTTTTTCGCACATTTAAATCATTTTTCATTCGTTTATCGCAGTATTCACAATAATAGTTCCTTCCCATTTTGTTACACAAAAAAGTTGAAAGTGCTAGAAGTGTTTATTGTACCATCCGGAATCCGGTTCATGTACCAACAAAACAGCATCCCCAGTTCCAGTTATTATATTTGTTGTTTCATCAACCCTTCTTCTTTTTCTCTTTACAAAAGCGCCTGAAAGTGAAACAGATTCCATTTTAAAGCCGAGTTACAATGTGACATTGTTGCTGTTGTTAGGTGTTGTGAATTTGTGATACAGTTATTTATCAAAAACTGTGACTTAATTGAACACGGACACAATTAATTTCGGTATACATATAAGGAACTAGCGAAGCAACATTATTGTTATGGCACGTCTAAGCCAAATTCCTTCGTTCCCTAAAAAATTTTCTCGGCTGGGTTGGCCCTAACATGTGTTGAATTTTTTGAATTTTCGTTCCATCAATAAATTGTTAATAAATAAATCAACTAGTTTTTAAATACTGAAGCATTACTTAAAACCTCCAATTTTCACTCACCATTTCAATATTATGCAAAAATAAATTGCCTCAACTCCAGCTGCCAAGGTGTTACGCATCATAGTATTATTAGTCCATTATAACCAACCACTATGTGCAATCTTAGTAACTAATCACTGAACAATGTACCTGATAGATCTTAAAAAACTATGTAAACTATATATACTATTAAACATGTAAATCGCATTACCCAACGTTATTGACGTGGCGTGGCGCTCATGCCGGGGTATGTAATAAATAAACTTTGAATTGAATTGAATCTCAATTTTGAAATATTTGCAACTTTAAGCAACGCTACCGCTACCGGAGTCAGCAACACACTTTAGCTGCGCTTGGGTATTTTCATATGTATTTACTTTTGACAGGCTTAGCGACTGCGTCTCGCGACAGCGTCACATTATTCAGCCTTATGGCTAAAACGCAATGTGAGCGACACACGACAAATAACGCCATAAAAAACGTTGGTGTATAGCATTGAATAAATAACTAATTAGTTAATTAGTTACTTATTCAATGATGTATGGTATAAAATACATGTTATCGATACGGTTAGAATATCGTTGAAGCCTGGATCAGATTGCATGCCAGCGACAGCAACGTAAAAAATAGTTTTGCTGTCGGCTGTATAAGTTTGCACTACACTACAGCTGTATGCAGAAGATCTGACATTTCTATATGCGTATGACAGCATATCCCCGATCAAGGTATATAGAATACAAGATATTCCCATTAAAATTTTGGCACATGTTCTGTGACGTAATTTCGTGCTTAAGGTATATACATTTTTATAGGAAAGCCATAGAGGAGGGAGAGTATTGTCACAGATTAGATTAATGGTGCCGCACGAAATCTGTAGGTACGGTGAAGCTTCCTTCCTGCCCCAACCATCATCTGCCAACAAGTTTTCGTGAGGCAGAGGCAGCATACTGATCCGTCTAAGCAGGGTCAATGGGAATACTTGTATTCTACCTTGAATAGCGCCATCTATTTCCTAACAAACACTATAGTCATCTAGTGGGATTTGTAGCAATGATTTTATTTTTTGAAATGTTGCCAATTGGTAAACCTGAAGTTGATGAATGAAGGAAGATGAAGTACATTCGATTCGATATCGTGTCGTGCGTCAGATTTTGCGTTAATGCGTTCATATTGTTCTCAACTCAATCCATCGTTGTGAAAAAAGCTATCACTCAATTTTTGTATTGTACAGAAAGCAATACGTACTATATTTTTCATTTCATTAAAGGTTAGGTAAAAAATTGTAAATATTTTTACATACGGGGCCACGATATTTCCTGGAGATAAGATGGATCGAAGTAAGTTCGTCGCCATATTGGCTTTATTTGAACAATATTTTTATTTTTCTGCTTTTTCACCCCAAACTTCTAATATGTATATGTATTTTTTGTTATAGGATCCAGAAGTCCAGATTCACCAAGAAGATATAAAAGTCGACGGGAGTATCGACGATATAGCCGTTCAAGATCACGATCAAGGTATACATATAAGAACAATCTTTGTTAAAAACTTGTCTCATGAAAATTGAGGAATTTAACAGTGCAATACTACTCACAGCGACTCTTGTTTCTGTGACTAAATGCATACTTGTGCCAAAGTTGTCGTTTTCGCAATTTATTAAATTTAGAAAATACGCAAGAAATCACTTTATTAGAAGACAAAAGTTTCTTTTACTTTGGCCTCTAGATACGATATTTTTTTGGTTATCAGAGCATCCAATTATTGGTGTTTTTGGCGAAACCCGGATGACCTTAGAATATGGGATGGAACAGTTAAGAAA
Source organism: Dioctria linearis (assembly GCA_963930735.1). Classification (NCBI taxonomy): domain Eukaryota; kingdom Metazoa; phylum Arthropoda; class Insecta; order Diptera; family Asilidae; genus Dioctria; species Dioctria linearis. Next base: position 170,187,588 of record OZ005744.1, on the reverse strand, counting down.
AAGATTTTTGTTTTGTTTATAAAAATAAAGGTTGCACCAAATAATGTCTTCGCCGTGTGTGATATTTTATTTTTGTTCGAAATCAGTGATTATTTTTTCTGAAGAAACTAACTATTTTATATCTTTACAATGTTAAGATAAGATAAGATAAGATAATTATTTATTAGTACAAATAATACTTTATAAACATAGTTCCTAAGTTACATAAAATTCCTTAAACAGCTCTATCCTTTACAAATTGCACACATTTTCTCTTAAAAATCTTAAAATTACTTTCTCTTTTTATTTCTAATGGTAAATCGTTAAATTTTTTAAATCCTTGATATATTAGTGAATTTTGAGTCTTATTTCTATTAAATAAGCCTAATCGAATATTTACATCTGCTCCTCTCAAGTTATACGGCTGAACATCTGATACCATCCTAATTCTCTCCTGTAGATATATTGGTAGACATCCCTTTCTAATTTTAAAAATGAAAAGAAGTACATTAAGATGTATTCTTTGGATGCAACTGATCCATTTTAAGGTTTCTAGCATCATTCTTATTGGCGTGAGTCTATTACACCTTAGTATTATGCGCATAGCTCTATTTTGAAGCTTTTGAATTCGCTCTAACTTTGTCTTTGTGCACAGAAATATTATTGAAGAGCAATACTCAAAATGAGGTTTTATTAAAACATTATATATCTTAATTGCACTCAATGTCGATAAATTGCTTCGAATTCTTCTAAAATAGGCGACTTTTTTTCCAATTTTTTTTTACAAATATAATCAATGTGTCCATTAAAGCTTAATTTGTTGTCAATAATAATCCCCAGATACTTAATTTCACTCACGCACTCAATTTTTTCACCATCAATTTCTAAGTCGTCATTATACGTACTATTTATGGCCATAAATTTAGTTTTTTCAACATTTAATTTCAATTTATTCTTTCTTAACCATTCACTTAATTCATTTAAATCCATTCTTAAATCGTTACTGATTCTTTCTACATCTTTTCCAGTTACAAACACCAACGCATCATCAGCAAAAAGTCTAATTTTTGAATGCCTCAACACACTCTTAATGTCGTTTATATATACCAAGAACAATAATGTACCCAGCACTGATCCTTGTGGTACTCCCAATTTTATTTCAACTGCTTCGGAAAGCATGCCATTAACTCTTGTTCTCTGTCTTCTTCCCTCTAAATAGTTCCGAAACCAACTGTACTCCTTGCCCTGTATACCATATTTTTGAAGCTTTGATAGAAGAATTTGTCTGTCTATAGTCTCGAACGCTCTCTTAAAATCTAAGAATACTGCTAGAATAGCGTTACCTTCCTCCATTTCTTCTTTCCATTCCGTCACAACCCAATTTAATGCTGTCTCGCAATTGTGTTGCTTTCTAAACCCTGATTGTTCCTTAGCTATAAGACCATTTTCCTCTAGGTATTTTTCTAGTTGGATTTGTACTCCTTTTTCCAAAGTCTTCTCACATAGTGGTAGCATATTAACTGGTCTGAATTCTTCACATTTCTTCGTATTTTTTACCTTATGAATTGGTATTACTACTGATTCCTTCCAAGCGTCGGGAAATTCTCCAGTTATTAATGACTCATTAAAGATACTAGTTAAGGTTGCACCCAGATCCGACCAATGCTCTATTACCATTTTAGCACTTAAATTGTTATAGTCTCTCTTTTGGTTTATTACACTACAAATATTTTTTATTTCTTCACCATTTAATATTTTAAAACGAAATTGTTTATCCGTATGATTTAAAAGATCTGTATACTGCACTGTTGGTATGTCTCTATTAATTTTCTCTGCACTTTCTATGAAATATTTATTGAATTTATCCGCTATGCTCTTACTGCTCGTGTTTTTACCATCTTCATTTCTTTTGATTTCTTTAATACAGATTCTTTTATGACACTCCACATCTCCTTTTGATCTTTGACTCCATCGATCCTTCTTATTATATAGTTCCTTTTAGCACACCTAATTTGTTTTTTATATTTATTCCGTATGGTTTTGTAACTTGCCCATTCCCTCTCATCATTAGTTAATGTAGCTCTTTGATAAGCATTAATCTTATGTTCCCTTAGTATTGCTAATTCTCTATTATACCACCTATTTATCCTACTTACACACTTCTTTTCCATTAGCTTTGATATTACCTCTTTCATCATGGCATCAAATGCTTTCGTACGTATGTCCATATCCTCAATTTCAACTAACATTTCTATATTAACTTCATTAATCGCACAATTAAATTTCCTTTTATCATAGCGCATAACTTCTATCCATTTCTCTACTCTAGATTCATTGACTTCATTATATTCAATATTAATCTCTAATGACTCGTGATCACTAATTTTTAAAGTATTATTCACTTTCACGCTTAAATTATTCATATCAGTAATTACGTAATCAATAATAGTTTTAGTCGTTGCTGTAACTCTTGTATATTCATTAACTTTTTGTTTACAGCCGTTATCGTTTAATATTCGTTGCACTTCTCGTTTGTATATATTGTCAGTACCCCAGTCTATATTAAAATCACCTACTATGCATAGCTCTTCAGCTAAATCAGTTAAACTGTCCATCCACTCCTTAAAATATTCACAAAACTGGCGCTCTGACGAACTAGGTGACCTATACACTACTACAATAATCATGCTTTTATTCTCTCTGCAACATTTAACAGCTAACCACCAAATATCCAATCCAGACTTGAAATCTTGTACTACTTCATACTGCCACTCATTTCTTATATATAATATTACACCTCCTGTTCTGCTTGATTCCATATCACATCTTATTAGGTTGTAACAATCCAAGTTAATTTCGCTGTCCTCAATACCATCAGTGACATGAGTTTCTGACACCATTATAAATTCATAGCTACCTTGATTAAAGACAACTTCCATTTCATTCCAATTGTTTATTAGGCCTTGAACATTTAGATAAGCACCCTTAACCTTCTTTAATTGCTAATAACCCATTTTCCTTTTTTCAATTTTTAACTTATTTAAGTACACTGGACACTGCCTACTCAGAATTTCGTGATTCGCATCAATATTAAGTTTTAATTTGTCTTTGGCCTGTATACAATTAGCACATTTTTGTATAACGTCTTTTTTACAACTACGCGTGTCATGCTCCTCTGAACACCTCGCACACACTTCTTTATTTTTACATTCACTCGATATATGATTAAAGCCCTGACGTCTGAAGCATCTTTTAACATTTGCTCCATCTACCACTATACCTCTATCCCATCCTATGTTCAGTTTACCATAATTCATTGCCTCTTTAAATCCTTCATGATCAATTTCAACTAGAGCATTGTAATGTACATAATTACCTTGTGTCTTCCTTATTATTTTTATACATTTCATATAACATTTTTTTAAATTGTCGTTCTGCACTCTTATTTTACTAATTAAATCCTCCTCGGTATATTCACTTTTAATATTTAATACCCACATTTTTGGCTTTCTTAGCTCCGGCACCTTTATATCATACTTACTCCCTAGCTTTTCCTGGACTGCCTCTTTAATTTTTTGCACCTCAACTTTATTCACACTATCTATTGTTATAACACCATTTGGTTTTCCCCTCACTTCTGTGAATTTCAGATTCGTAGGGTCAACATTTTTCTTCAAGTCCTCTCTCGTAACCCTTGAATCTTGCCTACTTTTAGGCTTAATTATTAATGGCGGGTCATTCTTTACTTTATCCGCGTAGGTTTGTGTCTCCACTTTGTTAGCTTTTTTAAGTTCCTTGATCACTCTATTTTCATTCTCGTTCACAACCTTTAGACCACACACAATTGTTTTAATATCTTTTTCCTGCTCTAATATTTTATTTTTGCTCACCGTTACTTCTCTCAAGACACATTCCATTTTATCAAAAACCGTTTTTCTGTAATCTAAACATTCATCGCACATATATAAAATATTCTTTTTCGTTAGAATCAATTTTACATCATATTCCGATAAACTCGCACATTTCAAACAAAATATTTTACCACACACTCCCTTGCATCCAATTACTTGGCTATTTCTTATCGCCTGTTCACAACCTGAACAGTTTGTAGGCATTTTCTATGTTAAACTTCCGCCGCGTACCGGCACTACATGGAAATTTTTCTATTTTCATGCAATATTCCACTTTACTGTCACAATTTAATTTTCGAAGAATCGCAACACTTAATTATTGATCAATTCTCAAAAAATTTTAATTAAATCGCACTTTAATACCACTAGATTTTTAAAATTTATACGAGCTTCAATAATGCAAACCATACAGTACTGACTTCTCTCTGTTGTATCTAAATCTATAATAATATATAAGCTATATACTTCATTTAATTTGATTTTTTGTTTATTTTGCTGTATAATTAACTAATCTAAAAACCAAACTATTGATTGTCGTCCTAACGTTATACGTTGTTTTAAGCAGGGAATGAATAATTTCAGGAAAAATTAATTTGTCAACTTTTGGATGTTAGTGGAATTATAAGGCTCGAAAACCAACACTTTTATTATTCTAAGCGAGCCTTAGTATCCTTAGTATTCCTGCTAGAATACTCGCTCGAACAAACTTACTTCAAATCAAATTAAATCAAAAAGCATTGTTTATAAATTTATATTTAAAGCAAAGTACAACGCTGGGCATTACGACATTAGATAGCTTAGAAATAGATTACAATAACAGCAGAATAAACAATAAAATCATTACATCTGGTTAGAAAAGATCTCTAGATACCCAACTTGAAATTGGGATTCGATCAGTTACAAACTAAATTTTAAAGCACATTGTATCGAGAAAAAGCTAAAAAAAGTTTTACGAGAGATCCTTTGCGAGAAACATTTCTCTTTAAGATTAAAAGTAAAGCATGTCGGCAGCAATAACATGAAACATAATGAGAGCTACACGGTTTATTTTGGTGTTCTGGCAAAACATTGCTTAAGAAGTTAAATAAACAGCATCCCAATGACATTACCACCCGGGGTCGAAAACGCCCCCAAAAATAATTCATTTATTTTTTCTCAAAAAATATTGAAAATTCATGGCTCATTGTTTTAAAAGCGTACTATGGAAGACAAAATTTATTCGTGCCAATATAAAAAAAAAATTCCGTATCTTTCTGAGAAATATCCCCCGGGTAGGAATAGTGCAACTGGAAAATCCCCGAAATTTTTTCAGGGAAAATTAAAAAAAACCAATACGTAAGGTGAAGGAAAGGTTACAATGGTTTTTGCAATTTTTACATATTTGTAGTATCTAGTAGTATCTATTCTATACCATAGGTGGTGAAGGCACTTTGACCTTTGTGTATCAAGAAAGAAACGCCGGTGGCCAATGTGTGTATTTTATGGCCTCTTAAATGCTCTAGGAATAAACTCGATAATACCTTTATGTCTTTAAAACTCAACGAATCTGGTAAAAAAGACGCATTTTTTCAAAAAAAATTTGCGTTAAGTCTTAAGACCATATTTAGAGGAACGTTTTGAACGCAGCACTTTGCTTACTTGGCTTAAGAGCATGATTGCCGGAATATTTGAAAGTATATAATTAACTGCCAGATTTATAGCCCGACGTGCATATAAAAAATTTTTATGTAAATAATCTATGAAACAATTCCCTGATGGTGGCATAGGTTATGAAGGCGAGGTCTTTTATAACAAACGATTGGGTGCAGGTCTCAATGTTAAGACAATTTTGTGTTCTGTAAGTCGTGGACAGGTAATATTAGTTTTCCTGATATATTTATCTAACTGTTAATTGAAATACATGCTACACACCAATTTGTATTGGGATTTCCTACCGGACTGCAGTTATTGTTTAACATTAACGATTATCTGTCTTTGGAAGTGTCGTGTATGTTGAATACCCGCAAAGACTACAATAACAAAATCGCTCTTTCACAGTACTCTGAAGATTTACCAAAAAATCATGTTTTTTTTTTTTTTTTTTTTTTTAGAAACCGAAGCAGAGATCGAGAAAGAAGACGTCGAAGTCGTACACGTTCAAGAAGTCGTGAAAGATATAGACGCAGCATTGAACGTGATTTATACAAAGATATTATTAATCAAGATTATCAAGATGAGAGAGAAAGATATACGTGTAGAACAGAAAGGCGATCAAGAGATCGAGGCAGAGATTCTGATAGAGATCGGAGGTAAGTACTTGGCTAGTACAAATCATATCATTTGATTATTTGATACAATGCAAAAACTTTATTAAAGGGATAGAGAACGTGAAAGGGAGATAAGGCATAAACGTTATCATTCATCAGATCGTGAAGAGCGTAGCGATAGCTATGAATCTGACGGGGGCAATGACTACTACTATAATCAAACTCCAAACAACACAATTATATTAAGAGGTTTGGCACAACATATAACTGAAGCTGATGTAAGCTGCAGAATATTTCCATAATTACTAATTGTTGTGATTTTATGTGTGTGTGTTTTTTTTACAACAGATTAGTAGTGATCTTATGCAGTACGGCTTGACACCGGTTTCAATACGTCTTATACGGAAAAGAAAAACAGGTAAATATTAAGAGAATTTATTTTGTTAAACGAAACAAAAGAAAAAAGAAAAATATTGAGAATTGTATGTATGTATTATATTATTTTTGTACCGACGTAAGTATTATAGCTGAAAACTGTCCGCAATGCAGACATAATATTGATTTTAATTGAAAAGAAATGATAATCTTTGCAGACAGTTTTTAATCAGCTCTTTGCCGGGAATTATGTATATCACGATGATAATCATACAAAATTTTGTTTGATTCAATACAATTTACATGGATTTTGTGTTTGCTCTTATCTAAAATTTAGGTGCATCACGGGGTTTTGCATTCGTCGAGTTTAGTTCTGAAGAGGAAGCAACTCGCTGGATGGAGTACAAGCAGGTATCATAGAATCTGGTGCAGTTTTGCCTTTTTACATAGAAGATATTTAATCATTCATCGGCACATACAAACAACAAACATTTTATTGAGGTTTTTTTTTCTCTCGCAGGTGGTATACATGAAAATAATTTTTTTTATTAATAATTCTAAATAATAAATATTGAATGCGGGTGGGTGAGTTTTCAGATTTTATGAATTTTATAAAATTTCTATTAAAAACACTCAGTTACAACTGCAGCTTTTTGTGATTTTAAAGGTTATTGGACTGAGTGTAGTTACTTAAGCTTAAAGCATTAAACTTATTCCAATTTAGTTTAGAATTACAAACAACTGGGCAATGTAACTGACGTGTATGTATAGCCTGCATTACCCCATCTTTGCCATATTACCATTTTAGAGATATTTCCGTGACTTTTAGGGTTTGTAACCGAAATCAATATCAACCACCATTGTTTATTCTTTAATGGTTACGTTCTTAAAAATAAATTAAATTAAAATTTGGTTCTCAAAATGCATTGCTCCAACTTTACCAAGTTTACCGAAGTCATTTTTGTCCGAGGAATTTTTATATTTTTTGTCCCAATGTTCTCACTCAAAACCAAACCAATTTACAGAGTATTATTTCCAACAAACCCTAATAACAGTTTTTGAATTAAAATTAATTATTTCACACGGGAACTTTTCCTGTTCTTTCCTAATTTTTTTTTGGAATAGATTCCTTTGGGGGAAACATTTATTTATTATAAAGGAATTTAATCTCTTTAGGAACGAAGCAATAAAGTTCTTTGTGTGAGAGTTTTCCTTTGGGAATAAAAACTTGTTAGTTCTTATTTAATTATCAGTAAGGGAATATATATAAATATATATTTTTAGTTTTTTTTTTATTTCAATTCGTTGGCTTATGGCTTTGTAGCTCGTCTATTCGAATTAAAACTTACACGCAAGCCCTTTTTGCTGAGAAGAAATTAGTGTGATTTACGAAATACATTACCATTACTGGACACTTATATTATTCGCAAATATGTGGAATGTTTAATCATTTCCTAAAACAATTTCTGTAGAAAGCGCCATAATGCATAATGCATGATCTTGTATACAAAAAATTCGATAGCTTACAGCTTCTGCAGAAATTTTTCGGCGCTATTCCCACACTTCTCGTGTGGTCTCTTATGACTCTCTTGTCCTCTTCCTGTCGTATACAGGCCACAATTGTTTCGCAACACGGCAGGTTTGCCTGTTGATCCACCGGAGGCTTGTATTTTGATAGGCGCCTCTGATGATCTCCTCTTTATAAGCTCCGATCGAGGTTCTCACATAAGCTACCGCTGCGGAGCTATCCATTTCAGAGTCCTTTTTGGCCAACTTGTCAATCATCTCGTTGCCTGGTATATCGTTATGACCGGGTACCCAGCATAGGGTCACCTTATGCCATGTAATCAATTCATTAAGGTTATTCTTGTATACCTGCACCAATTTTGATTTAACCAGCACAGCATCCAGCACCTTAATGGCTGCCTTGCTGTCAGACGCAATAAACCAAAGTGCCGCCGTGGGCATGGTATGCAAACACTCAAAAATTCCCAGGCAAGCGGACATCTGGACTTTTGACAGCACATCCAGGTTACATTTCCGCCTCAGTGCCGTCCACCAGACCGTAGCAGAGAATCGGCCGAACTATGGTTGTGTACATCCGATGTACCACATTGAGTTTTAATCTCCTGTTGCCACCACAAATTCTCTTTCACGTGTAAAAGGCCAAATTGAGAGTAAGATACTCTCCACACAGCATTAGAAGTCGTAAACCTTGCTCCTGTCTTTTTCCCGTAAAAAGCACTAGCTTAGTCTTCAAGGAATTTACACTCAATCCACTATTAATGCCCAGTTATCCAGCTTAAGGCCAGGCGCACATTGTACACAGCATAGGCAAATGAGCAGTGAAAGAGTAAAACTATTCCTCTGCTTCTCTGCTGCAACTTTGTTACGAAACGCATATTGAACACAGGAAAACTATTTATCTATTTTGTGTCTTTTGGTAAACGGATAGAAATTTTGTCTCAATCGAACAATTTAACTGTGAGTTAAGCGCAACAGAGGAATAGAAAAACTGTACGTCGATCACAGAGTACACAGGCGAGGAAAAGCACTGCCACTGCTGCATCACTACTTTGTATATTTCAAAAACCTACGCTACCCTGCCCTATCCTGTGCTGCGTTCAATGAACAGCGGACCTAAGCAGCGCATACCCGAACCTTTCACTAATAGTAGAGAGAAATTTGCCGGTTGTTATCCGCATAGGCAACCGCTTCAAAATTACTCGTCACATCTTCATCCAAAATTCAACTCTCTGCTATTTTGTTGTTGCAATTTTTGTGCATATTTATAGTTTTTATTTATGGAATACTTGCTCTTATGTGGACGTTATTGCCATCCATTGAGTTAAATAACTACGGCTGCTTCAAGCAGGGATGCTTTTTTTTAATGAGCTAACATCACCTCAAGAAAGAAAGTAACCCGCATTCAATTGAATAATAAACAAAATGAAATGAAATTTTTAAATTAGTGTATGCTACCTCGAAAGATAAGCAATTTACTTTAAGAAAATACAACAGGTATATACGCTTTAGTTTTTTTTCTTTTTAATATTGAGCAGAAAATTTTTAGATATTTTTTCCATATAAAAAGAAATTTTCAATGAATATTAAAAAAAAACTGCAAGCCAGATTAAATTGTTAGTTAATTAAAATAGAATAATACAAGAATACAAAAAAGTAATAAGACCAAATATATTATGTAACGTCATCAAAAAATTTTCTTAAAATGTCGTCTACTTGCTGCTCCTCGTGGAGTTTATTTAGGAATGAATTGCATAATTTTGGCGATGACTGTACAGTCAGGAAATTACTTTGGGAATACTCATCCAATTTTTTTTCTTTTTCTTTCTTTTTTAGGGCATACTTATGCTACAAGATCAATTCCGTGCGGTTATGCAGTATAGCCATTCTAAGGAGCCGCTTGCAAAAGAGAGAGTTCTATCAGACTGGTATTGTGCCAAGGTTTGTATTGCAGTATTTCTATACCTACTGAAAAATTTAATATGAATAGAATGAAACAAAAACAGTTTGCAATTGTACCCCGCTCCTTATCGTTATCTTCGCAATATGTGATCACATGCGTTATTCTGATTCAATAGTATTTTCTGTTTTGCAATCGTCCTCTAGTTTTAACTAATGCAAGCTTCTCGCAGTATAGCTACTTTATTTCTTTTTTGTTGGGTCTCAGAAATTTTTAAAGTTCATAGTTTATTAGACCCTCCATCCTCCAAAAAGCATTTAAAAAGATCTTACACGGGTATGAAAGAACTCCTTTAACCTGGGTTGCTGGTGTTTTCCTACTTGCTTGTAATTGTTTTTTAGAATGAACATTTTATATCGTCACTTTCGGCCCAGAAGTACTTATTTCTCCAAACTCATATTTACTCCTTCTGATGTGATTAGACGTTTCCAATATGGTATAATACAATGTGTCAACAACCAATAAAACCCATAGTAGCAGCCTGTAGTATACTTATAAATTGTAACCTAACTTAACAGTTGAAAATTGCAGTTGCCAAAATCAAGAGCTACAGTAGAGTTCACTTAATACGAAACGCCCACTACCCTACCCATTCGGTAAAATGATTCACATGTGAATTAATTATGATATCGCATAAAGAATAACATCTACTGCCTGGCGATGCATAACAATCACAACAAAAAATTGTTTCAATCATGTATTCACTAGGGGTTCCTTGTCCCGAAGATGTTCAATTTCACAATAGTTTATGCGTGGTCTACAACTCTGAACTTAGGGTCGGATACCTATCACGATCGAAGGTTATTTGAACCTGGACGAACATATTGGTATTTCTAAAATCTTGACCGAGCATGAAATTGTGGAAATAATTGGACCATCAACGTTTGCATCTAAAGCTAAAGACTCAGTTCAGGGTGAAGAAAAACAGGATTGCAATGCCTATACCAACATTTTTGAATAATATAAATGTTTTTGCGTTTGTATCACCGACATGTATATCGTGGACTGCTTGAACTGTGAAAACTATCATAATTCAAGTTTCATTTTCGCTTTCACATACCCCGTTCACATGAACCGGACTGGAGTGGATTAGCGTACTTCGGAGTGAGATAATTCGCAATGTGAACACCATCCGGACTGGAATTACATACACCGGCGTTAATTCGGTAGTGGAGTGGAATTAATCACATGTGAACACTTGAGTGGATCGAAGTGGATTTACGTTTGGATATTTTTCGGTATACTTTCATTTTTCGCTTCGAACACCGTACTTTCATACAATATTTTAGAAATTGTAAAATTATACTTCTTTCCATTATACGTCTTTCAATATCTACAAAAATAACTTCAAATGATAGGTGACTTTAGATTAAGAACTGTCAATAGAAAGATGTCTCTTTTCGAGTTAATGCAGTCCATCGTATGTGAACACTTGGTACTATGCGAAATTGGACTATTCCAGTCCAGTCCAGTCCGCTTGATGTGAACGAGGTAACAGTCATGTAACAAACTCAAAAAATTCCAAATATATCTTATTATTTTTATTGGAAGCTTATTTACTATAACATCAAATATTCCTTAAACTCGATTTTTAAGGAAATAAAATTAAGCAATTTTTGGCTGCCTAGAGAGGAGAAAGGATTACAAATGTTATATTCCCATTTATTTCTATTCTATATATATTCATTTGGAAAATCCACTGAATTGAAACTGCACAAATAGCTGATTTAGTATAGAACTCATTATTTCAAGTTCAGTGGAATCCAGTAGTTAAACCAATAAGAGACAACTATAGAAAAGTAATCCCATGATAATGTAAGCGATTTCAGTGGTGTCAACGGCCTATGTTATACTTGTCAGTGGTTTGTATATAAAACAAGCTTAATAATAAATTCGGATACCATGAAGACATTCTGCTGGTTGTCACGATTTTGCGTTAAAATTTCCACGGCGTCACCCACAATGCCGATGAAAGGGTTAGTTGATGTTTGATAGTTAAAGCGGGATCAAGGCATTCGAAGTAATTTGACAGTTAAAATGAATTTTGAAGAAAAATTTGTACGGGAAAATATATGTTTGTATCTAAAATATGACGATTATATAAAAAAAATGGAACAAACTAGGTTGTAAAATTTGATTTTGAACAGCTTAATGTCGTTGCCAATGCCGCTATTTGATTTTTGGCATATTTTAACGGCTTAATGCCGCAAGCGATGTCAATGCTAAATCCAAAGCCGATGCCGCTATTCGGCTTTGGTCTTCAGAGTTTACAGAGAATTTAAAGCACGTAAACCATACTTAATTTAACATCCAAATATAATAGAGAAGCAATTATAAAACTATAGAGGTAGCAGCAATTTTACTTGCTGTTAAATTTATTTGAAGGACCTTTTTTTTCACCCTAGATAGGTTTTAAAGAACTCGAATATATCAAATGCTGCAGGACCTAATTAATTACCACCGATAGTTTTAAACTGTTGAGACTCTTCTCCCAGGATAAATCTCTACATAAGCTATTTCACATGACATATTCTACAGGATAATTCTGCATTTCATGGAAGCATCCTCAGGAGGGAGGTGTCTGATTCCTCGAATTGATGGTCAATAATGTTCAAGAATGTCTCATCAACGTAAAATCATATAAATATCTTGAAATCAACCACTTAATAGATAACGCAGGACCACTATGCTATCCGTTCCATGGGAACTGTTGTCTCCACAACTTTATTGAGCCCAAAAAAGTTTATTTTTAAGGCTTTTTAAATAGTCTCATACTGCTTTTTTATTTAGTTAAACTTAGACTGACCGCATTAATGCCGAATCACACACTATTCATCAAGCATCCGACAGTCTACCGTCCATTATTTATCCATAAATTTTCATAGCATTCACACTAGACTGTCATCCGTCGCATCATTTTTCCTCCATCGAATGCAAAGCTCAGAGTAATATTAGACACACTCAACACCGACAGTTTGACGGTATCAAAATATTCTCTGAAAGTTCTCCTGATGATGACTGTCGTGATGCCTTGCAGCCTGATGCATAGTGTGAATAGGCATCACTTCTGACCCTTATCGCATTAATGTAGGTGTCCTGTCTCCAGACTCTGATCTTGATATTCATTTTGTTTATCATTTCCATTTCTATTCATCGTTTTGCATACGACAGCCAGCGCTTCATTTTTCTTTCTCGTCACGGGAATGACATAACAGTAAATATTCTTTGGCGAGGTCGAGTTCATTGCATCAAGAATTCAGAATTATCTCATTACACTCAAACGTATTGCACCAATTTCGATCAATTAAGTATCAATTTCAAATCCTTTTTCCCTGAAAATTCTTGGAATCGAAATTTTCATTCTAATCTAACTACACTGGACTGATGTTTTCAACACCAAAGACCATAATAAATAAATTCGAGATGTACATAATTCATTCATTGGATTTGGAATTGAAAAAGGACCTTCAAGCTTATATAGAGCACTTAACAGTTATAGATAATTTTCATACTTTATAGATCACCAATAAAACTACAAAGATGTTTTTTTTTATATTTATTTTTAGTGTGGTGTTTTCAACTTTAAACGGCGTGAAAATTGCTTTAAATGCTATGCATCACGTGAAGAAAGTGAAAAAGGAGGCGAAGGAAGCGATGAAGTCAGCAATATTTTGACAAAAAGTATACATTTAGTAGCCAAAATGAACAAAATTTCATTTCTTAAAACATAATTTGACTAATTGAAATTTAACTCGTAAGAAATTATGCTGCGCAATCTGGATGTTTTAACAAATGAGGAAGGCGTACTCACTGTAATGCAAGAAGTCGTACCAACACTGGTTTCGAAGATTTCAAAAATATTAATCTGTCGGGATCCGTTAACTTCAACATCTCGAGGAATTTGTTATCTTTACTTTGATAATTTAGTCGATTCAATGAATACACATAATGCGCTGAAAGCACTAGAACCTTCGCTCAAAATAGAAACTAGAGAAGGTTAGTTTAATTGGATATTTTAAATTTATGTAAATTAAATTTCTTAATTCTTTTCAGTTTTGATTTCATATTGTGTTGATTCTGAAAATAAGCAAATTACGAAAGCAGCGTCCAATAAGCCAGCAGCAGAATCTGCTCCTTCTACACCTTATACAGCTAATACTTATCAATATACCCTAGCTGATGTACCACGATTGGCAGAATATAGTGCATCAATGTATTCGTCTACGGCCGCAGAACAGGAGCATTATGTAAAATATTACACACAATACTATATTGCTGAAATAACGAAAGGTTCTTACGGAAATTTACCAACAATGAGTCAGCTAGGAGAATCTGCAAATTCTGGTGCAGCGGTAGCTTTATCTGCTATCCAGAGAAAGCAAAATAAGTATAAAAATACAGATTTGTCCGCTGCAGCCTCAACTGTTCCAACTACAACAATGCTAGCAACCGTAGCTCCAGTTAATACGCCAAAAGGAAATGATGGCAAAAAATATCGTAAGTTATTCAGCTATTATAATTCTATATAAAAAGTTTTAAGAGTTTTGTCAATATGTGCTCCATTGTCAGTGGTGCTTCATATTCTTCACAGCCAGTTTGTGGAGTTCTAGTTATATAGTAAGAATGGGTGAGTCGGGTATGACCTGTTCACACTATTATTTTGATACCTTGTCATCTGGGTTGTTCGGGTTTGTGTTTTGGTGGGACAGTGCGCCTCCAGAGTTTTGTCAGAAATGTTTTGTCTTTCCCATTTTTCTATTTTCTCTTTTGTTATCTGTATTCTAACACACCTTCGAATAAACGATTCACGTGGTGGTATTATCGAACCGCCTTGTTGTTGGTCTTGCAGTCCTTTTGATATTTTGTCGGCAGCCTCATTGAATTGAATACCGGTATGTCCCGGTATCCAGGATATCTTGGTATGAGCCTTTGCTGTTCGAGCAAACATTTTATGGTTGTATTGAGGGGCTCTTGTGGTGTGCGGTTGGTTATTGTCTTTCGAGCTTCCATGGCGTCTGTGAAAATTACTACCGATTTTTATTTTTCCCTGGCCAGATATACTGCCATGTGAATCGCTTATATATCTTCCTCATATGTTGATGCGTGTGGATGGAGATCACGTTTGTGGCTCTCCAGAGGAGTGGATTCACCCGGCCTGTAAATAGTATACATAGTTTTCGCTTTTTGGCCCGTCGCGTCGGTGCATATAAAAAAGTCATGCTTTGACGTCGCGATTTCTGCTCTATGCATGGCCCTATACATTGCCGGTGGTGTGGACTTTTAGGGGAGACTGGAAATGGTGTGAGAATAGATGTGGCTATCTGAAGGTGGGTAGTATTTTTTGTTCGGATGAGTATAAGCATCTTCACAAAAAAATAAGAAGCCATATATGTAGTCTCCATGAAATTAAGTTGAATTTGCTATTTGCTATTCTTATTAGGCAGTATACAGTGAATAGATAGGTTGCATTTAATTAAACTTAAATTAAATGAATTTCAACCTCTTTCTTAAACCACCTGAACTGTCTGAAAGAAAAGAGAGGAAGAAATAAATAAATAAATAATGGATTACTGGGGAGTGGGATTCTTAGTGCTTTTATGAATTGCAGGTCAATGTATAGTGCCGAAAAATATTTCACTAGAGCGCTTTCTGTGTATCCTCTCAGCGTCGTTTAGTGTGGACTTTTATTGGCAACAGCATTCCTGGCGACTAGTTGCGATTGAACTACTTTTATCTTTTCTGATATATTATGACTGCCGGTCTCAATCCATAGAGCCTCTATCAGGGTTTTGGCTATACTTAAGGAACTGGCCACAGATGCACCTCTCTGTTTGGCGGAGATGCTTTGACCTCGTAGTTGACTTTTAAAAGTCTGTCTCTGATACTCTTTAAATACCCGTTCCAGTTTAATGTTTTGGCGAGGGTGATTTTACATTTATCCTGTGCCACTATCTCTTCTCCATCTATTTCTAGGCAGCTTGGTCTGTACGTTCTTGTGAATAGTTTAACCTGACGACAACTTACATCTAGATGTGAAAACCTCACAAAAAAGCGGTCGAATTAAAACGAGCTAATGGACCTCTAGTAGAAAGCTCTATATATTCTTTCTCTCTCTTGCTGTATTATGCCACATAAATTCTTCGCAGTGATAGTTTTCTTTGGTTAAATAAAAAAGTTAAAGAGCTTTGAAAAAGTGATCCGGGTTTATATGGAGATTTTCTTATCTAGATTTATATTATTTGGGGTATAACCAACCATTGGTACACTAGCGAGCAACAGGTTACGTCCACCATAAATTTTTATTATTTTTCAGAACTGTGCGCAGGTAGGAAACATTCGTTTGCAAGGTTTTACGAGGCTCACAATGCTTGTTAATGTAGCGGCAATTCTCATTCATTTTCTTCTCTTTTTCTTTCTTTATATCCTTTATTATGAAAGTTTGTGTATTTTAAGGCGAGCAACTGATTACTGACACATAAGTTGCCATAGATTTTAAGGAATACGGATGAATAAAAAGGCGTACATTTTAATTTTTATAATATTTTATTTAAATTATTTAATATTTTTAGCAAAATTAATATTTAGTGTGTCCTCCGTTTTGAGTAATTACCTCTAATAATCTATCGGTAATTGAATTATAGAGACTCCTAATTAGACTAATTGGAATCTGAGTCCAAACTGCTTTTATGGTGTTCTCCAAGTCTGTTAAATTTGCAAATTGTCGACCATTTTCGTGAACCTTCCGAGTAAGCCATCCCCACAGGTTCTCGATAATATTAAGATCTGGGGATCGGGCAGGCCATGGTAAAACGCTTATACTTTCTGCTGAAAACCACTCGGAAACCAGTCGCGCGGTATGAATAGCTGCGTTATCTTGTTGGAATATCCAATTCGTTGTATCCATAACTTCGTCCATATCGGCAGCAGCACTTTGCAGTAAGGAAATGTAAGTTGCAGCAGTTTGTCTTCCACTCAACATCCTGAGTTGAACGGGTCCATTATAAGTTATTGCTCCCCAGACCATAATACCACCCTATCGGCTGTGGTGCCTCGTTCGTTTTTCCTTCCTTACGTCATGGAAATAAAAGGCGTATCCATCGGGTCCGTCAATACAGAACCTTTTTTCATCCGAAAAAATAACGTTCCTCCACCGCTCTCCCCATCCAATATGATCAACTGCAAATTTTTTGCGATTATCCTTATGAGACGCAGTTAACTCGGTTTTTTCCTTAATTTTAGTCGTTTTAAATTGGGAGACTGCTTTATTATTCGTCTTAGAGTCCACACACTTGCCGAAGTGCCTGCTTCTGCAACGATTTCACGTGCAGTTTTGGACGAATTGGAGGCGAGTCGCAAGAGTCTTCGCCGGTCCCTCTCAGTTGTTGCGGTTTTAACACCGCCCTTGTAAATTTTGCCGTAGTTATCAGGATTTCTTAGAAATCGGCACACTACATCATGACTGCGACCTATTTTTCTCCCAATTGCCCGTGCAGAATACCATTCTGACTTTAAGGCTTTAATTTTGCCCTGTTCCTCAGAACTTAATTTTCTCATGCGGCACATTCTAACTGGTTTTAGTGTAATTACAACACTTTATTAATTTTTTCACTTTTAGATTAATTTCAACACAACGAAACACGAAAAATGACTGGTGTCAGTAATCAGTTGCTCGCCTTTAAATACACAAATTTTCTTAATAAAGAATTTAAAGAAGGGAAAAGAGAAGAAAATGAATGAAAATTACTGCTAAGCATTGTAAGCCTCGTAAAACCTTGCAAACGAATTTTTCCTACCTGCGCACAGTTCTGAAGAATAATAAAAATTTATGGTGGACGTAACCTGTTGCTCGCTAGTGTACCAATGTCCCAGTTTCGCGGCACCAATCTTCAGCTTTGACTACTGTTTGTGTAATCGTCTGTGTAGCGTTATCATTTGTTGCCACGGTTATTAAGTTGTCAGTGTATATGTAGTGCGATAAATCTCAGTTTTGGAAGAAAATCTTTGACAATAAGTATAATTGCCGAATGCGGTGAGATTCTAATTTTCATTCAATACTCGAGCAAACATTGCACCCCCAAATAGCTGGTATTTGATGATTATTTGATATTTGATTGGTCTTTATTTTATCCAAAATAAAGGAAAGAAGGTGTGCTGCAACTGGTAATCGGGTACGTCATGAATCGCAGGATAACGATAGAAGTAACTAAAGAAAATGAGCGGGCGATTTTTTCTTTTCCCCCCGTTTTAGCAGTCATAGCCCTGAAATCATCTAAACCAGAACTCGCTTTTGTTAATGGATTGATTATCGAATTCAGGAGCATAGTGATCTATGAAATACCACCAGGGGAATTTGGAATACCAGTGAACAATTTATTTGTAATTTGATTCAAATCAACACTTAGTCCTTCCAGTCTTTTCAGATTTTCCCGCAACTTGACGGTAACATACCTCCACTGAGTTAAGTTTAGAGTGATAATAGGTGCGTAGTGGAATTAACCGTATTTATTAGAATCTATAACGATTTATGTCCGGATGCGTCTAAATTTTTAAATAAAATAACTCTTTCAACAATCATGATGAACTTGATGAACTCATATTACTAACTCCTACTAACTTAGGGAATTTAAGGATGATTTAATTTTTTTTGTATCTTACTTGGGTCCAACTTAGTCCCCACTGATTATTTTCAGAATATTTTTAAACATATCTCACTTTCAAACATATTGATCTCCTTGTATACGATATTTCCCAGGGCAAGAAAATATTTTTGATAATTTGTAAGAGATATTTTCTTGTTTCGATAAATGTAACAACACCAATCTCTGAAGAGCTAAATATTATAAATTAGAACAAAATTATTAATGTGACCAAACTTCATTTTAGCTTCACCGGATGTATCTCTTTATCAATACGATGAAACGTCTGGCTACTATTATGATCCTATGACCGGTTTATATTACGATGCACATTCCCAGTATTACTATAATAATGAATCTGGCGCTTATCTATATTGGGATCATGAAAAAAGTACATACATGTTAGCCGCAACAGCTACCCAAAGTGCAGCACCAACAATAAGTAGTGAACCAAAACCAACTACAGCTACGGCAGCAGATACAGTTAAACAAAGTGATGAAAAGAAAGAACCGAAAAAAGATGTAAAACACGATAAAGTGAAAGTAGCCAAGAAAATTGTAAAAGATATGGAAAAATGGGCGAAACAATTAAATCAAAAGAAAGAAATGGGCCAATTTGTAGCAACGCCATCTCCTATACTTCCGCCAAAAGAAGAATCCAACAGATCTATTTCCAGTGGTTATGCCGATGTTGGATTTTCAATTTTGGAAAAGAAAGAAAAAGGAAAACTTGAACTTGCGAATGTGGCAATTAATAAACTTGTACCTTCCTATGGTTCTGATTCGGATGAACATGAGGATAGCAATAATTCACAGTTTGCTGCACAGGAGCCGAGCGAAAAAGATTATGTAGATTTTGATAAATTGACTTGTTTACTTTGTAAACGTGCCTTCCAATCTCATGATATACTAAATAAGCATCTTAAAATGTCGAATTTGCATAAAGAAAACTTACAGAAATATAATTTAACCCGAGGAATTATTGAAACAGGCGGAGCGGGTTCAAATCAAGGGTAAAGAATTCAAATTTCACGTAAAATTCTAAGTATTTTATCATTTTTTCTATATTAAATAATAGATATCGAGATCGTGCGAAAGAAAGGAGACTGAAATATGGTGAAAGTGATCCACCACCACCTAATCGAAGTAAAGAACGTTTCGAAAAAGAACTAAAAAGTGTTAGTACCTCAGCTCAACCAAATCTTGCAGCTTTGCCAATCGGTGAAAATAATGTTGGAAATCGTTTATTACAAAAAATGGGATGGACTGAAGGTCAAGGTTTAGGTCGAAGTAATCAGGGTAGAACAAATATCATTGAGGTTTGTTATTAATAATTTTTTTTAATTGCGTTAGTGTGTGTGTGTTGTGTGTTATATAAATAAATGATTTTTTTTTTAGGCCGATGCGCGTACATCCACAGCTGGGCTTGGAACCAAGACCTCATCATTTGGTCCAGGCGATGATTATAAATCTTATATTAAACGCATGATGAAAACCCGCTATGAGCAAGTTGATGTTAAAGAATAGCGCTGATGATTATATGCTATGCATTTTTGTTGTTGACATTTAGTATGATATTTTACTTTCGGAGGAGATGAAAGTATTTTTTTCATAGATGCAGTTTTAAATTAATTCTATTTAAAATTAATTTGAAAAATATGTTTTACTATAATAATAATAAAATAAGTAAGAATTCTAAATTTTCGTTATTTGCTATTATAAATCCATTCCTTATATATATTCTACTCTGTTCTTAACAATATCATTCAGGGAGAGCGGAACATTAAAAAAATTATTTTCTGTCTGAGCATATTTTTATGAAAAATATTTTTTCACACTGATTTAACAGAAAGATCAGAGTGTCAAGACTTGAAAAGACTAGGAAAAGGGTCTTTATTTTTTTTATAATACACTAAAAAGCTTGTCCATCTCAAATGGATCTATTTAATTTATATACAGTCCTCGCTTTTACGGCAAGGTCACGTTCAGAAATATTTGACGTAAAACTGAACGACTTAAACCACTTTTTTTTTATACATTTCAATACAAAATCATCAAGTTCGGTTCTTAGGTATGAAAGAGCAACCGTTTCCAGAAGAAATAAACATGTTTTATTAATAAAAATCCAAAAAAAGAGTGACGCAATCATTACAAATGTTTTTTTTTGCATGTTATTTTTAATTTGCATATAGGCGAAACTATTTTTATTGTTTACCTGGAAACTCCATTTAAAATTAGGCACATTTTTCTCGAATATTTCCATTGCCGCTTGTAGATGGTAAAAAGCTTCAATTAATTTTTTCGAAGCCAGATGCTTTGCCTCGTTATTAGATTGATTCTCTTTCAGTCTTTGTTCTTTGAATTCCACTAAATTCTCATCAGTCAATTCTTGCGAATGTGAGTACAGCTTCTCCTTTACGTCTTCACTCTCCAGTTCTATTACCGATAAGTTTTTACTATGTTCACGATGTGCGGCCAACCTTTTTCCAAACTCCTATGACGTAGCTATATTGTTCAGACGGTCTAAAATATTCAATTTTTTCCAGAATGTTTTTAGAGCTATCGCAGAGCGGATGACTCTTGTATTATCCAAAAGCAATAGAGTGTAAGCTAAGTTTTTCAAGCACAGTAATTCTTGACTTCAAGTATGAAGTTTCGCGTAAACCATTCTTTGAAAAGATTTCCAGTAACCCAGACTTTTGATCAGATTTCCAAATAACGGAAAGAGTACTTTTAAGGTAATTTTTAATGCCTTTTCCTCATCTAGTGTGTGTGACGTAAAACGCCGCAAGCCGCTTTCCTATCCCGAACTGTATGAATGTAATACAGTTTACCATCTACTGTTTTTCCTCGGGCTTACAATCTGCGAGGGTTCAAGAATGACATTCATAAGCACCTCCACCACTTTCCTCATGTCCCACAATCCTTTTCCTATCTCCTTCCTGCCATGCTGTGTTTTGCATCATAGGGTTATCCCCAGAGCTTGGCTTAATAATATAAAAAAAAATGCCTGTATTTCGAAAACGATTGACTCCAAATTCTACTCCTTTTACTGCTATCCTCTATTCTTCTGAGGATCACATCGCTTAGTTATATCAATAATCGTGTCTCTATCAGGAGCCATTGTAAGTTTATTCGCACCTTTTATTTCAAACGTCACAGTATAAGACTTTCGTCCAACGAAAAATTTGGCTCGCGATCCAGTTTCAACAATAGATACTTTATGAGTTTAATAAAATTGACAGTAATAAAGTCATTTTATGTAACATTGTTCTTCATCGCTTTCGCTGCAGAGTACTCACTTTCTTCGCTATCGTTTGCATCGTAGTCGTTATTGTCATCTAACAGGAAAGCTCTTTCTAATAGCAGCCGCTCAATTCTCACCACTTATTGATTCAAACTCGAATAACATTTCGCTACTCCTACTACATTGTAAACTTTATTCCGTGATGGTCAAATTCATTTTGTCTAGACTGGATGTGGATAGGTCTACACATTGACGAATTCTGTCAAAACTATCAAATTTATTAAATGAAATAAACTGCCTTCAAAAAATTGTATACACTGGAAATTATCTTATTTAATATTTCCTACGTAGCTTAAAGTCTCTTTTAAATCTTCCGTTTTCGACTTCAACAACCATCGAAACAATGATGTTTCCAAATAATTTGAACTCTTTACGATGTAGTTAATCTTCAATAGAAATTATACCCTGCATTTGTACAGCGTTCTTTAGGAGATTTGGAATTTGGACCAAGAGAGAATTATTGAAGTAATGTCATTTCAATTGTGAATTTTGAAATCTGAAAATTCTATGATATTTGTGGTCAACAAGAAGTGAAGGTTTTGCGAAATATTGAGTCCTTACTATTAATCTCATTGGGAATTGTGGAACATTATCTGCAACCGCATAGAGTGACATTATTTACAGCTCATTCAGTGATTAGACAGATATGCTGGAAAAAAAATTGGATCGCTCTTTTATTACTGTTTGCGTTATAAATTATAAAACTTAATCGCAGACAGTAAAGAGAAATACACATAATTCATGAAAAAAAAAAAAAAATAGAGCTGTGCTCTAGAAAAACAACACGTTCTCGGGTTGTCTGACCTCGAGGAAGCTAATAAAGCCAGGGTGAGGAAAGATAACGGCTTTAGTATATATATAATGTTTGTTAATGTGGGGAATGCATATAGGAGGAAACACTCTTGACCTTTTTATTTAATTGAACTTGGACGGGACAAAATCCGTAAAATTCATAGCGGCTCTTTTAACGACTTCTGATCATCTTTTGTTTACTATTATAGAGACGTTTTGCTCTTTTAACGACTTCTGATCATCTTTTGTTTACTATTATAGAGACGTTTTGCTCTTTTAACGACTTCTGATCATCTTTTGTTTACTATTATAGAGACGTTTTGCTAATAATTGAGCAACAAAAGCTTAAAACAACATCGTTAGATACTGTGTTATACATGTGAGAGGTATCAATTGAAGAGAACAGTTAATTGGAAATTTGCGATCGTATCGCATTCAACCTAAACTTTCCTTTGTTACACACTAGCTATATCGTGTTAATGCATGTATCTAGGTTGCAACATTTGGGACAGCGAACATATTGAAAAAAAGGCGTGACTGCAGAAAAATAAGTTTTATTTCAATCAACATATTCAAAAAAATCAAAATATAAATTTTTTTTATTTCAAAAAGTTCTATGTGGTAGTAGCAAAATCAAATCTACCCCAATCTCTGTCTAATGCCTAATTTTACTTATGTCTTTTTCCAACAACGTAGAATAATAGAGTACTAACGGACAATATTCGAAATGTGGCTGTAGCATTGTATTGTTCAGTTTTATTGCACTTAACATCCAAAGAATATCTATAACTGTTCTGAAATAGTATATTGTTTTAGGAATTTTGTTACAGATGTAATTGAAATGACCTTTGTAATTAAGGGTATTGTCTAACCAATTCAATCGATGTTAAGTCTTTCATTAGAGTTACTTACCATCATTTTTGTTTTTGGGCTATTAAGCTTTAACTTTTTAAACATTTGCTAAGATGATTCTAGTCAAATTACTCGAACAATAATTAAAATTCACAGTAACCTGTAATATATTTACAGTGGTGCAAAATATTAACCATATAATTAATGTGAATAAGAAACAGCAATGCTCTCATGATCGAACTTTGGCATACTTCTAAGGCACAATTTATTGTTCCTGTCATAAATTCGTTGCCTTTAATCCTCTGCTAGAAACGACCGAAACCAATTCGCTTCCCTTCTTTTCACTCACTACTTATCTATTTAATTTGTCCCTGAGAATATTTATATCCACCGTCTTAAAAGCTCTTTTCATGTCTAGGAAAGCAGCGATAGTGAATTTGCTTTCACCAATAACTTGCTTCTATTCCATTATTAGCCAGTTAAGAGCTGTTTCACAAAAATTCTGCTTTCTAAAGCCTGACTGATATTCAAAAATAATGCTATGCTGTTCCACATATTTAATCAGTTATAGTTAAACTACCTTTTCCTAATATTTTCAGGTAAAGGAAGCATATTCACTGCCTTAGGATCAAACATAAATTTGATTTTTTCACTTTTTGTATAGGTACGAAAAGGAATCCTATAAAACCTCCGGAAATCAAATAGTTGACAACGAAGAGATGACTATCAAGTAAAATTGGTCGGATGACATTTATCCCTTCTTCTGAACTACTTAAAACTATTTTATTATTTTGCTAAGTAGGGTATATAATAAGTATAGCCTTTGGAAAGGTAAGACATCAAGTTTAAAACTACTGGAAGACTATTTTCATGTATGAATAATAAATAGCTTAGGCCTTATAGCATATTTAAAATCAATGTCTAGCCACTTTTCCATATGTATTTTAGAGAATCGGACACATGGATTTCTGTTTCATGGCTTGGGAAGCATTTCTTGAGGATTTTGCAAAGCTGCGTTTCTGGGGCAAACATTGTTTGAGAAATATAGATGTTGTTTTTAGCATTATAGTACTTAAGTATTAGAAATAAACTGCTTCATACGAAAATCAGGGATTCAGTAGATATATTTATGCATAAAATTCATATCACCTTGTTTTGAAGGGGCAATATTTTGCCATTGTGATCCAGGCAGAGAAACCGCTACCCCCCTCCTCCTCTCTAGGTAGACTTCTGTGCCATACATTTGTGGTCAACTTCTTCCAATTATTTCATCGTCAGAATCATTTTTGGTTTCACTTAAGCGATTTACGGCGCATAGGGGACTTTGTGTAAATATTTATAGTCATAATGTGGCAATTAGACGGACATTGTCGCGGTATTAAACTTTCGTTTTGAAACCTAGCCCAATTGCTACGATCTAAAGGCTGTTGGCACATCGAAAGACGAAAACGCTGAACCGAAAAGCTCACTTTGCTACCCCGTAACAGCGCATATTTCCAATTGACTTAACTAAAAGATCGAAAAATTCTTTCATTACTCGCAAAAAATTCAATTATCGAAAAGCAAATTAAAAATGAACATATGCTTGCGAATAATAAAAAAAAAAAGATATTTTCGACCATTTAGGTAAGTTTAATTGGAAATATTCGCTGTTGTGGGGTAGAAAAGTGAATTTTTCGGTTCAGCGTTTTCGTTTTCATCTTTCGATGTGCAAACGAACAAAGAACACATTCAGAAAGTAGAGAAGGCTGCATCTTGCTTGCATTTTTATTTCATCAACGATATCGATTACGAGGGATTAAATGAGTGGGTGAAATTTAAATTTCTGAAAACTTTATTCTATAATACTTTGTTATGCCTTTATATTATAATCTATTTGTAATTTTAAAAAAATATCTCTTATAATTTGTCATATTTTTCCATGTTATACATTCTACACAGTCATGGAATGAAAATAGTGTTAAAAAAAACCGTGTTAACATAAATAACTTAATCCGCAAAAGAATGTACTCTCGTGTGTAAATTAAATGAATATATTCCAATAATTTGATAAGTAACTACAGCTAATAAGGAGACTACCACAACACATATAAATATTATAACGGGGAAAATAAAAGCTCAACTATCACACTTTTGCTTACATTTTACATTTGCCTAGGTGTGTATTATTTACGAATAAGCAGTTTGCGGTTTCATTAAAGAGTAGTAGAAGTCACCGTGCTTACACCATGGACTAAAATAGTAGGTGGCAAGTCCGATGTTAATTCAGTGAGTAATTCCATGTAGCGTACGCTTTTCTCATCCCAATTTGGTGTATCGATATTCGGTGGAGCAGCCAAATAAATGAATGACACCGCAGTTTGATCAGATCGTTCGCGTATAACTTGATTGACTCTTTAAATTGATAAGTGACAATTATTAGCTTATTTCTCACAACAACAACAAAATTTCTGAACTGCCGTCTTACTCACCTTTGCATATACAGTTTACATTTATTCAAGTTTTCCTCATCGATTATATGTAAATCTGGATCAGAGTTTTCTGTGAATTGTTTTAGAATTGCACTCTGTCGAACAAATTCACTGTTTTGACTCCATTCATTTATCTAAAATTGGAAATTTGTATTATTGTTATTATTATTTTCACATTGAAATGCAATTCTTAGCGCTAAAGCCAAAGCCTATGCGGCACAGTTCACAATGGCTAAGCATTTGAAAGGTAATAATATTAGTTTTATTTTCAATGTCAGAAGTCTAAGTACAAACAAAGGTAAGGTGTAGCTACCACCCCCACCCCAAAACCCCCCAAAAACGTAATTTTGCTTTACCCCATCGGAAAGCTCTCCTATCACTAATTTTCAAAAAATCCCATGTAAATCCATTCACGTTTACTACCCCAAAACTCTTCCTAAGGCGAAGTTATTTAGTCAGGGACTTGTGAAAAGTTCTGAGTTGGAAGTCAGCCAAGAAGAACGTCGGGAATTAACTCTTTTTCTGTTTTAAAAAGTTTAAAAATCCCGAAGACGACCATTGAAAATGCTCTCAGTACATTTCGGGAATGTTTTAGTGTCCAGAGAAAGTCCGGGTCAGGAGGGAAATCAGATTCGGTAGACCAAAAATTGGCCAAAGAAGTGGTGGACAACTTTAACCGCTGGAACAGAATGAACGGATCAATGCCGGATGAAAATGTCACGCAACAGTTGAACGCATTTGAAATACATTAGTGCGCACACAGTGAACGGAGTTGCCGGATTTGCGCAAGAAAGTTGGTCAACTTTCAACTTTTACGCAACTGCCGGATTAAAAATGTTTGACAGCTGAAGGAAACGTTTGTTTTGAATGAAATTTGTAATGTAAAATTAATTATTGAGCAGTGGGATGTTTCAAATGTTACTCTTATTATTCGCACAAGTTTCAACAATATAAAAATATCCACAAGCAGAATATTGAAAATATGAAAATTGCATTGAATTGCCATTAAACGCAGTCGCGGCAATTTCGTTCTGGGCAGCACTTTAGTTTCTCCGTTGTTTGACTGTTAGCTGCGTGTTTACTCCGGCATTGATCCGTTCATTCTGTTCCAGCCATAAACGAAATCCCAAAATCTCGTTGAGATATGGCTGATAAGGCTGGAAAATTATCTGTTACGGTCAATCGAATTAAAAGAATATAAGGCCTACGAACTTTCCATGTTTAGAAAACACCGAACACAACACCACAAAAGAACTAAGTCGCAAAATCCAGAAGCCGTATTTTGTATGAAAATTTCCTAACGAAATTAGACTGATTCATTACGGATGATGAAACTTAAGTGAAAGCGGACTTCAACCAGCTTCCAGGACAGGAATTTTATGTGGCAAAAAAGAAGGCTAACGTAGATCCTAAGTTTAAGAATCGTCGGTGTACTAAATTTCCCGGTAAATACTTAATTTAGCAAGCAATATGTACGTGCGGTCAGAACTGATCACCTTTCGTGAACATAGGTACATTCAACACGGATGTGTACGCTAAGGGGTACCTTCAGAGGCGCATTTTTCCATTCTTTAGAAACCATGATTCGCCAGCTTTCTTTTGGCCGGATTTAGCAATTTGTTACTATGGCAGAAAATTGAGATTTCTACGATTCCCAAGGAAGCCAATCCTCGAAATATCCTCGACAATATTAAAAGATAAAAAGAAGATTTCATCATTCAACTTGAATGAATATACCCACTGGAAAAAAGAGCGCTCTAAGAGCCCTCCTGAAACGTTTCCCTGGAAGCTCGTAGCTCTTCTTTTTCCTATCCCGGTTCATTGCTTTTTAACATAGGCATGTCCGCAGAGGCAAGCGCTTCAATGTCGCTCTTACGAAGCGCTCTAATGATGACCGAAGAAGTTTTTTGAATGTGTCTTTTAGAAAGCTCATAACCTCGTAAGACAGAGAACAGTAGTAAGGCGCACATGATTGCTCATGATTATTTGTGGTATTAAATCTTATGATATTGATTAAATAAGCCAATATTCTCCCTTTTATTCTCACTTATATTAACTAAAACTTCAGATTACATACTTCTAACCACTCAAAATTAGAGATGCTTTACTTCGTCAATAGTGGAAAAATCAAGTTTAGATTAGTAGAAAATTAGATGAGATCACCCCTTGTTGCATTTCAATCTCTTGGAGCTGATGGTTTTACTGGCACAGTCTCGGAAAAAAGTAAAAATTATCGGTCTGTTGTTGTTTTTTATTGTTGTTATAATACAAGCACGTAATTCAAATAATTCAGCAAAGTACTATTTAGAAATCAACAACAGGTCGATGATTTTTACTTCGGTGATAATTTTGCCAAGGCTGTGCCATTAACAGCGTCAGCTGAGCTTGAAGCATTAAAGTATGTTTTAAATTACTCATTTAAGTTATTTAATAATATAATGCTTTCTACTCTACATTTCCAGATAATTCGGCGACTCTCCAAGGAATCTTATAATACTTGAAGACGATCCTATCATTAAGCGTTTATTTCTCAAATACTACACTCCTTTACCGTTCCCTGCGCCCGTAGAAAGCTTTATTTTTCTTACGCGACAATGTTTAACATTGGAAGATTTAGGTGCTTGTCAGATGACCAATTTGAAAAGCAATGTTATATTAATTGCCAATAAAGAAGCTTCATTCACATAAAACGATAGCAAATTTATTTGTAAATGAACTTCCTACTAAAATCAATTTACAGCCAGTTATTTCAAATAGAAAATGCCCAGGCAGAAAAAAAAAAGAAATGCGGAAATAAGGCGTCATCTCTGAAACTGACATAAATACAAGAAGAGTTTCTGTTACCAAATTAAGCGATACAGAAGCGGATGCTAATGTCTTAGACACACAGCACTCTTAATGAAGAAATAACTAACGACTCATTAGTCTATAATGATTCATTATAAACTGCGGACACACAGCCATTTCTTTAATTAAGTTGTGCTGTCAAACTGGTTTTGATGAACTTATCACCTTAAAGAAGCAATATGGATCGAATTAACGCGATAAACTTTGTTTTCATTTATTTTATTTTCAATTTAACAATTTCCAAATGACAAACACATTTTATTTAAAAAAATATTAAATAATATAATTTGTGATTTGCATTTCTTTGCATTTCTTCTTCTTATTTTTCAAATCGGCAGATGCACAGCGGAGCTCCTGATTTACATTATATGCCAAATCTAGCACATTTTTCCTCATTATAGCTATAATGAAGGAGGAAAACACTTCATTAGTGTACTTCATTATCATCTGATTTTCGAGCTATAATGACATATACTATTTGACACACGGCATTTTAATGAATAGTTAGTACAAATGATTCATTATACCCTAGACACACAGCACGAACTAATGAATCATTTGCACTAACTATTCATTAAAATGCTGTGTGTCAAATAGTATATGTCATTATAGCTCGAAAATCAGATGATAATGAAGTACACTAATGAAGTGTTTTCCTCCTTCATTATAGCTATAATGAGGAAAAATGTGCTAGATTTGGCATATAATGTAAATCTGGAGCTCCGCTGTGCATCTGCCGATTTGAAAAATAAGAAGAAGAAATGCAAAGAAATGCAAATCACAAATTATATTATTAATATTTTTTTAAATAAAATGTGTTTGTCATTTGGAAATTGTTAAATTGAAAATAAAATAAATGAAAACAAAGTTTATCGCGTTAATTCGATCCATATTGCTTCTTTAAGGTGATAAGTTCATCAAAACCAGTTTGACAGCACAACTTAATTAAAGAAATGGCTGTGTGTCCGCAGTTTATAATGAATCATTATAGACTAATGAGTCGTTAGTTTTTTCTTCATTAAGAGTGCTGTGTGTCTAAGGCATTAGTTCGTGCTGTGTGTCTAGGGTTAATGTACCAATAAACAAATTATGGAGAGCTTTTTTCCCAAATGTTCTAGACTACATCTAGTAAGAACAAAACTTTGGTTGTTTAACTCCAATGTGAAAACACTGCAACGCTTTGATCGAATATAAAATCGATGATCCCTCGACTTGCTGACGTAAGCAATGGGTACGTCCAGCAATGCCTTGCTCCAATACAAAATCAACGATACCTCGCCCTGATATAGGGAAACTCTCAACATTTTCTGTAAATTTCTAAGAAGAAATTAATGTTTTCAGAAAATGTTTCTGTGCGTATACGTTCATAAAAATTATTAGCATTCGTTGTGGCCTCCAATCATGCATACAAATTCTAAGGAACAAATTTCCAGTAAATTTCTAGGAAAAAATTTTGGGCTTCCCTACATCAGGTCGAGGCTCGTTGATTTTGTATTGGAGCGAAGCATTGCTAGCTTACCCATTGTTTGAAAGTCGAGGGATCGTTGATTTTATATTCGAGCAAAGCGTTGCAGATTTTTGTTCTACTCTCCCAGTCTTTGTCGTTATTATTATTTGTTTGTCTATGGTGATGCTCTATAGTTATGAGACATGGAAGGTTACCAAATTCATAACACGCGCGCCGTCTACAAATTTTTGTAAATAGACGAAGAATTGTGAAGAGGAAAGAATTGAAACCAAAAATAAACTCGTCAAAATTCAAAAAGTACTTGGAAGAGAAAATTTTTTAACTGTATTAACCTGAAGTGAGCTGAACGCTACCACTCAAAACAGGGGGAGCTACTCTGTTGTCGTTTGGTAAAAGGTCGTATCTGTAATATTTAAACAATTTTTTTAGATAGAAGCAAACTCATAACCAAGATGGTTGGTTTTATCAACTTTTTAAGCTAAAAAGTCGTAAGTTACTCTCGAGAACTAATTATTCTCAATGCTATGGAAACAACTTTTTATGGAATAAAGAAAAACTTAAAATTATTAATTACTCGAAAACTTAAAATTATGGCCAAAACCTACATATTAACTTATTTTCCCAGATTCAGACAATTATAAAAAAAAACTCCAATTTCGAAGCTATCTAACTCGGCAGTGTTTTACAGTGCTTCACATCATCTCTACGTCTCAACACTTCGACATATCTAATAAAAATTTCTTAAATTGATTCCTTGAGTTTCTAAATTCTAAGCGAAATATTTTTTATGCACATTCACTTACCTCAATAATATCTGCCACGATACGAAGTTTATTTAAAGATTGTTCTAATTTCGTTTTAGATAAAACAGTATTTTGCGAGCCATTGACATCGAATGTACTGAAAAATAAAACGCAATAACATATTTCCACCTTTGAAACGTTAAGAATTTGATTTACCTTAAATTATTTGAAATGTTAGATTCACAAAGGAAAACACGAAGTTGTAATCGCTTCCATTTAGGTAGCATGTTTATAATGCAAGCCAATTGCATCATAAAAAGTGACACTACATCAAAAGGATTTTCATTTTTAGGATCAAAAACGTTAATCGGCCAGACATCAATGTAGTTTATATGATTACTTCTACAAATATTATTATGAGAATAAATTAAAATTCAAAGAAGTTTAAAAGCTAAGTAAATACTTTGCAATAAAACTCTTCTCTAAACGATGGAAATGCCTACAAAGGCATACGTTCTTTTTCATCCGAAGAACATCACATATGATAGCGACATATTCTTGAGTAGTTATAGCTTTTTGGTCGCCTGTAAATCGAATAGGGAACCACTGTTTACCATCTGCATTAAAATCTTTTGTTTTATATGGGGAAGACTCACTGCAAAATAAAAAAGAATGTTTAATAACAATCTGTTTGCGTTAAAAAACTAATTTCCTTACATTTCAAAGAAATCTCTAGATACCTCAGCATCATAGAAGCCTAAAATTATTGTATTTGGTTTCATTGCTCCAATTCCTGCTAACCGGGCAAGATGTTGAACTCCTTCTCTTATAGATTTTGCTAAAGTAACTTCCGGGAACGCTTTAACCTAAAAATAGATAATATAGTAATGCATGTACGTATGTTCGAATTGCAAAAATTTACCTTCATATGATCTATCAACGCAAGCCACTGTTTATTCTTCTCAATTGTTGGATCATTACTTCCATCGAATTCACTAAAATCACCTACTTCTACATGTCCAATTACATATAGACCTCCTTTTTTCATGTCATTAACAAAATCAATTAATGGACAACACGATCGTGGACTAGATACAAGTAGAAGCATCTGTGGTCGCCAGAACTTAACATGATCCTTTCGTGAATCAAGCATAAGCAAATATTTTCTAACTTGATGGAACATTAGAGCTTGAGAGATTGAACCCCATTGTGTTCCTTGTGAAGCAGGTGAAAATATATGTAACGCCATGACCAAAATTAAGCATAAAATTATGCTTGACGATGCATAAATCGGATTTATGACGAACATCATAACTAAAGTTCCGATTAAGCCGATTAGACATGTATGCCATGTGAAATATTTGAAAAGTGGCCTAAAGTTGGGTGCTCCTGTTAATTCAATTCCCAAACATGCTAAATTAGTGGCCAGATAAGAAAGCAAGAATAAAACTGAATTTATCTGAGCAATCGTATTCAGTGAACCAATAAGAAGTATAACTTCAACCAGTGTCCAACTAGTAAAGACTGCAACAATTGGATTGCCATTCCAAGTACCACGAGATACAAACTTCAACAATGATCCAAATACTTCATCCTTTGCTAAAGCTTCTAAAATACGACTCGATCCGATTAAATTACTTAAAGCCGTAGAAAAAGTAGCCGTTAAAATTCCTATAGCGGTAAATGGTGGCCACAAGTTCACAGGCATCAGGAAGAGATAATTGTTTTGTAGCAGAAATTTTTCTGTTGTTGCTGCCATTAATATTGATAAAACTATATAACAGACAAAAGTAAAAGCGACTGCTGATAGTGTCCCCACGGGGATATTTCGTGATGGATTTTTCAGTTCACCGGACATATTAGCTCCTGCCATTATTCCAGTGACACCAGCAAATAGAACTCCAAAAACTGCCGCGAAATTTACTTTACTGTCATTTGAAGTATAATCGGTAGCATAATGTGCGAACAAATTGTCATAAAGTGTATCAATGGAAAGCCCCGTGTACCTTCCCGTTTGATTTTGATTAAGCTTATTTTCTTCAGGCAATGAAACCTAGAAAAAAAATTGAATTTAAAATACCTATTCATTTAATGAATTTTCTTAAAACTAAGTCGAATATGCGAATTTCTTTTACAGATCATTACTTTGCTCAGAGTCAGAAAATCTCCTCATGCAATTTGTACTATTTGCCCTGTAGCCTTCATGTGATCTTAACAAAAATTGTGCAGCGGTCGCTTCTCCTGAGATTATTTCAAATTTGCCATTCAAAATGAAGAAAAATGAAGTCAAAAGTGTTAAACCCTTCTATTAACCCATGCATCATAGGGTTAATAGAAGAGTTTAACTCTCTCTGCTAAAATTAATCCCACAGGAAAAGCACTGTGACATACACAGGACCAGATAGTGGGCGGTTGGGGGGCATATGGCCCGGCCCCAAACCTCTGGAGGGATGGAAGGGCCCCTAAATCCATGGCAACTGTAACTCTGAAAAGCATTACATTTTCTTTAGTATTATTGATTGATAAGGTATATCTACATTAATAAGGCGTTTTAAATTCCTAATCTGTAATTTATTTAAGATCCCATGGACTTTTAATGACTTGAATGAGGAACAAATAAAAACCTCAACGCATATAACAGAAATATACAAAGGAAATTGCGTACAAAATATACAACGAAGTGATTTTTATGAAGAAGATTTACCGAACAAACTTTAAGGCTACGGTTTCAAACGCCAGTAATACTGGCGCCAACTTGTACTATCAGCTGTAAAGGCGAGCTGACTGGAGCTAGTTTTTGGCGACAGTTACGCACCTCACCAGCAGGCATCGTGCTGTACATTCAAAGGGGCTTGACTAGTATTTTCAAAGTTCAGTTGTTATGTCTAGGTACCGCGAGTACTTTTCACTTCAGTAGCTTTGGAATTATAACAACGTACCGACCTATGGCACTATCTTTGAGCTTCTCTTAACTGAAACCTTAATTAAAGAAATACTCCGTTCATCCAATTAATGCGAAATTGCGGAAATTACATCTACACAAAATGCTGAAAGCACATGAAGAACCTTGATTTTCAATTGTTTGGAAAGTGATACCAACGACATGGCAAACAAACTTCCTAATCGAATCGAAGAATCCTTTAATATGACGGAATCTTTCCGGTGTTGATTCCACTCTCTGCCAGAATAGAATGAAATCACACTTCTCAAGGATATCTGCTAGATAAATAATATCTCTCACAGTTTCATCTTGCGTTTGAAGTGGAAGTAATAGGCATTTACAAAGAACAAAATCTGTATGAGGAAAATTTGTTAAAGCCTTTAACAGAATCGTATAAGTGATATCCAAATTGAGAAGATGTGGATTGAATTGATAAAGCTTTAATACTGCTAAATTAGCTTCCAAATCATATTTATTATCACGGGCTTGTTCCTCAACATAATCTTCAATTACTTTTAAATGGTCCGGATTGTATCTTTCGATACTATTTAACATTTCAGAAATAGTTCGTTGATTACCATCTTCCATTTTTACGTAATGGCTCATTTTGAAAATTTGTAATTTTAGCACTCTTCCTCGGAAAAAAATCAAGAACACGGCTGGTTGGCAAAGAATAAGGTCGGCTGCATTTAGCTATATTTTAGTAAAATAAGACAATTATCCAGAAAGATCCAACGGTCCTTACCACGGTTTTACCAGAAGAAAAGGCGGAAACGCAATTTTTGAATATCACTCATTTTCTTCATTATAGGCAGACATCTAATAAGAAAGTTATAGTCCCAACCAGCTTTTCCGCATGCATTTTGTACGAAAACTTTTTTGCATCTAAACAATTGGCGCTCGTAAATATAAATGATTCCACCGCAATAAAGTACTGACGCCAGGAAGCGTGCATGGCGCTTGTAAGATATTTATCTCGTTACCATATCATTCACTATAAAAGCATTGTAATTGCTGGCGACAACTGGCGTTAGTATTACTGGTGAGGGGCGTAACCGCAGCTTAATGCAGAATTGACTCCAGCGAATTTGGTACAGCACCGACTAGAAACAAATTTAATGGATTTGTTTAAAAATTTGTTTGTAGTATTTAGGTTATTCTCATTTTTGACTTCAAGCATCTCACGTTCCAACTCAGATCCTATTTGGATCCCACAAATGAACATGAATTACTTTTACTTTCGAGGAATTGAGAGAGAAGAGCTGATCTCTGCGATTTTCTTAGTTAAATCGGAAGCTATGAGAGCTGATTCTTTACTACCGCGCCTTAAAAGTTTATTGCTTCCCTTGATTAATAAGTACATTCTTCATATATTGAACACTTGCTTTACCTCTTCTACCTTTCCTAACGTTTGGAAAACTGCTACTCTCCTGCGAATCGCCCAGAAAGTTAATGCTGAACTGAAACATCTAGCGACTTCTGCCCTATAAAAATCTTGTATTTCTATCGAAAGTACTGCATTTATAAGCTAATACTAGACTGAATTAACTGTAATAAGATGCTGACTCTATGACAGTTAGGTTTCCGTTCATTTCGCAGTTGTAAAACTGCAATAATAAAGGTATCAACCGATATAAGAATTGCCATGAATTTGCAATCAGCAAGTTAATGTGGGTAATTTTATCAATCTTAAAGTCCATCCCATGTGGTGTATGTACCTCAGGGTTCTGTACTTGGTCTCCTACAATTTAGTTTGTTTATTAATGATCTTCCTGATGCTGCATTGTGCGTATTAAATGGGATCTTGAGTAGATAAATAAAAATAAATGGTCTATACTGAATGGGCTACTGGTTAACCATACCAAAGTCGTAGTGTATTTGTTTTTATACTAGACCACTGAATGATATTGACAAAGCGACTAAAGTTTGAATGGCTTTACATTGCTTGTGCACAAACCAGTTACTAACTTGAAAATTATTCTGAGCTCAG
The DNA here is from genome assembly GCA_963930735.1 of Dioctria linearis. Lineage (NCBI taxonomy): Eukaryota > Metazoa > Arthropoda > Insecta > Diptera > Asilidae > Dioctria > Dioctria linearis. The sequence continues at coordinate 170,151,546 of OZ005744.1, read as the reverse complement.
ACATGATATGTTGTGGTAATATTGGAGTTATGCTTGACAATGTTTAGACTATGGGTCTCGGCGAGTATTTTTGACACTCCCATTAGGTTGAAGCTGGTGAAATTAATTAATTAACTCTATCTTTTCCAAATTAGATAGTGAATATGCTCGAAGAGTTCAGGTAGCTCTAAATTATTGCACTCGTTTTATTTTTGGATTAAGAAGATTTTACCATGTTTCTTCTTATAGTCGTGTCATGCACAGCTGCTTAAAGCTTAGAATTTGTGTTCTGTTTTTTGGTATTTTTTTTAAATAACAAAGAGCTGGAGTATCTCCGGGAAAAATCATAACATTGTCATTCTCCGGCTTAGTAGAATGGTCATGGAGAGTTATTTTAACGTTTGCAATTTTCTCCCTTGTAGCTTGTAGCAGGGTCACCCCGCTAATGCATTCAAGGCAAACTCATGCTCTGTAATCCTGCGAAAACTTTTGAGCACTTATCAAGGTTTTAATCTTTGCAGTTTATAGCTAGTTTACTTGTCTATTTTTATTGATCTCTCTGGTGTGATGGCTCGCAAGGAAATCGTGGGAGCTATTCCAGGCCAGTTGCCTGCAGGCTTCACGAAGGTGTTTGGCATGCACTCCAAAGTTGCTGCTCTGAAGCCCGACGGAACGATGATAGGTTGCTCGCTCGCAGCTGTTTTTAGCAGAACGGTCCGCATTTTCATTGCCAGGAATGCTTACATGACCAGGACACCACGCGATCCAGATCTTATCGTTTTGAATTGTGTTTCGGATGTTGAGAGGCAGAGCATTTTTGTTTCCTAGATTGCTGTGGTGCTCTTTTGGATGGCGGCCTGCCAGATGGCCATGAGTGCCAGTGGTGTAAAATAACAGATCCAGCTCTCAAGAAACTCCAAAAGAAACCGGTGTGGCTGAAGCACATCATGGTTTTCCGTCAATTCATAAGAGAGTAAACATTATTCTGAAATATGACATGCCAATCCACGCTTATGCTTATTGAAATTCGTTTAACTTGTATCTTTTACAGTTATGTATGAGTTGTTGTTTTTCAACTAAAATAATTGGGCTGCAGATTTACGAAACATCAGTATTCGGCCTTCAAAAAATCTACTCTTTACTCCATGGTAAACTAATCTTATACTAACTGAACTAATGTAATATATAAAAAATTAATCATTTGAAATTTACCTTAAGAGGGCTTTGTGCTAAAAAGCTTATGTATGTTGAAAATAAGCAAATTGTTACAATTCCCAAAATTATTACAGATGTTTTGGCAAACATGCCTGCTCCAATTAGACATACAATAAGCATGCATGTATTGATAAAAGTACAATACAGAAATCGCCAATTATTTCCATCGGGAAGAAGACCCTTTTTATCAGTGAAATAACCACCAGGTCCAAAATTTTCTAGAATTCCTTCAGTACAACCTGATATAGCCATAGCAGATCCTACAACATTCGCCAGAAAAAACAATGTACCAATGGAACCTCCAAATTCTGGACCGAGTGTTCTGCTTATCATAACTACAAAACAGAAAAAGGAAATTGCTTTCTATAAATACCATTAATAATTAAATTAAATCAAACATACAATACACTCCACCTCCTTCTATTGCCCCATTAGTAGAAATTGCACATACTGAAGCCACGGTAAAAAGAAGGATTAAGTACGCAATAACGAATTGTAGGAGCGTAATATATAGACCTGCATTTCCAACTATAAAACCTTGAAAGAGAAAGTCTTATTATATTAATGCTCATTCAGTATATGGAATGATGTGACTTACCAACACGAATAAAAACAAGAGCGCTAAACATTGATAGTGCTACAGGACTAAAGACTCCAGCAAAAGTACCAAGAGTTCTTCCTGATCTCTCAGGACCTGTCATCCCAAACTCAACATATCCTTCTGTGCCTTCTGGACTTCGTGATCGCCTAGAACCAAATAGAGATCCAAAACTACGAAACATTCGGGTTCTAGTCCCAGCAATTGGAGAACTTTCATTTTCGACAGGATCGCAGTTCGTACTTCTTCGATCTATTATTTCTGTTATCATTTTGTCCTATTTAGAAGTTAAGATGACTTCATCAGCATACGCCTGCAAGTACGCCCACAAATTCCAGGTAGAAGAATGTCAAAAAATCTATTGTTTTGGAGATATTACCTGTTAATATGGCTAAGCCACTGCGTCATCCACACTTCCTCAAAAAATTATACCACTGGGAATTGGATTAAACACAAAGAAAAAAACATCAAAGCAATCATCTGGTAAATTTGCTTGAAAGTTGACGTTAGTGGGGAAGACAGAGTCGCAATGAAGGAGCATTGAATAAATAACTAACAGGAAGTGGCATATCAAGTGAAAGCTTAAGCCAGTCGTTGACAGAAATTGTAAATGGATTAGTGCACAATAATTTTATAAAACATTAAAATTGAATGAAAATATACACTTCCAGCTTTAGAAACAGTGCTATTTCAAATTTCTAATATTTATTGATAATAATAAACTTGGAAAAGTCGCTGAACTCCGCGAACTTTGAAATGCCTATTTTCAGAAACGTCAAAATAAGTTCAAAAGTTTAATCCGAGTTTTAGTGAGTGGCTGTGAAATTCTTTATGATAATATAATAATTCAATTCTCAGTACGTGCTGTGAATTTGTGATACTATTATTATTTATGTCAATAACTGTAAATTGATTGAATACCCACAGAATTACACGAACTACATTATAAAAAAATTGTGCTGACACGTCGAGGTACAAATTCAGCAATTTGCGCCTACTGTGTGCTAGCTACGTGTACGTTAGGCCTTGGACCCTCCTTTAATTTTTTCGCACCGATTCTATTCAGAAAGCTTCTGAACGTGACCTTAGCCGGTAAACAGGAAAACCAAAATGTGGAGAGTATAAAACTCTCCACGAAATATTTAAAGTGACAACTGAAACGTCAGAACTATAACATCGTATTTGAAGCGATTTCTGTGTTTTTATTTAACAGATAAAGTAGTCTTCATTTTCAGTATTTATATCAAGAAACTAATTTACTATTGAAAAGTAATTTTGGGCTAACGTTTGTTTTAATTATTATAATTGGCAACGCATTTTCGTATTTATTCGACACTACAGAATTTGTGTTTACTAAATCTGGGAAATATAAATGGGAAACGATAAAAAGCAACGACGTTCACCAGTAAAAGATAGGTACGAACGTTATGATAAAGATAAATATGAAAAAGAAAGAGGAAGAGAACAAGATAGAGGAAGAGAACGGGATAATAGGCGGAGGAGATCTCTATCCAGGTCCAAGGATAAAATGGTCCGGGGAAGATCTAAGGAGAGACCAAGGACTAGGTCCCGAGATCGGGCAAAATCAATGGAAAGAGATCGTCGATCCCGTTCCAAGGATCGATTAAAACGTGACATCAAAGACCTTCGTCGGTCAGATTCTGAAGAAAAGGATGTTAAAAGTTATCACAATATCGATTCAGGTAAAACAAAATATGATTCGAAACAAGAAATGGAAGACGTTAAATTATCTTTGAAGAAATCTGAACCACTATCCTTGGAGGAATTACTTGAAAAGAAAAAACAAGAGGAAGCTGCACGAAGTAAGCCAGTATTTATTACGAAAGAACAGCGTGTTTCAGATGCTCTGAAGCGACGTCAAGAAGAGGTGGCTGCAATGCGTGCTGGTCAATTTGCTGGTGGCAGAGCTAGACCTACTACGGGAGATTCGATGTCTGCTGGATTTTCAATTAGCAAATATCCAGAACGTGATAGAGAGAAAGTCGATAAAGATGATAAATATGACAAACGAGACAGGAAAGTAGAACGGGAAGTTGATAAGGAGAAAAGCACAGATTTGACACATAAAGATAAAGAAAAGGAGCTCGAAGCCATTCGGGAACGTTACTTGGGGATTATTAAGAAGAAACGACGAGTTCGCCGTTTGAATGATCGTAAATTTGTTTTTGATTGGGATGCCTCAGAGGATACTTCGGTCGATTACAACAATTTATACAAGGAACGACATCATGTTCAATTTTTTGGACGTGGTAATATAGCAGGTAAATATGATATTCATAATTATAGATTAATATATTACGAGTCCTGGCCATGGCCATGTCATACGGTGGGTAAATCGAGAAGTTACACATTTTTTTTTATAAACACAGGTAAACATATTTAAAATTAGCAATTAGCTAGTTTTTTTTTTTTAAATATATTTAACTATTTTGATTCAGATTCTGAATTGCTTACTTCACGATTAAGAAATAAAAAGCCTTGTGCATTCACAGACACTGTCTTTGGAAGCAGTCTACAAAACCTCGAGTGGTTTGGCTTCAACCCGTTTCACATATTGGCTTACCCAAAAGCAAGTTTTGTAGCTCCATTATAGTTGTTTTATAACAGCTAATGATTTCACACCTAACTAAGCTCTGTGTCCGTTTCCCTGTGAGTTTTCCTGAAAGGGAGTTGTGGCCTATGGGAAGTGCCCTATCAGGCCTTCCCCGGTCCGCTCTAAAAAGCTTTACCGACGGCTATCTTACTAATAATGGAGTAATAACTTGGGGAGTACACTACTGTCTTGCAGGCTGAAGTCCTCGCCATCGCAATGGAGCGAAGATAGCCCTTGATATGGAGATCAAGGGAAGGGACATTGCTACCCTTTCTGTTTTTCCCGCAGCCTTGATGGCTCTCTGACTGTCCCTCAGAATATATATAAGTTACTGGGGACTGCAGATCGTCCGTGGATATGCTGTGTATCCACAACAAGGTGTCCGTTCATTGGGTTGCTGGTTACATGGGGATTATGGGAAATAAAAGGGCTGACTCTGATACTCCGTTCCTCGGAATGATGAGCCCAATAGGAATTTCTCTGACTTTTTCTTGGGGCTCGGTAGGAAAAAAGGTAGAACTGTTGTTGGCATCATCACCGCCCACAGCTCGCTTCACGCTTACTAACAAGGATGGGAGCCCTGAGTGTCTGTCCTGCCTGGAATGACAGCCTGAGACAACCGAATACTTGTGAGCTTGAATCATGAATCTTTTCCCGGATTAAGCTGGAAACACTTGGGCCTGCCCTTCTATTTGTGGATGGGCTGAAAAACTTACTTCACCTAGACATGATGCGTAGAGAAGCTCGATATTGAAATCACCATGTTTTCTAAATCCCGCAAAGACACAAGAGTGAATTGAGAAAGTCATCCTGTTTCTTTATAAGTATTTTTTGCCATGTGTTAAAAAATTCCACTTTACCGAATTACATTAAGCAGTCTCTGGTGTCAGGCTCATTTGGTTCCATCTGATTTAGAATTTTAGAACACTTAATTCCATACAAATTCTGGTTTGCATTATTATCACTAATTGCAACGATTCATGTTAGCCTCACTTTTGATCAGTTTTCGATCGAGACTTTAATATTTTTTGCATAATTTTTAAACTTTTTAATAACTTCATGAAGAAAAGAATTGAATTTTTAACTGTATTTGCTTATTTATTTATTTATTTATTTTTTTATAGGAATCGACATAAAAGAGCAAAAACGCAAACAAAGTAAATTTTATGGCGATTTATTGGAAAAACGACGAACTGAAGCTGAAAAGGAACAGGAGAAGATGCGTCTAAAGAAGGTTAAACGTAAAGAAGATAAACAAAAATGGGATGATCGTCATTGGTCAGAAAAAGAATTAGATGAAATGACAGAACGTGATTGGCGTATTTTCAGAGAAGATTATAATATTACAATCAAAGGTGGAAAAATACCCAATCCATTCAGAAATTGGAAGGAGTCTGGTTTCCCGAAAGAACTTTTAGAAATAATTGAACAGGTTGGCTATATTGAGCCCACACCAATTCAGAGGCAAGCAATTCCAATTGGTTTACAAAACCGAGATATTATTGGTGTTGCTGAAACTGGATCTGGTAAAACTCTAGCGTTTTTGATTCCACTTTTAGCTTGGATTCAATCTTTACCAAAAATCGAACGTTTAGAAGATGCAGATCAGGGTCCATATGCTATAATTCTAGCTCCAACCCGAGAACTTGCCCAACAGATTGAAGAAGAAACTAATAAATTTGGTACACCATTAGGAATTAGAACAGTTGTTGTTGTTGGTGGTTTATCGAGAGAAGAACAAGGTTTCCGACTAAGATTAGGTTGCGAAATTGTAATTGCTACCCCTGGTCGTATGATTGATGTTTTGGAAAACAGATACCTTGTCCTAAATCAGTGTACATACATTGTTCTTGATGAAGCTGATCGTATGATTGATATGGGCTTTGAGCCGGATGTTCAAAAGATCTTGGAATTTATGCCGGTAACTAATTTAAAACCGGACACAGAAGAAGCTGAAGATGCTACAAAGCTTATGGAGAATTTCTATACAAAGAAGAAATATCGACAAACTGTTATGTTTACAGCAACTATGCCGCCAGCTGTTGAAAGATTAGCACGAACTTATTTACGTCGACCTGCTACTGTATACATTGGATCTATTGGTAAACCCACAGAGAGAACAGAACAAATTGTCTACATGATGGGAGAGAATGACAAACGTAAAAAACTCATGGAAATTCTTTCACGAGGAATCGAACCGCCGGTCATTATATTCGTCAACCAGAAAAAAGGTGCAGATGTGTTGGCTAAAGGTTTGGAGAAATTGGGTTATAACGCATGTACTTTGCATGGTGGTAAAGGACAGGAACAGAGAGAATATGCTTTGGCTTCTTTGAAAAGTGGAGCTAAGGATATGCTTGTTGCGACAGATGTTGCTGGTCGCGGTATCGATATTAAGGATGTGTCGCTTGTCATTAATTACGATATGGCTAAGTCCATCGAGGATTACACACACAGAATAGGTCGAACTGGTCGTGCCGGAAAGACCGGATGCGCTATAAGTTTTGTAACCAAAGATGATAGTATGCTTTTCTATGATCTTAAGCAATGCATAACAGCAAGTCCTGTTTCTGTTTGTCCTCCTGAACTAACAAATCATCCTGAAGCTCAACATAAGCCGGGAACAGTTGTGACCAAGAAAAGAAGAGAAGAAAAGATTTTTGCTTAATGGGAATATCTATGTATGAATGTTTGTACATTTGTACAAATTAAACCAGCATTTTGTTGTATGAATTAATAATAAAAGTTTTAAAAATACTTGTTAAAGCGAGTTTTTGAACACTTGATTTTTGTTGTTTTGTGAAATTTGTCAAATGTTAATCCATCCTATTGCCTAAACTTGAAAAATTCTTTTTTGAGTAACTTTTCCTTCGTTCCTTACTTTATATTTATTAAAACGAAGTTATTAAACAAGTTTCGTTCAACCGCTGAAAACTACTATTACACAGCAAGAATGTAAAAAATACAACAGCACACCGAGCAGCATAACCATGGCTTAGAGAGCTATCGCTTGGAACCTTGTATCACAGACAATATATTCATCGATTTTGGTGTCATCGCTGAATTTGTCAATGTTGTGTCTTTTGCAGCTTGTCATTGTTGTGTCATGATTTTTTTTCATATTTTAATAGGCAGGCGGAAGATGTGCTAACCTGCTGGAAAACCTTTCACCAAAGCCTTTCAGTCCTCTTAATTAAGCGCATCAGGTCTTGGTGGGGAAAGTATTTCAGCTCATCCATAGATAGGAGACAGACCAAAGCGTATCCAGTCTGTTCCGGGTAAGGGTTGGACAACCACAAAGAAAGTGTTCGGTTATTTCAGGCGCTTCTTCCAGGCAGGACAGACACTCAGGGCTGTCAAACCTTTCATTCTTGTTAAATCAGCGTGATGATGCCAACCACAGTTTTGTATTGTTTCCTTCCGAGTCTCAAGAGAAAATCAGAGAAATTCCTATTAGGCCCAACAAGAAAATTTTTTTTACACGTGCGAGTGCTCAGGTTCGCCCATCTCTGCTTATGCTTCATATGAACATCCGCTTTAATGAGAGACCCGGTAACCGATGTGGGCTACGGTGGGTTCCGGTCCAAGCAAGGGAGAACGAGAGCCAGACCTGGCTAGAAGGTCAGCCCTTTCATTCCCCATGATCCTCATGTGCCAGTAATCCACTGAAGGGACACTTTTTATGGATGCACAGCTTATCCACGGACGAGCTGCAGTCGCCCAGTAATTTCGATGTTATCAGAGGACCATTCAGATCCATCAAGGCGGCCTGACAATCCGAAAGGATCGATTGATCTACATATCAAGGGCTATCTTCGCCGCTATTGCGATGGCGAAAATTTTAGCGTGGATTACAGTGAGTACTCCAACCCAATGTCATGCTCAAGAAAATAAGCACCAGCACCGGCTCCGTCATTAGTCGGCGAAAATTTTTAGAGCGGACCGGGCAAGGCTCGATGAGGCATCTCCCTCAGGCCATGAATCCCTTTCAAGAAAACTCAGAAGTGACAGCCGAAACGAAGCTCTGGTACCGTCTCCCTCAGGCCATGAATCCCTTTCAAGAAAACTCAGAGAAGTGACAGCCGAAACGAAGCTCTGGTACCATCGCATCCGGTGGCATGCGCACCAGCACCTTTCCAGCCAATAGGCCAATTTTCGATGGGAAAAACCAGTCCAGCCGTCCTCCCAACATCCCCTTGAGCGCAATCTACACAGCCCGTTAGGCATCTGCCTGAATGGCAAAATACAGGGGTGGCAGTTTAAGTAGTACCTCAAGAGCATCAATAGCCATAGATCCGGTTCGCAGTCCCCATGCGTCCTTGGCCTCCATTCATAAGAGGCGTATTTGGGAGCTGGATCCTACGATCGAGATGTACATCCACAACACTCGGTCTTATGAACCACGTGAAGCCAAGGATCTCCAGCATTGAGTGAAATCCCTCATAGCCACATTAACTTTTTCCTCTACTCCTCTACATACATGCAATTCCCACGTCAGCTTCAAATCAAGGTAGATTCCGAGGTGCTTGCACAACAGTGCGGTCAACACCATGCCAACGAGCTGCCTCACACAGCGACTCGGGAGTGGCCCTGTCAAAAGCCCCCTCGATTCAATCCGCGTTCAATGATAGTAACTATTGATTGGAGAGCCGTCTCAGTAAGCATGTGTGAGGAGTTTAAGGGAGAAGCTTTTGCGGCTACTCCTTTAATATATTCATCAAGGGGGGAAACTTAGAAAAGCTTAACTTGAATTTGACGACAAAGAATGAAGATACTGTGACAAAGATTTCCGATGAGTTTTCTCCGCCATCTTGAAAAAATGAGTAAATTTTGTTTTCTTGCGATAACTCGGCTCTCCGTCATGATACGAAAATTGCGATTATATATTTTTTTTATGCTGTACAATTTAGGTCATACGAATTTTTCACCTAGCATTGATTGTTGTTGAGATACCGGACGAGAAAGTAAAAAATGGAGAGACTGAAACTGGTTTTTTGCTGTTTTCTACTTTCTCGTGATACATATCGAAAAAAAGTCCTTTATCAAACTTGTAGAGCATGTTAATACCTGCAATGTATTTATTTTTTAAAGACGAAAACTACGACTTTTAGCGCGCCACAATGGGAAGTGGTCAGAAAGTACAAAATTAAGAGACTGTAGAGGAAATCACACGCATGAAATTTATTAGCAAATATATGTTTTTGTGTTATGGAAGATGGAAATTAATGTATGTAGGTCCGTTTTTGATATTTATCTTGTATTACTCGTGGCGGAGCATACTATATTAATTTAATTTTTCACCCACTAATTTGTGTTGTTCAGAAAAAGGGTTCCTTTTTCCCAGATCTTTCCAAAGATGTGCTTGGATTGAACAAATTCTCCCTAAAACGGAAATTATGGGCAAAAGTCAAAAGAATGGTCAACCCTGCTGACATTCTCCTACATGGTATGTATCTATCTACATAGCATTCTTGTTTTTATTTTGACTTCCTCAATAATGGATATCCCACTAAATGGTCTCATGTCTGTCCGCCTTAGAGAGGTTTCACTGTAGGTATATGGTAATTGTGTAAAATGCCATTCTGAAAATATCAAGGACAGAAAATTACTGGTATTTTGAAAATTTTAAACAAAAAAAAAGCTGGGATAAATTATGATCATGCAAATTAGTGGAATATACCAAAATATTTCTCGTTGTACACGTTTCGATTCCTGTAAAGCCTTCGAAGCCTTCTATCATAAAATAATTTAAAGTTAGAAAAAAATAAACTGAAAGGCTTATAATTTTTTCTGGCAAAAATAAAACGCCAATTTCTTTTCCATTAAAAATAATTCGGATATGGAAACCCTATTCGCTTTTCAAACATTTTGTCGGTACTACGGCTCGGCAACGGATAAGGTGAGTATCCAGTATATCGATGACAGGATCTCACCAGATATCTTCGGCCGTTTAAAGATATTCACCTGGGATAAGCAGTGTAGCTTTCGATCCGATATGCAGATTTTTAAGTTCTTGCGACACTGAGCGTTCTTGATGGAGTAGGTTTCTTAAATATCTAGACCGAATGTACAGCCTAGGTCGCACTTTTTAGTTCAAATCTGAAATAGTGTGGAGTTTGAACGTGACACTAGGATGTTCCCTGTGTGTCTCTTGAGATAGAAATCGGCGAGTCTTGTGAAAGCGACCGCGCCGAAGTGTGTTGTAACAATGATAAAAGCAAACAAGAATGTCTTGAGGGAAGTCTCATAAAAACTTCTGAATTCAGATTGATTAGACTTCCTTGTTGAGGTGATAACTTCGTATCTCGACAAACATGTCTCACGTCAATGGTAAACCTTGTTATAGTCGTAGCATACTGGTAAAGGTAAGTGGTGTAAGGGCGCCTTCAGGGCTGGATGTAGTGTCCTTTTTTTGTTGGATGGGCACGATGAAATTTTTTTGTTTTGAGACGTGACAGCGGCAGGTTGTTGGGTAACCCCCCCCCCCCCCCCCATAACTCTCACGCAATAGCCGAGGTGCTGGCATGCCGCCCTGTGATATCGCTAGTCACGGAGTGAGCTGACAGTTGGGACTTAATGTCCAAGGTTTATTCACTTAAAACTCAACTTACATAACAACCTATTATTCGGATTGAGATTGTTGGAAACAAAAAAATAAATCAATGGGCCCTATGCCAATATGGTCGCACTGCTTTTCCTACGTATCTATGGATAGGCGTAGGTATGAGGATGATCAACTCGGAACTCTGAGGGAGATGTGCGTAACATCCGATTATCTCTATGTTCTGCAATCCCAGGGGTTGGAGGGAGCAAATTCGCTTCCACCAAGTAATATTATTCCGCCAATCTGCGGGCATAATCATTAAACTCTGCATTGGTCTTCAAATCAAACAAGGATGTTGTATTTCTAAAAGGGCTCTTCAATTTCTTTATTGTACACTTCTTCAGATTTCTCTTTTAAAGTAGCCTCTCTTCGAAAGGATAAACGTTATAAAAGTTCTTTATATATATTCTACAAAAAAGGTCTTTATATATCTTCTCTAACTGGTTAGGTTCCATTCTGTCAATAGAATAATTCTCTTGTTTACAAAAATATTTTTCATACTTAACTACGACTTTCCACGCTCAGCGAAGTATTTATAGCTAAGCATTTCGACCATTGACATATATATAAATGGACTGACTGATCTTCTGTTTCATGTGGCACCAGTTTTGATTTCAGAAAGTATGCTCTCACTGTCAATACTACCAACTGTCGTAAACTAGCGCTATATTTAAATTATTTGGAAATTTACTTATATGCATGTCAGTGGGATTTACCGAATTTACCACAAAAGTATTTGGGACTATTTTCAATGTTAAATTTTGATTACCAAGTTGCCAGTTCTAGAAATACCATTGAAGTTTAAGCAATTTCTAGTTCTCAATCGTTACAGTTCAGTGGGAAAGTATGCTCTCACGGAAAGAGACAGGAATATAAAAGTGGTGTCTTTTGCTTTCATGCATTTTTGATTCAACCAGCAGTCCATTTATATACATGTCAGTAATTTAGACGAATAAAATGACCCGATTTACGTGTTTAGTGCTCATGCGTTCAGAAAGGTGGTGACAGGGTGACAGGTGACATATGTGCAAATGGCCTCATTGTTTCACTCTAGTTGTGCGTTGACATTGTGTGCCGTCATCGATGCCGATCTTTTTAAGTACTGGGGGCGTGTATATTTTTTCCGCTCCATAGTTCGAACAGATTTTTTAGAACGCTCAGAGCACTCTGGAAAAAAGATACAAATCCGGAGTGTTCTGAGCAGAATAAATATACACGCCATGTCCACGTGGTCCCACCATCACAAATCAGCGTGAGATGGATTTTTCAGTCCTACAAATCATTTTGAATGACCTCTGTTACAACTTGTCGGAAGAAAATTTTGCAAAATATATTATTTGTTCGGCTAAATTATTTATTCAAAAAACTAATAAAACAACAGTTTTTTACGACACTCCTCAATTGGCTTAAAAAATTGAGTTCTTTCTACCAGTTCATAAAGTAAAAAAAGCCAAATTGACTTCTCATATTTGCTCGAAAGAAATTGCCAGCCTTGAAATCTGCTTTTTAAAATTAAAAGACCGAGCTGGCTTATATTTTTATCGAGAAAAAGTATCAAGCTCTCGCGCTTACTTTTTCAGCTTCAAAACAATTATCGGTCAGGAATAGTAAAGTAAAAAAGTCATAACTGATTCGGTATTTAAATAAAAGACAAAAATTGAATCATTAAAATTTATTAACACCAATTAAGTCATATAATATGCAGTAATCAGAATTAAAGAATGTAAAAGAAAATCAATTGATTCAACTAACATCTACACATACAAATGTATGTATGTACGCGTTACCTCTAATGTAAATATAATGTGAAATTAATTCTATAAAAACTGTAAATATATTTATTTATGATTTTAAACATTTCAAAGTTATTAAATTGTTTTTGTTAGTAATGATATAATAAAAAAAAAAAGTTATGAAAAGGGAATTTGTATTTTCTCGACTGGGACTTGAACCCAGAACCGTCAGTTAAGCCTTTAATAAAATAGCTTATCTGACCATTCTGCCATTAAATTATCGAGGATAATGCAAAAAACATCCCTACTTCATAAATTTTTATATACACATAGATTTAGGTAATAATATTATATTATAATAATAATGATAACAAACGTGTGTTTTTAAAATTACCGTACCAAGTAAGAAGTGATTATGATTCGATCTACGAAGTTTGTACTTGTGTCTGAAACTTCGGTTCATTTTTTGTTTGTTTGTTTTATAATATTATTGCATTAAAGATTGGTCATTTAAAATTGCTTCACTGAATATTACGTGATGTGTTTGTTTTCATCTATTTTTCGTTATTTACTGGTTTTAAAAGTGCATCAAAAGTGTATGTATTTCTACTATAATTCAAAAGACAATATAGAATCTATGAATATAAGCAAATTGAATTTAAGAGCGTATTACTTAAATTACTAATGATGCTTTTCGCCATATTTATAACATACCTAATAGCATGACGTGTGTGCTATGAAAATTTACAATTTTCATTTTATCATATACGCCCATGTACACATATTTGCAACTCCCAATTTGTTATGTAAATCTTCAAGATTTCTCAATTTTCTTAATTCTATACAAATGTTATATATTAAAGCTATAATAACAAGTACAGTTAATTGAATAGTTCTCACGTGATACCCTAACAAGGCCACCCTATTCTATTAAGTGTACCAGAAACTGCGGAATATTTAGGAATTAAATCTTGTAATTTTGAGATCAGAGAATTCGAATTCCTAAACATCCAAACAGGTGTTACTTTTCTGCTGCGTTTTAATTATATTTCTAGTAGTTTTCTACTATATAAGTGAATTATTTCCTAAATTTAAATTTTTATGATAACCCTACACGCTATTATTATCTTTATTTTTTTTTTTCAAATTTATTCTGTGAGAATCATAAGAAATTCCTTTATACTGGCTTACAAGTTTTTATTCAATCCGTCTCGTAAAGTTTATCATCACAGAGACACGAGTAAGGAGAGTATGCGAATTATTTCGTACTGTTTTACTTGCATAAATTTCCTCTTCTTCGAGCACAATTCTCCATGATATTGTTCGAATAATGTACATAAATGTGGTATGCCTAAATGTCTTGTTTACTACATACACGTATTAGAGATTTGGTACAAAAAGTCCTTAAGATTGGCGTCAACTTTTAAAATTTTGCACAAGTTGATTTCTGAAAACAAATCTACTTGTGTTTTGCTGTTGTTTTAAAGCAACAACTCAAACGAAAACCCAGCATATATTGTGGTGATAAAAACGGCAATAAAAATTGTGTTGCCATTTTATTGTCATGGCGATGTTTTGGCGATAACTCGAGAATTAAAGTCAATTAGATTTCCGGAAACATTGGGACTAGCCTACAAATCGCTTTCTTATTGTTAAAGTAATTTTACGTTTATCGACAATATTTCAGTAAACTCCGTTTGAAAATTGCCTTATTTGGACTTGATATTTCATCAAGTGCGGTAGAGTAGAAAAAAGCAGGAAAAGCAGAAAAAATAGCAAACCCAAAAATATAAGAATATTTATCGCCATAGCGATCATAAAATGAATCACTTCGATTCATATGCGATGGAATATTTACCCCCGTTAAACGAAACTGAAGCGATTGCTATGGCTGGGCTCGGTGCTGTCATTGTAATTTTGATAGTATTTGCGACAAAAATGTTGATTATAAATTTCAAGTAATTCTTATTTGCCAAATATTTCATTTGACAGAACAAAATTAAAAAAAGAAGCGAATAATTTTCAACATTGAGCAAAGCGCACCTTGCGGCTAGGCTTGGTTTTGTGTTGTTTCATTTAAAAACCCGTGTTGAAAAGCTGACAACGCCTCAAGGAAGCCTCGAGGCCTGGATTTGTTTCTGCCTTAAGATATTTATCGCCATGGTGATCATCAAATTATTTGCTTGCACTATATGCGACGCAACATTTACCCGTCAAGCTAAACGTAAGCGATAAAAATTTTCGTTGTGCCAATAAGAAATCATAAGAAAGCGATTCGTAGGCCAATCGTAATGTTTGCTGGGAATATAATTCTAGAAACCAAGTTACATTTATACAAATTAGTTTTTAAGTAGACACCCACGAAAAGGTAGCGATGTCTCCATATAAGAAATTTTGTCATAGCTTTGTTGTATTTTTATTGCAAGTAGGATAAAAATTCGTGGTGGGGATAATAAGAAAAGGAAGATACGTATCTTCATTTTTTTCTTCCATTTAGTTAAGAGTCGATATCATTTTGTTGCGAGTATATCAGACAGAAAATAAGTATACCTATTATATCTTCCTTCTCATACAGCCGCAATAACATAGCGTCACTTGAAATCGCCAAAAGTTCCAACATAAAATTATTGCCCACTATTTTATTCAATATCGTGGTACAACGCAAGTTCTTTTAATTGATGGATATTCAAAACCAACCTCAGTCAATCAGTATTTGGAGTCGTTTCAATATATCGAGAATAACAGATTCCGTTTTGAAAACAAACAATACAAATTTTGCAAATAATAAGAATATGAAGCAAATAAGAATGCGAATCGCGGGTAGAATGAGGTAGCTAGTTAATGAACTATCGCGCGAAGAAATATCTATTTGTATTATGAATGTGTCACAAATTCTTATCCTCTCCGCAATTCATATTGTTATTACTTGCAAGAATCAAATTCTTATTTGCTTGCCATCACGCAGAATCTCCCCTGGGTGCATCGCATATGAAGACCATTTTCTACAGGAAGGAGTATTTTCCTCAATATCATAGAAGATGGAGATATCTTCAAAAGCGAAACGTATTTTACATTCCGGAAGATAAATATTGTTCGCTGGGCACTACGCACGTAAGACGTATAAAATTCGTATACTATTTTGAAAGAACAAATTGTTTACTTTACTTGCCCTAAAAGCAGTTGGGGGCATAACATAACACATATACCTGCTGTTATCGCGACTTTGTTTTAATTTTTCGCAGCAGCATATGTAAGTTCATTTTATTACGATTAAAAGACTGAAAATGATTGTAATATTTAACAAGTGAAAAAACTAGAATTGGTCTAAGACCAATTCTTATGATACCCTAGATGAATGCACGTATGATATTTCGTATGGTGTCCCATTTGAGCAATTTTGATTTTTTGCATTGGTTTCTCGCATATATTCCTAGAACGGCTCGTCGGACAGAAAAAATGATTCTAACCAATTTTATAGGATTTCTTAATCTGAAGAAGTTTTTAGTACAATAAAAATGTCTAGGACTGATCGATTTCAAAGTATATGTAAAAAACCAAAAATTTTATATGGCAACACCAAGAAGGGGTTGGCCGATTTAGTTCATTTTTGAAATTTTATTTGCTATTAGTATGAAAACACAATGTACCAAATTTCAGCTTTCTATGTCGACGTGTTCTCAGGTAGTGTCCAAATATATCGTGCAAAACGAAATTTTTGTATGGCAACCCCACGAAGGAGTTGCACGATTTGTCTCATTTTCGAACTTAATTTTACTTTTTTTTTTAATGTCCGTGTACAAAATTTCAGCTTTCTACATGAACGCGTTCTCGAGTTATCGTGCGCACGGACGAACGGACAGACGGACATGCAAAAATCAAAATAACTTTTAATTTTACGCGGGGGTGTCCAATCCATTTTGCTCTGCCATCATTATTTCTGTCCGTTACAAACGGAATGGCAAACTTAGTATACCATATAGATTTCATCTAGGGTATAATGACACTAAGGGACTGCCTCAATATTATATCGTTTTCAATGAAACAACTGTTTTCAAAGAAAATTGCACTTTTAGAACAGTCAATTAGTGGTAACGTGATGTCTGATACCTGTTTATTGTGATTTATTTTGTCCATACATACATATTTTATCGTAATTTTTTACTCATTCCTTATAACGAAAACTCTCTATAACGAATGAAATTGCCCCTTGGGTTTCGTTCTAGAGAGTTTTCACTATATTTACATTTTTTAACTGGGAATTAGAATATTGGTAAATGTTTGTAATTTGATAAAAGTTTTTAATTTTTATTAATATAGATATGATATAGATTTACCAAAAGTGAAATTTTAAGGCAAGTTCTTGGGCAACAAAAGCTGGAAAGAGGGTGACTGAGGAACCGAGAGCCTGAAAAGGTTGTTTTATATTACCAGCGCTCATTATGCTGCTGCTGGTATACAATTTTGCCTCATACTTTCAACCGCGCGAAAATCCTTTGCATAAACTTTTTTTTCTCATTCGCCTGCAATACGAATTTTTTATAGTGTGCGTATAAATTTACACAGTTTTGAGATTGACACGAAAATTGTTAATGATGGGCCTCTCCTTCAGCTTCTTACTCGTAGGTGAAACCAATCGGATTCAGAACGTAAACAAATTGCACTGTTGTCATGGATTCATTTGCAACTTTTAGAAATATAATAATTTTGTTCAAAACAAAAAGGTCCAGTGAGAACAATTATAGTCCATGTTACCCTACTTTTGGTTTTTTTTTTAATTAAAGGCAGGAGAGGTCCTTCTAAGAAAAATTGACAGATATAAATTTTTCAGGGCTTTTTAATTACAGCACACGTACATATATAGCCCATACTGTTTCCTTTATTTCTGAAATAAATTCTGAAAAAGCGACTCTCCAAGTCTTTGCGAACTGATTTCATTTTGTTGCTGTTAAAAACTCTATCGCTCAATGCCTTCTCCGATCAGGTCATACATATACCTTATTACATTTGAAATGCATTTGGATAAATAAATTCATAAAAATGTTAAAATCCAAAATAATGAGTTCTAAAGGAAGCTCATAATAATATTCGTATCATCCAGAGCCAGTGTTGGAAAGTGGTTGTGATGAAAATTCCCTCCAAAATGGGAATTTCTGGGCAATTTCCCACATTTTTCCCTGGGACGAAAAGTCATAGCAATACACTAGAAGGAACAACTAGAGTAATATTTCAAAACAAATTCATTTTTACTGATAACAATTTCAAATAAACTACATATCTAACAGTTAAGCAAAAAGCATTAGTGAGCCTAAAAAGCCTTCTTCCTCTATAAAAGTATGTTCGCGTTATTCGTATTCTTCATTGCATTATATTAATTATATGTAGTACATATTCTGGAGAGTTCCTTTGAGTAAAAGAGTGCTCTAAAAAACTTTCTGCAACGCTTTCCTAGAAGCACGCAGCGCTTCCCTTCTCTATCCCAGTTCATTACTTTTTTACTACGCAGAGGCAAGCATTTCAATGTTCTAAAGAAGCACTCCAGGAGGTATGCTATGATGGGCGAAGAAGATTTTTGAAGATGTCTTTTGAAAAGCTTTATTTTGAATAATTATCGCAGTTCTTCTTCCTTAATCTCATAAGAGACCTTCAAGACTGCTTCCCGAGAACAATAGTAGGGCTCTTGCAACCGTAAGCATCCCTATGAGGCAAGGACATGAGTATAGAGAAAGGCAGCGGTACATGCTTCCGAAGAAGCGCTTCGGTAGACTAATCTTCTATAGAACTTCCAAGTTACGGCTATAGAAGCTCTTGAGTTATTTACTAATTTTTTTGTGGATAGAGTTTCAAATTATACCTCGAAAGCGCTTAAATTGTACTTCTATCAAAATCGCTGTGCTCAAAGCATTTATTTCATAAGTGCTTGATATTTCCATTTTATGGTTTTGAACGTGCTATTTCAAGAAATATGTAGCATTGTCTCAATTTTTTATATTTTAGTAATGTTGTGTTAATTATGCAGACAAATTCAATTTTTTGTGTAAAATTTAAGACAATATTTTTGTGTATAATTTTTAACACGATTTTATTCTAGGAGACGCGATTACTCCCTTTTGCCTTTTCCAATTTTTGGGGGTGAAAATTCCTTCGATCTACCAACACTGTCCAGAGCATCATTTACTTGAAAGGAGTATAACAAAGAGGGAAGGATTTATCTAACTAGACAGTCTCTTACATTTTTGGGAAGAAGCCCTATCCAGTTAGCAAACTCTTCTATGTATCATGATTCTTGATTGATATGTTTTATTTCCCCTCTCCTACCTCGTGGGAATATTTTTTAGAATACAGGAAATTTTGTTAAATTATAAATTTTGTGCATTTAATACTGGTTGGTGTCAATGTGATATGATGATTTTACTAGTTTTAAGCAAATTGTATATTTTTTACTGCTAAGCTTGTAGTCATTTAAACAATGCCATAGTTTCTTTAAAAAAAAAATAATTTCTAAAAATTCAAGGTAACTCAGTTTACTGACTGCGCCGCCTAAGTGAGTCAACTAAGGAAATCTCATTGGGTTAAGCGTAACTAATTCACTCAACAATAATATTCCAGGTGACCTTTTCCTTTTTGTTTATAATCGATAAACATCGTTAGTAACTTTCTTATATCTAAATATTATAACTAGTTATATAGTATGTGTATACATATATGCAGCAGAATTTCACATGCATCGCGTATATTTTATGACGTAAATTCTCACTTCGCAGCTCTCACCTGCCTTCACGTCAGAAAATATACTTTAAAAAATTCGTTCAAATTGAAATATATCATTTCTCGTTTTGCTTGTTATATGCACCAAAATATTCTATTCAAATCGTCTAGAAAAATGAAATAAAACTAAAAATAAAAAAAAAGTATATGTAAATATTGAAAAATTTTCATTTGAATCAATAGAAGAAAATTTTTAATACCCATCCTCTTCCATAGAAAAATCAGAGGAGATCCCAGAGTCAGCCCCATAGAGTGAACTGCAAAAAATAAAGAGAAAAGAATGTTGTCATTAGATGACCTTCAATGTGTTTATTTTAATCTGACTTTCTTAGACTTAAATAATAATTTGAAAAACAAAAGAGCTTTTTTTTATCTTATTGTTAATATGTATATCTACTACATAATAACAAAAACGAAAAGCAAACGCATTCAGAATCTAATCATTAGTTCAAAATTAATTTCGATTTCATTGTGTGTTTACATTTCGAGTGGAAGGCCTTCTTATCTGTTTGTAAACACTGTTTCCAGGCTATTGACTCAAATATCCCAGGCCATAAGATTTGATTTAAAAATATCTCAACATTTTTGCTTTTTCTTCTTTTTGGTCATATAACGTACATTGTGCTGGCTTTATGCCATAAAATCCTATCAACAAAATGAAAATATGGACAAAAATAAAGCGCGCGAAAATATCATCTAAATAATAAAACAACGAAAATAATTTTGTTGTCGGTATGTCTGTATATATGTATGTTATGTACTTACTTGATAGCACGACATGTGAAGAATACAATTCGTTTAAGTTTTTTATTGTAGAAAAAGTAATTGAAGGACCACAAACATCCTGGTTCTCCAAATGGATCAGAACTCAAATCTGGATTATAGCTGTATATATCACATTCGGATAAATTTATTTCATCATCAATTGCAGACCATAGAGCTTGACGTAATCCTTGATATTGTTCACCAGCAATTGCAGAGAGATTTGCATGGACCGAATTCATAACCCATTGAAGAGATGGTTCTTTACTAAATTCATGTGACTGAAATGGAAAACAAAATTGAAATAAAACTTATGTTTGTGAGATGATAAAATTTATGTAATTTAAATTATTTATTTTATTGGTCAGTCGTGATAACAAACAATTGAAAATAAAATATTCATAAAAGTTAGGTCGTGTACAGTGTTAAAGTTACAATCTGCTGAAAAATACAAAAAAAAGGATGTTAGGCTAGCATTGAGTGTCATTATAGACCGTTACGAGCTAATCAAACATCTAAATCTTACAATGGAAAAAGGTGCACTTATCTGCAAGTGTGACACCTAAGTGAATGTTCTCTCTTTTACTGTGTATAAATTTCTATGTCTTATCTTTCTTTCATTTATTTACGCACAAAAACTTTAAAGCTCATTGGCGATTTGGCAATAGCTTGTCATATCGACATATTCGAACACCGCCGTAATGTTTGATCCTTTTCTCCTTTGTCGCGACATGCTTGTTTAATGTTCTGATGAAATATGTAGTCTGATCCCTTGTAGAATGATTCCTGCACGCAATACACAAATTTCTGATAAAAGAGCAGTCGATATTCAGAGGTGGAAAAGCATTAAATTCGTTAATATTTGAATAGAAAAGGAAATAGATGATAATGCTGTGGTGGCTATATTCTAAGATTTTAAACGTAGATCGTATTTGGATGAAAGATCGCAGAGAACAAAAGTTAATAACATATTATCAGACTCTTTGGAAGTGAATATTGGCGTACCACAAGGATCAGTGTTTGGAGTCATTCTCTTTCTGATATACATTAATGATATTATAAGTTCAGTTCAGTAAAGTAGCGTTGTTTGTTGATGATACTTTAATATATATAAGTGGAAGGGATATGAAAATGATGTGTGAGCAGTTGAATAAGGAACTTGAAAACAAAAGCAAACAAATCAAAATGAAATCTTTTTAAGACCAAATGTATGAAGCTCTACTTTGTAGACAATACATTCCTTAATAACGCCTTAATGTAATATAACGCATTAGTCTTGCCACATTTCACATATTGCTCGACCCTCCTGTATAAAAGTTTGAACGAAATAACGGATCGCCTTCAACTCTTACAAAATAAAGGTATACGGGTGATTCTAAGATGCAATATACATACTCCGATTCGAGTTATGATGAAGACATTACAATGGATGAGTGTTAAGACAACGTCTTACGTATGAAGCAATGATGTATATTTTTATACCCTAGATGAAATCTAAAGGGTATACTAAGTTTGTCATTTCGTTTGTAACACGTAGAAATAATCATGGTAGAGCAAAATGGATTAGACACCCATGCATAAAATTAAAAGTTATTTTGATTTTTGCATGTCCGTCCGACTGTCCTCGCGATATCTCAAAAACGCGTTTAATTAGAGAGCTGAAATTTTGCACACGGGTTTTTAAAAGAAAAAGTGAAGTCAATTTCGAAAATGGGAGAAATCGAGTAACTCCTTCGTAGGGTTGCTATACAAAAATTTTGTTTTTCACTAGATATTTTGACACTACCTGAGAACACGTCAACGTAGAAAGCTGAAATTGTGTACATAGGGTTTTTATAAAAATAGTAAATACAATTTCAAAAATAAGCTGAATCGGCAACCCATTCTTGGTGTTGCCATATACAAATTTAGAATTTTACGTATACTGTGAAAAGCATAAGTCCTATACTATTTTAATGTACCGAAAAGTTCTTCAGAATACAAAATCCTATAAAATTGGTTATAATCATTTTTTCTGTCCGACGAACCGTTATTGAAATATTTGCGAAAAACCACTTGAGTATTCATCTTAGGTACCATAAGAATTGGCTTGTAATATACTACCGGAGTAGCTGCGAATAACTGTTGCAGAAGGCCAACTATATAATTTCCGTCATAATCACCACTTTAGATTCGCCAGATGGAATAGAAGCAGCTCCCAAGATTCCTTGATGTTCAAGGGATTACTATTTTACAATAACCTACTACCGCAATTAAAATTGGAAACCAGAATTTGAGTTTTTAAGCATAAATTAATAAAACACATTCGCATAAACCTTAATTAAAATAAGTTTAGAGATGTAGTCATTATGTTAATAACCAAATGAATTTAAATTATTATTATTAAGTTTGCAAATGTATTAGATACAATACAATGTGTAACGTAAGCAAAATACTCGCGCTGCAAACCACATAAAATTCCATTGTGCATTTTGTCCCGAACTGTGCGAATGTGGAACAGTCTACCATCTTTTGTCTTTCTCCTCCGGCATATAATTTGCGAAAGTTTAAAAGTGACATACATCAGCACCTCCGCCAAACTTGTTATGCTCCTTAATTCCTTTCCCTATCTCCTTCCTGTCATGCTGCACTTGGCATCATAGGGTGCTCTGAGCTTAACTTAATAATATAAAAAAACAAGTAAAAAAACTAGAATTGGTCTATGATACCCTAGGGCTTAGATGAATGCCAGCATGAAATTTCGTATGGTCACTTATCTGTGCAAGTTTTATTTTTGAATTGTTTTTTTCGTATATACATATTTCTAAAGCGGTTCGTCGGACAGAAAAAATGATTTTAACCAATTTTATAGGATTTCGTATTCTGAAGAAGTTTTTAGTACAATAAAAATGTCGAGGACTGATCGTTTT
Source organism: Dioctria linearis (assembly GCA_963930735.1). NCBI lineage: Eukaryota > Metazoa > Arthropoda > Insecta > Diptera > Asilidae > Dioctria > Dioctria linearis. The sequence continues at coordinate 170,128,367 of OZ005744.1, read as the reverse complement.
CACAGTATACGTAAAAAACGTAAATTTTTATATGGCAACACCAAGAAGGGGTTGTCTGATTTAGTCCATTTTTGATTTTTTTTTCTATTACTGTGAAAACACCATGTACCAAATTTCAGCTCCCTATGTCGACGCGTTCTTGGGCACTGTCCAAATTTAGAGTGGAAAATGAAATTTTTGTATGGCAAACCCACGAAGGAGTTGCCCGATTTGTCTCAATTGCGAACTTAATTTTACTTTTTTTTAAGTCCGTGTACAAAATTTAAGTGCTCTAAGTACACGCGGACGTGCAAAAATCAAAATAACTTTTAATTTTATGCGTGAGTGTCCAATCCATTTTGCTGTACCATCATTATTTCTGTGCGCTACAAACACAATGACAAACTTAGTATACCCTATAGATTTCATCTAGGTTATAAAAATGAAGCAAATGAAGGTAAAGTAGCCATTGGTGTTCTCGAAAAATTTCTATTCAAAGCTTTTTTTCGAAAGTTCCCTTCAGTGATTTTTTCGAAAAATTTCCTTAAGAGACTTTCAGAAGATTTCGTTTCGAAGAGCTCCAATCAGATTTTTTTTCTTCTTTTTTTCGAAAAAGTGCGAAGCTACATATATGTAGTGTTGTGCAAATAGCAACCACTAAAAAAATGTGTTTTTTCCTTAATTTTAATTGACTAATAGCAAAAATAATATTTTGCTTTAATCCACTCATCAATCACCTATAAATTGACATGCTTCCCAAAAAACAAAAGATTTCATAACTGTAAGATAAATGTGAAAAAAAACTGCAATATTTAGAAGCGTACTAAAACAAAAACAAATGTTTATAAATAGCGACTCCTTCCTTGGCTGGTCTGTAACTTTTCAACTTGTTCTCCAAAGTGCGTCTCAGGACTGTACTGGCAACTATGCTTAAATTTAATATTTTTACAATTTTGTTTGAGGTCACAAACAGTTCCTTTTTAATTAGAACACTAATTCTCTTATCAGTGTGTGCCTTGTAGTTTTTTGCAGTCCTCAACCTAAATGCAGCGCGTTAAGATTTCCGGTCGTTTTATGCTTCTTGATAAACCGCAAAATTATAAATTTACTAACATTCTATTTTTTAATGGTTGATATTTGAGAAGCTCCGTTAAAATATTCTTCAATAATTTTTGACTTGAACAATGAGCAGGAATTACTAATTCCTATCTGTTTTTAGAAATTCTTTTGTGTAGTATTAACACACTACCTGTTAGTTCGTCCATATCTGGAATGGCAAAACCAGACATTTAAACTTGGCTCCCATCCTCACACAAGCGAGCCGAGTTCAGGCAAAGGTAACATTATTAGGTTACCTTTGGTTCAGGTCAGTGCTAATTATTTACTCAGGTGGGTTTTTCCCGAGGGCTGACTATGCCATTTTCTTAGATTATATTTATTACCTTATCGTGGCGGCATCCGTGAAGTATAGTTCAGACAAGCGAAGTTACTGTGCCAAGTAGCCTCGTTTGCAGTCCCTCACCTCCTCTTGACATACCCACCAGTTTACTTGCGGCAGTACAAAAAGAAGTTCCACTCACTTCAACTTTTTAGCGAAGTGGAACCTGAGAAATAGTCAAATTCAGTGTATTTTCTGCAATTGGTACAGGTTTTGATGTGTGTAGTCATTTATAATATCATCTGGCGTGGAACTTATGAAATGTGAAGATATTTATTTTTGAGAGAAAATGGTTCCAAGTGAAAAATTACATATTGAAAAGGTCATAAATTGTGCAGCAATGTAATTAAGGGCAATTTCGGAGAAAAATTCTAAGAAGAAAGAAAGTGCAAGTACGTTCTTGGCATATTGATTGCTAAGGAATAATATTTTTCCTTATGTAATTATCTTTAAAATTTACGAAATTTCTTACTGAAAAATAAAAAGCACTCCCTTCGTATAAAAGCGCAAACACAAATGTGTTGACATTTTACAAGTTCCACACCACCTGATATTATTAAAGATTAATTAAATCAAAAAATGTACCAGTTGCAGAAAATGTACTCAATTTGATTATTTCCCAGGTTCCACTTCGCTAAAAAGTTGAAGTGAGTGGAACTCGTTTTCGTACTGGCGCAAGTTAACTTGTGGGTATGTCAAGAGGAGGTGAGGGACTGAAAACGAGATTACTTGGGTAAGTAACTTCGCTTGTGTAAACTATACTTAAATGGGAAAGAGCTGCATAGAAGGAATCCCGTTAGCTAAAGATGGTTTAAATTTGCTTTGGGCTAGTTTAGACGATGTAGTTTTTGGGCGCCGCGCACGAAAAAGGTGGGAGATGGAGATTAGCGGAGACGGGGAGGTCGCGCACAGAGCAGCGCCCGAGCATCGCTCACGAACATGAAGTTTTTATCAATTTCTCTTTCACTTGTTTTCTATGAGTTCGGGGGAGTTCAGAGTTTTTTTATTTTTATGAATTTCTCTTTCACTTGTTTTTGCATTCAGGGGAGCTCAGAAAAATTTGTTAACATGAGGTGATAGTTTTGCGTAGAAAAGAATAAAATAAGCTTAAGGTGGAACCGCCAATTAGTTGAAAAACTGTTATATTATCATGGGTCTGAGTCTGAGAGCTGCACAATACAAAATATAAAGACTATATAAAAAGAGACAAGAGAGACAAATCTCTTAAAGTACTTTGAAGTGAACTACAAAAAAGTAATAGCGCAATTACTGTATAACACATACGCAATAGATTTCCAGTATTGCGTGGACAATATGCGAACGAAATGAGATTAATTTCAGCATCTATGAAAAGTAAATGAAAGTAAAATGAATCACTGATATTTCTTCGCTTTTTCCACGGTTGCTCCCAACAATTCCATTTTCTTTTTGTACCTGCAAGTTGTAGAAGGGCCGAGACAGTAAGCCTGTAACAATTAAATTATCTTCACTCTCGCTGCTTGAGTAAGCGTTTAAAGCAAGCCCAGCATTTTCTAAACTCAAAGTCATTTCGATATCATCTTCAGCTAGAACTCATATTAATGTCTAATATAGAAATGATATCTTTATAATTTGAGTTTTGGAAATTATATGCTAATAAACATTCAAAATGCGGTAGATATACAATAAAAATATTAACAGGTCAAAAAACTTTCAGTCAACGTGAACGCCACCTAGAGAAGAATGTCATAGACGACGAAGTAAGCGATTAAAGGACTGCTCCTGTTTTAGTACGCGCCGTCAAAAACTATACCATAATAACGCACAGCAAGTTTTTCCCTTCTTGCACAAAACAGTATGGGCAATCACGCAACACAAAAACTACACCGTCTAAACCAGCCCTTTACTTTTGCACAGGGACCGAAAATAGCTGGTATTTTGAAAATTTTCGTGAATCCGTTTCGATTCCTGTAAAGCTTTCTTTTAAAAAAAAAGTTAAAAAAACAAAGCTGGAAAGGCTTTTTATTTTTTCTGACAAAAATAAAAAGCCAGCTTGACTTTTTATTTTTTCAAGCTGGAAGGGCTGGAAGTAACAGGTTTTGAAGCCGGAAGTATAAAAAGCCAAACTGGCTTCTTATTTTCAAGGACCGAATCAGTTATGAATTTTTACGAAAAAAGCTTAATTTACTTGTTATTTCTGGCCGGTAATAGTTTTGAAGCTAGAAAAGGAAGCGCATTCTTTTTTCGGTAAAAATATAAAAAGCGAGCCTGGCTTTTTATTTGTTCTAGCCAAGCTGGCTTTTTATTTTTCCAGAAAAAATAAAAAGCCTTTCCAGCTTAGTTTTTTTAGCTTCAAATTATATTCGGTCAGGAATAACAAGTAAAGTTGGCTTTTTTCGTAAAAAGTCATAACTGATTCAGTCCCTGCTTTTGCACACTTCAAAATATTGAAGCCTATTTTTTTTTTAATTTACTTTACAGTTTGAAATCGTTTGTTTTTTTGGGAAAAATGCCAAATTATTGGTGATTGATAAGTGGATAAAAGCAAAATATTATTTATAAGTCAATTAAAATTAAGGAAAAAACATGAATTCTTCTTTTGCTTGAAACGGTTGGTTGCTATTGCTTTGCACAACACTGTATGCACATAGATAGCAACAGATGGTAATTTAAAATTAAATTCTTAATTAAAACTAGAGAAATAGAAATTTTGAATAGATAGCAATAGATGGTAATTTAAAATTAAATTCTCAATTAAAACTACAGAAACAGAAATTTTGAATTTGAAATTCTCCGAAAAAAAAGTATAATTAATATTTTGTTTAGCAAAAAAACGCTAATTACGCCTTTACCGTGAAAAAAAATAAGAAAATAAGTTAGTGGGTATATTTTAAAAATTGAAACAAAACAATTTTTTAGAACAGTGTTACAAAACACAGTTTGAAGAAATAAAAAAAAATCGTGTATTATCCGCGCAGAACAAATTTTCCTACATTCCTATTCTATAGGCGATTGGGGAAGATCCATCGTTTAGACGTTTATATCGGTATTTAGGAAATTGGGAAAAAGTTAAATTTTCGAATTCGCGATGTTACAATGCCAGAAAAAGTTTCAAAAAATCAGAGACCATCCCTCATCACTAGTTAAGATTTTCCACTTTATTCGCACGATCAATACGAGTATTTTCAAAATACAGCAAAAAAACAATGACTTGAAGTAACTTTATGGGTATTCTTTCTGAGCAGTAGCTGGACCGTGACATGGTTGCTTGCTTTTATATCCTAGATGAAATCTAAAGGGTATACTAAGTTTGTCATTCCATTTGTAACACCTAGAAATAATGATGGTAGAGCAAAATGGATTGAACACCAACACATAAAAATAAAAGTTATTTTGATTTTTGCATGTATGTCCGTCCGTCCGCACGATACCTAGAGAACGCGTGTACCTACAGAGCTGAAATTTTGCATATGGCTTTTAAAAAAAAAAAGAAAAAAAAGGGGGGGTAAATTAAGTTCAAAAATGGGACAAATCGGGTCACTCCTTCGTAGGGTTGCCATACAAAAATTTCGTTTTTCACTACATATTTGGACACTACCTGAGAACGCGTCAACGTCGAGAGCTGAAATTTTTTTATATAGGATTTTGATAAAAATAGTAAATATAATTTCAAAATTGTACTAAATCGGGCAACCCCTTCAGGTTGTTGCCATATAAAAATTTAAGATTTTTACGTACACTGTTAAGTCCTATATGGTTTTAATTAACTTAAGTCTTCAGAATATGAAACCCTATAAAATTGGTTAAAACCATTTTTTCTGTCCGACGTACCGATCTAGAAATATATGCGAAAAACCACTTCAAAAATCAAACTTACACAGATGGGTGACCATACGAGGACAGTCATCTAGTGTATCATAATAATTGGTCTTAGACCAATTCTAGCTTTTTTACTTTTTGTTAATTATTTAAATAAGAATTTCTGTAATAATAATATCCGATACAAGATATGATGATCGAACAAATCAAAGAATTAGGAAAAGCTGACGAAATGCCATTTTATGTGATGACGAGAAATCGGACTAACTTAATTAATAATTATCAATATTCAGAGATTACCATTAAATACAAATTACTTTTGAAAATATATTCAAAACAAAAGACTAATGCGAGAATTAGTATGACAACTCTTCACACACAAGATTTAAAAAAAAACGAAGTTTTTATGCCAGTTTAATCGCCCAAGGCATTAGAATCATCAGTCCATTCATGTGTCCGCAACAATTAAAATATCATCATCACCATCCATGAATAAACTTTACAAAAAACCAAGAGAAAAGTCACTTATGTATATAAGAATCAAGAAAAATTAGTCAGAGAAACCTTCCCCCGTTCATTTAAAAGAATTGTAAAAAAATACCCACTCATTCATCCAACAGATTAGCTTCAATATTCAATAAGCAAAAGCAAACTAAACAAAAACAATAAATAAAACCCCGAAAAAAATGCTCAAATAATACCAAGTCTTGAAAATGTTATTGGAATCAAGGCATAAAGCATCTCTTCGTAAAATTTTGCAAATATCAACAGTGTTGTGGGTGATATACATAAGTTTTGAAAAATAAAAGCATACACAAGCAGTCCTCTCCTCTATCAACGGATGGAAGAGCTACATAAAGATATCACAAAAAGACTACGTAGCTGGCAGTCATAGGTGAAGAAATAATTTTTAGAGGACATCCGAAGCTGCAAAGAAGTGATCACCAACTCGTTGTGACTAGTTATTATATAAGGCTGAAAATTTCAATGTAAAGATTTTTTTTTTTTAACATTAATTAGATCAAACAACAAAGCAAATTTTTGCGTGTACAAAAAACAAAGCAACTTTTCAGTTGTATTGTACATTAATAATAACGGATTTTCTTTAGTTCCTGAACTACTTCAGCACATCTTGGTATAGATGCTATTATAATAGAATTAGTGAGTAATATTTTGTTATTGTTAGAACTCAGCGCGTCCGTAGAGGTTCTCAATGAAATGTAAGTTCAGAGATTGGACCGACCAATCAAGTACTTATGAAAGTCCCATTCTTATTAACCAGATCGATCAGGTAAAGATCAAAAGTTATTAATATTTTTATGTTATGGGAAAAGTGAAAAAGTTTAAAAAAAATATACAAATTTTACGGGATAAACACAACAAATTGCGATTTTTTTTTTTCAAAAATAACCAGAACTTTATTGGCAAAACAAATTTTCTGTCCTAAATCCATTTATTAATTTCTTTGTAACAATTTGTTAAACTCACTCCACTTTATTCATTTTCCTTTCCGAGCAGACCCAGAAAATACAAATAGTCTCTGGTGATCTGGAGACGAGGAATGAAGAAACTTCGGAGAGCGGAAAACGAACCTGGAAACCTGTTTGCTTAGACCAAACAAGTCTCTTTAGAGCTTTTTATATTGAAACGCCCTTCGAAGCTGCGAATCCTTTTTAAAATATACTTATGTTTGAATGAAAATTTATTTAATTAAAAAAAAAAAAAAAAAAAAAAAAAAAAAACCTACAGATTTCATCTAGGGTATAAAAACATAATACTAGTAGGTACAAAGAGAGAGAGAATGTAGGATTCGACAGTACAAAAAACCACATAAATTCTAGTAAAAATAAGTCAAGGTGTTCATTCTTGCAGCTACATATCTTGGAGAGAATTCCAAAACCAAACAAAACATATCTACGGCACACGCTCCCGGATATAGAACACCAGTGGGGTCTGTTAAAATAAAGCTGTTACCGTTCAGCTTCAATATCAAACCAGTAGAAGTTCATGGAAATTCGATATTAAACATTAAAACTGGCCTGGTAGATATATTTTACGTAGTCACAACAAAATGTGTGCTTTGTATCACAGTTCGTTTTAATTTTGTAATTTCTGATAAATATTTATCTTATTGCTGGCTTTAAATTTGTTCATACAGAGACGGAAGAACATTTTAAAATATTTTTTATAATGTCTAGTTTTTTTTTATATAGGAATGTTTATGAAAGACAGTCACTTAATTTTATCTGTTTTACTTAAAGTGCCTACATACTTACATATCTATAAACTGATAACATGTTAAACCAGATAAACATACCCACATAAAATCTGTTATTTGATTGAGAATATTTTATCAAGTTTTGTCTTACTTACCTTAGCATCAGAAAAGTCATAATCTGGTTCAAATGCTGCATTTAATGTGGCAATCAAGTAAAACAAAGTTTTTCTTGATATTGTATCACAAAGCATAACACCTTCATCCCCAGAGTGACTACCACGGTGAAATGTTGGTGACAAATCCATAAGTGTCTGAGGAGGCGATAATGCCTGTAAGTCATGCGGTCCTACTCCATGGGTTTCAGCAGTGAAACGTTTATAAAGAACCTTATCAGCTGTTATCATTTTACAAGAGTAGCTTTCAATGCGACCAAAAATAGTGCTATCGCCTGTTTTAATGGACAAGGCATTGTTGATGGCTTCAAACCTTGAACTTTCAAGGAGCTTCATTTTCGAATTGCTTTTTTTGTTTTCTTTTTAATACAAATAAACCTTTTCGGTTAATAATCAACAGTTGTTTTTTTTTGTTGAGCACAGTAGCTTTTCTGAAAGCTGTTGATGCTGACCAAAATATTCAAGTAATAATGTCAAGGCCTTGCTTAAGTATAGACTTGCTAGTCACGTAGTATAAACGATTTGATGAAAAACTCTATTTTCTTTTGGTGCTCGTCCAATTTTGGTGTAGTTCTTTTATTTTGAACAAATTTCTTTTCAACGATGCATAAACTTTACGTAACTAATAGCTTATTCTATATATTTAAGATCAAGACGAAAATATATATAGAAATCAGCGATTTAGGCGAGTCTCCAACTCAGGAAAATAGCTCCTGAACATCTGCTGAACAATATTGAGCTATTCATTTTTTGCGTTTGTTGATTAACTGCTCTGGCATTAGCAGCACTGGGATTTCTAAACATTGTTGCCGGATGTATTGAGATTCTCTTTTTCACAGCGGCTCGTATTTTGTTGACTCTTTTGCTTGGTACAATGGGGCACATTACACTTCCAAAGGTCGTGTTGAAAATTATTTTAATTTGAATACAGTTCCAAAAAGTTAAGATGTAATGTTTTTTTTTATATAGGTACCTATATAATTTGCGATGTATATAAAACTACGCAAATTCAACAAATATAATGTTTATTATCGTTAATTCGACACTGAATAACACCAATAAAGTTAACCCACTTAACAGTTCACAGAAGTTATACCTACTTATATATTTTCACAAGCTTTATTTGGTAAACAAAGCGTTTTTTATATGAATAGTTCAATCAACAGTAAAGTTTTCACAACGTATGTGCGTGTGTGTGCCCTATAGAAGTTTTACTTCCCAGCCACACAAAACATAAAATTATATCAATTTAGTTTTAGAGGTGGCTATAAATGTTCAGAGTAATCCAAAAAGTCACTCATATTTGCGGTAATTTATTTTTTCTTCACTGGTAGCAAAATAAAGTAGTGTACACACACTAAAAACGAAATTGCTGTAAACACTTTGCTCCGATTATAAACCTTACGCCTTATGCGAAGCTAAAATTTTATAACTACGAATATGATTTTTTTTACAATTCGGAAATAATAAATTTAACTAACTTGGGAATCAAATACTTCGGAAATTATTTATAATCTAACAAACTTTCCAAGTTTTCCGTATAAAAATAAACTTCGATTGATATACTTTGCGACTTTGCACTCACAAAAAATGATTCACTATTAAGTACTTACAGCGGCTTTATATCTTTCGATGTATTAAGTTTTATTGCAGCGGTATCAGGGTAAAGCTAGAAGCACACATGTCATAAACAACTTGAGATCGAGCTAACCGTTGAATGCCTGGTTTTCATTTTTATTAAATATCCACCACTGACATATATAATATGGACTAACTACGTTCATAGCCATAGGCCCAACCCAGAAAAGAACTTTTTAAGGAAGAAAGGAATTTCCCTCGCTTGTCTTAGACCTTAGATGTGCTATAACAATAATGTCGCTTCGCGTAGTTCTTTATAATGGTAATTTCGAATGGGATATCTAGATTTGACCGGAGCAAGGCGTGCTTTAAACTCTGCTCTAGATTACCTTCTTTTCTGCTCTCCGATCGGGGAAAATATAAATATGTTCGATTGTGATTGCATGCACTCTTGAAGTTTAGATGTGCTTTTGACAGAAGGGAGTAAGAAGAAGATTATTGTTGGGAAAAAAATTGTGATTGCAAAAAAAGGGAAGTGAAGATATTGATTTTTATTTATTTATTTCTACAAATTTCATCAAATAGCTGATTACTACAAAATTAAGACAGAAAAAAAATGTACAACATAGAATGATCCCATTTAAATAAATTAAAAATAGGCACATAATACAAAAATACAGACTAGAAATAAAATTGAACAGAAAAAGAGAAACGAAAAAGAAGAGAAAAAAGAAAAAAGCTACATTAGGTAAGCTGACCATTCAAGAGACGCTTTACTTGGGCTTTAGTTAGATGTAGGTCCAGTACGTGCCAATGAGCATTAAACAGACGAGACATCGACGTAATAGGCTCATAAAACTGTAATTTGTATCACAAAATGGCAAACAAAAAAAGTCATGGTTTCTCAAAGAACGACAAGGAGCAGAGAAATTTAGGAGCCCAAGAAGCTCAGGGGAATTAATTGTACCATGCAAGCAATCAAAAATAAAAAGGATCCTAGAAATATCACGCCTCTTCTCAAGGGTGTCGATAGAGAGCAACTTGAGTCGATCAGCATAAGGAGGCAAGGCTAAAGGATCGTTCCAGGGAAGGCCACGAAGAGCAAATTTAATAAATCTGCGTTGGACTGCTTCAATCCGGTTAATATGGACAGAATAAAATGGTGCCCAAACAGGACTGGCATACTCCAAGATCGGCCTAACAAAAGCGAAATAGAGGGTCTTGGTTACAAAAGGGTCATTAAACTCCCGGGACCACCTCTTAACAAAGCCCAAAGCAGTGTTAGCCCTATTGACAATATTTGAAATATGGTTTTCAAATGAGAGCCCGGAATCAAAAATAACTCCCAGATCTTTGGTGCTGTGAAGTCTGGACAATAAACTTCCATTGATGAAGTAATTCAGATACGAAGGACTACGCTTACGATAATAAGACAAAACAAAACACTTATCAATATTCAAAGAAAGAAAATTCTTAGAACACCAAGAGTAGAAGGTGTTCAAGTCAGAATTAATTAGAGCATAGTCATGGGCATTCGAGATAGTTCGGAAAAGCTTGACATCGTCAGCATAACAAAGAATTTTGGTATGAGGTAGTAACAAGTGCAAGTCATTAATAGAAATGACAAACAAAAGAGGACGAAGATGGCTACCCTGGGGCACTCCAGAGATGATAAGAAACTTACTACAAACAACTACTTATTTGCAAAACATTGAAGGTAATTCTTGTGTAGATTTTTGTGAGTAGTCCTTTCTGGCGGAAAGTCATCCGATAAAAATAAGTAAATTTACAATACGAACTTTTAGCAATTGAGCATAACATTTCTAAATATCCTTGTTTGTTCGTAGCCTGGAATGATGTGGAAACAAAAGCGCTCCTTGATAAATACAACAACTGTATCACAAATTCACAAAACATAATGATTATTAAATTATTATATTAGCTGCGTTTTTTAATCTCTCTGATCAGGGGGTTGTTTCTGATCTCTTTGTCGTAGCTTAGGCGTATATTTTTGTCACATATTTTGACACTTCACCTCAAATTCGTCGTACTTTTTTATTCACCATATTCATTTTGATTTATCCTTTTCATCAACCACTAAATAAACTAATTGAAAAATGAATTAATGTCAGAAAACACGCCTAAAACTACGACAATTTAGTCAACTGCTCCCGAGATTGTGACAAAAATTGTATATAATGGTAAATGGATTTTCTACACCAACTTAAAACAATACAAGTGCTTAAAATCGAAAAATATTTTTGAATTTGTTATGTGAAGTGTCAGTTTCAGTTCATTCTACGTAATGCAAAGCTTGCTGAACTGAATAAAACCACGAAAAAATCAGTAGAAAAGTCATTTCATTTAGGCGTATATTTTGACATTAAAGTACGACAAAAGATCAGAATCACCCGGGGATTACACGAGTCAGTAACTGACCCTGACAGCGATTGACACTTACACAGGCTCGTGTAAACCCCTACTGACTACTCTTTTTTAATGACCAGTCTGTACTGACAAGATTTCTGACGAGACAGTACGGACTAGTAAATAAACTGTCAAACGTACAATTAAGATGGCGGAAATTGAAAATAAAGGGTAAATGCTAGTGGATATTTGTGTTTATATTCCTAATCTGCTCTCTTTTGAGTGGGAAATGACTGAAAAGTGTTTAACATACATTTTATTGTTTATTTTGTAGAGAATAAAGACGGATTAATGAAGAAATTGTTTGATATGCATATAGAAGAGGAATGTCTGCACCGCTTGACGACATTTTATTATGAATAGACTGCTCAATTGATAGAGCGCAAATCGTTTTTTGTCAGTAAATTTGACAGACGAAATCAGGACTGTCCATCAGCTCTATTGACTCGTGTAATCGTTGCGTCACCCTCCTGATCCAGTTCAATTTTATGGACGTAAAACAACAACAATGATATTTCGCAATTTCAAAATGGCCGGCTTGCTGTAGTATTGGCACGTATTGGTATGCTGCCTGTACTCCCAATAGAAACTTGGTAGCACGGACTTTTTACTACCCCCGAATACTTCTCACCCGTAAAAAATGCCAATATTTTCCCCTGTGTGCTATGGCAAATTAAAAAAAATATTCTAAAAAGGAACAACTAAAACATTTTTCTTGTCAAATCGCTCTCCATATTACCAATAATAGTTAATTCCCATACAAATTCAAATTATTAAATGTGATTATATTTTCTGGTAAAAATTTTTCATTCCCATTTTTTTAATCCAAAATTGACAGCCTGAAATTTCGGTATGTTGTCCGAATTTTCTTTCTCCGAAAACTTCTATAAATATGGCGGAATGTTGTCCCTGCAAAGAAGGAAGAGGGATTTGTTTTTGCATCGTACATCAAATATCTATCAACAGAAGTTGTAAAAAAGTATAAAGTAAAATATAATAGGTCCTACATCTAATAAAAATATACAAAAGTTCCTTTTGAAATAAGTGATTGACGAAATCCTACAAACTTTGAATTGTCAAGTAGGCAACAATCAATTGTCAATATTTTAACCGCGTTTGGAAGTCGATAACATTCTATTTAGCGTTTTAAACTAATTTCTATATATAATTGAAGTGTAGTTTATAATATTGTGGTAATATAAAAATGCGTTAAAATGAATATGACAAATAACAGAATATGTTTTTTTATAATAGAGTTAATAACATGTGTGTTAATTGCAGTATAAAAACGATTGCACGGTTAAGTGAAAATTTAAGTAAAACATAAGTAATGACTACTGTTGAGTTTGATGTTGAACTCTTTGAGCAAAGGCTCACAAACTTAAAAGATACTCAGGACGGTATTCAACAAATGTCGTCATGGTGTCTACAACAACGGGTCCATCACAAAAAGATTGTTAGCAGTTGGTTAAATGTGTTAAAACAGGGTAAGCATTCGTAAAATATTGTTATAAGTAAAAGAACGCTTTATATATTAAAATATTAATTATTATAGTGCGCGTCGAACATAGGCTTACGTTATTTTATCTAGCAAACGATGTCATACAATACAGTAAAAGGAAAAACTATGAATTCGTTGAAAGCTGGGGAACAACTTTACAAAAGGCAACAACAATGGTTAGGTAAGTAGATTATACATATATCAAAATAATCCTTTTAGCACTTAATTTTTGGCAAGTGCGACACCAAAAAGAATTCTCCTTAAGTGGAGTATAGCTTAAGCTGGCACCCTTACTGAAAGTGAAAACAAATTGGTCAGCAAATATATGGGCGCGTTCACTGCCACCAAAATAGTGACTTTTTGTCGACTACGACGAGTCAGTACCGAGCGTTCACTCCGCCAAATTTTGATATTAAACGACTATGCTCTTGGTAAAAATAGTCTTGTCTCTTGAATTTATCACTAGTGTGTGCAATAAACACAAATCGTACCAGAGTTCTTTTTTTGTGCAACTAGGAGCAATTAACCCAACTACAAAGACTTCAAAATAAGGCAATACGTTCCATTTTGTATTGTGATATATTATGTGTACAGTGTGTCCCGTAAGTGGTGTGAAACCCAAAGGTTATGGATAGGTCATACTTAGACGAGCAATAAAATGTATTGGTGGGGGTAGGGAAACCCTAAACGTGAAAACCCAATGAACGCAGCAGGCGTCGCGTCGCTTTGACTCTTCAATAGAATATCGGTGTTAAGTTCGTGCTGGCCAAATGACTGCCGCGCTTGCCAGATTCGACGCGAATGTACAGCAATGTTCTACTTTTAATTTTAACGCGCGGCAGACGCTTTGACAGTTCTTTTGATTGATTTTAAACTGTTTATATGCTTGGTAAGCTGCAAATGCAAGAACTGCCACATCTAAAAACTCTAATATATCCACTATTTCACTTTTAAATAATAACTCAAGCTTTTCTATCACTTCTTCTTCTTGCTCAAATCCTAAAAGTGTCTGCCGCGGAGAACTGTCAAAGCGACGCGACGCCTGCAGCGTTCATTGGGTTTTCACCTTAACGGTTTCCGAGATAACGGACTTAAGATATTTGAGTATGTTTTCATAGATCACCCTGTGATGATGATTTAAACTTTGATAGTTAGATAATCGTTGGATCCATCCAATGGTCTACAAGTTTCCCGTCCTCTCCTCCATTTAAAGGTATGGCTCAACAAAGTTAAAATTACGGAATTTTAGCTCGTTTTTTTATTTAACTACTATTAAGACATTTTCACTGTATATGTTCAAGAAGAAGTCCAAAAAACACGGAAAGGGTTACATTTTGGGCACAGGGTGTAGTACGTCATTTTAAATGGAAGCTTAGATCCAAAATAAAAATTTGATGGTGACGTGGTTTTTGATATAATATAGTAGTTAAATAAACAACTTAAAAATCTGAAATTTTAGCTTCAAAACGGAAGGGAGAAGATGAAAGCTTGTAGACATTGGAAAGGTCCAACGATTGTCAATCTAACAAATTTTAAATCATCATCATAGGGCTTAAAGTTCAGAAGTTACAGTGTGATTTATAAAAACATACACAAATATCTTACAAGTCCCGATATCTCTGAAAACGTTAGGATTTTCCTCCCCCACCCATACAATTTTTTGCATGTTAAGTCTGACCTATACATAGCGTTCGCGTTTCACACCACTAACGGGACACATGCTAATATTTGCATTTAAATTAAAACACAATCTTGTTCCAAATTACTTAAGTAGCTACATAGGTGAATGTCAACCATACGTATTGAGAAATTTTAATCAGTTTAGACTTCCAGGCTTTGCAATTGCTAACTCCCAGACCAGGGGCTTTAAGGAATTTAATTATTGTCACGTATCATTAGGAATGTTTAAAATATTAAAATATTTAATAGAACAATAGTACACCAAGGAAAATTGCAAATGATTCATAGATGTAATAATTAATGCTAAATAAAGTACTAACAAACAGGTTTCATCTAGAAAAAAAGCTTAGCACTCCCTGTTAATATAGCTTTTGTAATGATCCAGCAATGAATAGTTTAATGAATGGCGGATGTAAAAGAATTTAAATGGTAAATCGTGATATTAAGGATAAAATTAGAAATAATATAAAGCTACAAGGCTAACTGTAACAAATACTTTTTAGGCAAATGTTTTTATACAGGACACTCGTTTATTATCACATTCATATATAAATTAGGATTACAGTAATTACTGTTTAAAAATACAATTTTTATTTCAAAGTCCCACGACAGCATCTAGCGATCGATAAGCTTCAGTGGTAGCCTATAAATTCATTAATTGAGCTTCTTGATGTGTCAATAGATTAACTTATCACTATCAACTCTCTTAAATCTTTCGTGGAACTTTGATGACGTTCTTGATGTGTCAATAGATTAACTTATCAATATCAACTCTCTTAAATCTTTCGTGGAACTTTGATGACGTTAAGCAAAACTTGGAAATTTTCATCTCTAGTAGAATCATAATTGCTGGCTTCAAAGCTTTCCGGCACTGAACCGCATACAAACTAAAACCATTAGAGATCTAGGAAAATTAACGAGCTTTGTACTCATTTGTGCTATATTTTTTGAAGGTAAAGTAAAGACTAGATCTCAGTTCACGCTCATTTTAGATGATGTGAATAATATTTAACAATTCCATCCTATTGGATTTTGGAGCTGTCTTGCAAAGCTGCAGGTTCTTATAAACAGCTTCTATTTATCGTTTTATCATTTTTAGAATGTGAGCTAATTTTCCAAATAAGTTTTAACGACCTTTGACTTAAAGAGGTTGGTTGATTGATCAGAGCGGTTATGACTTCTTCCAACTCATCGGGTATCTTCTTCATAGTTTCTTTTCGACCGTTTACAAAATATGTATTTTAACAGTTTTGATTTTGCTAATCGTGTATCTAATACATTTACACTTTATTTACACAGTCGTCGACATGCCCATGTTTCTTGTCTAACTAAACGAACCCCAGAAGTACACGAACCTATGAACCGGTTAGGATTTATGCATAATTTTTACAGTGGATTGTGCACTGTCGTTTGATTGACTCAAAATTGAAATCTTGCATGAAAATTTTGTGACTATGTGGGCTTGTATCCAATCGGTTTACAAAATTGTACTAAAATCTTGTAAATTATGCCTTTAAGGCGGCTACTACTATTTTTATACCCTAGATGAAATCGCATAGGGTATATGTATATGTTTGTAACGCTTAGATATAATGCTGGTAAGGCAAAATTGATTGAACACCCACGCATAATATTAAAAGTTATTTGGATTTTTGCATGTTCGTCTGTCCGTCAGTCTGTCCTGATCGTAACTCGAGAATGCATTTACTTGAGAACTGAAATTTTACACACGGCCTCTAACCCTTTCGGTGCTATGGTAAATGGTACACTGGTGCGCTGTGGCTGCGGTTCGGGTACTGCGAGCGCTATGGGCCTATATACACGCACGTATGTTGTCGAGCTTTGGATCTGTTGAATGTAACTGATAAAGTCCGATTTGGATTTCATCGTATTACCCTTAATATGGCCCAACTCCGCTAGGGGGCTTAGAATTTTCAAAAATTCATATCTCGAGAGCGGAGCAGCCGGTTTTTCTGATTCAAATGCCAAATGAAGCTTAATACTTTTTATTTATCATAAAAAAATTTAGTAGCACCCAACAAAAACAATGTTTGTTAATAATAGTATTTCGTGATTTTACGGTAATCGGTTACTTTAAATAATCATAAAAATAAATACTTTGCGTAGGAGGGCTAGAGCAATGCCGTTTTTAGTGGTATTTGTGGTATTCGGAAGAAAATGATACGTTGAAAAAAATTTGCTTGTTGGGGGTGTACCACCCCTAATATGGGAAGAGAGTGTGATCGAGTGGCGGGGCTCTTTTTTTGATACTCCATACGGACGTTTTTACCGTCAAAAAGGTTTTTTTTGGCACTTGGGTCATATACACCCCTTGCTTCATTTTGCCCATCCTTTCCTTCGTATGCATTAGCTGTCTGTTGTGAACAGTTTTTGTTTGGGCGACAAATTTCTCCA
Organism: Dioctria linearis; assembly: GCA_963930735.1. Lineage (NCBI taxonomy): Eukaryota > Metazoa > Arthropoda > Insecta > Diptera > Asilidae > Dioctria > Dioctria linearis. The sequence continues at coordinate 170,111,160 of OZ005744.1, read as the reverse complement.
GTTGCTCGCGAGATTAAAATAAAGCCATTTTTTCACTCAAAAAACGTCCATTTTCCACTTAACTGGTTTCCTTTCCTTTCGAGTATCTCTAAAACTAATTATCGGATTTTAAAACTAATTAGATATGTGACTAATGCTTTAACGTTTATATTAAAATTTTTTTATATAGTCTCTTCTGTGTTAGACCAAATTGAGCTTTTTTCGGGTCACCTCAAATTATCTTGACACACTATGTAAATGTTGGATGAATTTCAATAATTCTGTTAAAAGGATCAGTTTTTATTGTACTGAAAAGTTCTTCAGAATATAAAATCCTATGAAATTGGTTATAATAATTTTTACTGTCCGACCAACCATTCTAGAAATAGGTACGAAAAACCACTTCAATAATGAAAATTGTACAGAGCGGTAATCATACAAAATTACATATGGGCATTTATCTAGCTAGGGTAAATGTCAGAATTGGTCTTAGACCAATTCTAGCTTATTTCAACTATCTATGTAGACGTGTTCTCAAGCACTGTTAAAATATATATTCGAAAATGAAATTTTTGTAGTGGCAACGCTACGTCCCGTTTTCGAACTGCAAATTACAATATTTTTGAAAAGGCCGTGTGCAAAATTTCAGCTTAAGTAAATGCGGTCTCGAGTTATCGAAATCCATTTTGCTCTATTATCATTATTTCTATGCGTTACAAATGGAATGACAAAGTATACCCTATGATTTCATCATATAGGATATAACAATTATGAGAGTTTCCAATTATGCACATGTTACATTCTCAATTTTGGTCCATAATTCTTTATTTTTGAGTTCTTGAATCTTGTTTGTCATACCTTAATACGCGCTTTTTATAATGGATAGAAGAACGCATTTCGAATCCTCTTTTACTCTGCTCCAAATCGTGGTAGTTTAGCAGATGTATTTTAATGTAGTTTCATACAACGGGGTATATGCTCGAGTTTTAATCGCATTATTGGTCTTTAATCCCCCTAGGGACTTTTTCGTAATCAGTACCCTTTTACAATAGAATTCAAAATTCGCAGATTTGCTTTAACTGATATCTGACCGGAGTTCCATATCCAGGATAAGCTTAAAAAAAGGCATATTGCTTGATGTCTTTTTCTGTACCACCAAGTGGTGGAAGTAATGTAGTTTGAGTTTATCCGTATGTATTTTTAATATGGTTTTAAACCAGTTGCTGAGAGATTTTCTATCGTCGTATTAAGGCCGAAATACAATGATGCCGACACAAAATTTACGACGACATATTAAATGTTGACCTAATGGCAATACCATGTTGCTGTACACAATGGCGCCGTCCGATTTTGTCGCCGTAACCAGAGTTGGGAATAATTCAACTTTTGTCGTCGTTGTCGTCGTAATTTGATTTTGACAGCTGGGAGTAATGAGCAAAAAATTACTTTAGAGGAGCAAGTAATTAATTTAGTGAGGGAAATGAAGTATTTTTATGCTAAAAGAAATCCTCAATATCGAAATACATATTTAAAAGAAAAAAAAATAAAGAATCATTGTTCATTAGACCTTTACATTTTTTTTATATCTTTCTCATTTTGTTAATAAATTTCAACAAATAATTTTACCACCTACATATTTTGATATGCCAACGAACATATAAAGATGTCGGTGTCATTGTGTTAATTCGGCGACATTTACGACGACAGTGTCGTCGTAATTGCAATGTCGGCATCATTGTGTTTCGGACTTCAAGGTCTTGGGGCCCTATTCTGCATTCTCACTCATTTATTACTGTATGAGAGCAGTCACTCAGTTCGATCTCACTCACCCACCATTTAGGTATTCTAGAAAACAAATGGAATGAGATGTACACTGTTAAATAAAATAATCCACCACATTCGTGGTGAATATTTTTGATGGGACTTTATATTTTCTATAGAGCCTAAACTACTATCCATACAGGAAAATAGTCTTCTAGTAATTTACAGCTTGGCTCCTTACCTTCCTAAGGGCTACACAGATAACTATGAATAGAGCTCTTAAAACATTATATAATATACCTTGGCTAACGTCTACAAACGAATTACTAAGAAGAACGGAAAAACTTAGTCTAAAGCAAATAATCTTCGTGGAGAAAGCTAAATTTGTCTATAAGTTGAAAAACAAAAAAATTAAAACAAACCTCAAAATCACTACGGCAACAGATCTCCATACGCACAATACAAGACAGAGGAATGATATAAGAGTAGAAGCAGCAAGGACAGAAAGGGTTCGTAAAGGATTATTGGCGACATCCAGTGAGATCTTCAACAGACTTCCTATTCAGATTAAAATCAGTTCGAATATAAACATCTTCACAAAGAAAGTAAGAAACCATATATGTAGTCTTCGTGAAATATGAATTATGAATTAGAACATGCTATTCTTATTAGGCTATATATAAGGAATAAATAGATTGTAGTTAATTAAATGAATTTCAACCTCTTTCTTAAACCAGCTAAGCTGTCTGAAAGGGGGATTTTGAAAAAAAAAGGATATTAAGGAATTGTAACTAAGGCTAATAGTAATAATGATGATAATGTTGACATTAGAATAAATAAATAAATAAATAAATATACCTTACTTAACAAAATAATAAAATAGTTTTTATTACAAAGTAACCTTACCATTTTACGTTCACTAACTCTCAGCTGAGTAATAATTGCATGTGTGTATGTACAGTCGGAGCTCGAATCTGTAGGCAGCTATATTCGATAGCATCAGCCCACGGTAGAGCGTCATATCGTAACCCCCGGAATATATGTAATACAAGCCATGAAGTCGCCGAAGGCACCGACACATTAAAACGCCTTAACGTGCCGGGTATAGCATGCAGTAAGAGCTCACTCTCACTGCTTTGTGTATACTCGTCATGGACGAAAAACTAAAATTTCATCTTAAACAGGTCCTAAAGCCCAGAACTGTCGCTCGCATAGCAAAATGAAGTTTAAACAAATTGCAGCGAAATATGTTTGCTTTCTAATAGTTTTAAAAAATATAGCATGTAGAACAAATTTACGGAAATTATAGCGTTTGAACAAAATACAAGCAACTTTTATATGAAAACCCCTTCAGTAAGACAAAGCAAGAAGACTGTGGATGTCACCTGCTGACCGGCCCGCTGCTCTCTTTTTTCGACTTTGTTCATGGCTTGTATATTCCGGGGGTTACGGTCATATACAATGATTACTCAGCTGAGAGTTTTTGTTTGAGGAATCGTAGTCATTTGGTTCAGATAAATTTTTTTATATAATTTTGTTAGGAAAGATATAAAAATTTTATTTCGATTCGGAAGATAAGAAAGCAAGCTTAAAATTATCAGAACACCATTTTTCCAGGGACCGAAAATAACTGTTATTTTGAAAATTAAAAAAATAAGGCTGGGATAAATTATGATCGTGGAATTTAGTGGAATATACCAAAAGATGTCTCGTGAATCCCATTTCGATTCCTGTAAAGCTTTTGAAAAAAGTTTTTTTTTAAAAAAAAAGCTAAAAAAACTAAGCTGGAAAGGCTTATTATTTTTTCTGGTAAAAATAAAAAGCCAATTTGACTTTTTATTTTTTCGAGCTGGAAGTAACAGGTTTTGAAGCCGGAAGTATAAAAGGTCAAGCTGACTTCTTATTTTCAGGGACCGAATCAGGTATGAATTTTTACGGAAAAAGCTTAATTTACTTGTTATTCCTGGCCGGTAATAGTTTTGAAGCTAGAAAAGCAAGGGCAACGGTTTGATACTTTTTTCGGTAAAAATATAAAAAAAGCGAACCCGGCTTTTTATAGCCAAGCTGGCTTTTTATTTTTACCAGAGGTGGACTCAGATTTTTTGATTGGGACATTTCTCTTGAATATTCTGTCTCTTCATGAATCAAATCACTTATTACCTCTGATTGATGATACTGAAATATATCGGTGATTGTCAGCGAATAAAATCTGAGTCCACCTCTGTGTGTGAAGAAAAGTTTATTTTCTACTTTTTCATGCGGCTTGGCTTCAGTTTTGTTTGAAAACTCGTTTTTACTTATTTTATTTTCTGCCTTTTTCACGTTAACTAAATTGTTATTACGTGCTGCATGGAGATATTTTAAAACAATTTTATGACGGCTGAAAAGACACTGATTTACCAGTTTTTCAAAAAATTTATTCGAGTAAAAACTATTATGCAACTCATTTCGCTCTGCAACTTTGTCTTAGGTTGCAAAACGCTCAAACGCTTCCTTGATCGGAAAAACTCCGGAAAAGCGTTTTACAGGAATTTTCCTCGATTTCTTCTGCAAGTTTTCACCATTGTCGGAGAGAAAGTAATGATGCCAGTTAATAGGGAACTTGATCCTGCATAATTTAGAAAACTTTTTTACCAGAAAAGTCGGAAAATTCCGGAAATTTTTTCGGAAAAATCGGAAAACTGCATTTTTCCCCAAACGGATTTATCACTAATCAAATTTGTACCAAATTTTCAAATGATTTTTCCCGATTTTCCGGGTTTTCCATGGCAATTTCCGGTTCAAATTTTGATAGATTCAATTGTCACGCGACATGGACCTTTATGCCAAATTTCAGCTCGCTGTGATGACGAAAAGTGGGTCTACGAGAGTGTCGAAAATAGTAAAAAAGAAATATACAGACAGACAAATTCGTGTACGAGTTAAAGGGACGGGCTGGCCTCAAAAATTTATCTTATCCCAGACAATACTCACATACTCACATGCAATTATCACTCAGCTGAGAGGTATTGAGCGTAAAATGGTAAGGTTATTTTGTAATAAAAACTATTTTATTATTTTGTTAAGTAAGGTATATAACAAGTGTAGCCTTTAGGAAGGTAAGGAGCCAAGCTGTAAATTACTAGAAGATTATTTTCCTGTATGGATAGTAGTTTAGGCTCTATAGCAAATATAAAGTCAATGTTAGGCACTTTCCTTAAACAAGAAACAACTGATTGACACTTCAAAAATATTCACCACAAATGTGGTGGATTATTTTATTTAACAGTGTACATCTCATTCCATTTGTTTTCTAGAATACCTAAATGGTGGATGATTGAGATCGAAGTGAGTGACTTCTCTCATACAGTCATAAGTGAGTCAGAATGCAGAATAGGTGCCTGCCCTGGTGTCTGTGGAGCCTGCAAGCAGAAATTTTTATATTCTAGATGAAATCTATATGGTATACTACTAAGTTTGTCATTTCGTTTGTAACTCACCGAACTTATGCTAGTAGAGCAAACTGAGTTGGACACCCACTCATAATATTAAAAATTATTTTGATTTTTGCATTCCGTCTGTCCGTCTTCACGATAACTCGAGAACGTGTTCATTTAGAGTGCTGCAACTTTGCACACGGGCTTTAAAAAAAAATAAAAACGAGTTTGATCTGTTGAGTAAGAATGTTTCAAAATTACAAATCCGACGAAATATCATCATACAAAGATTATAAAAATATATCGAAATGGTCGAAATTCGCTTCCCTTCGTAAGGGTATTATATCACACCACTGAGTTATAACAATGGAATGCGCGTATATTCATTTTCCTATAGTTAGGAAAGCATGGCACAAGCTTTATAGTTCTCTCTTTCGCCTTATGGCAGAGTTGGGGCATAGAGAAGCAATAACAGAGTTGAAAAATATATGGCAGCAATATTCCCTCGATTTTAAAAGCTCACTTTAAAAGAGCTTTTGAATTGACTATGATGATATTGCCATTTACTGTGCTCGGCTTGTATCCATGTCACACACAGTGCAGTGTGCGTGCATACATCTCAGCGAAGCAGACTTTATGCTGTTCGATGTAAGCCGGCCGATAGATGACTTGACTACTGATCGCTTAACACTATCGAATGAGTTCTGGATGTGTTGCTTTCAGACGAGCCATGTTCTATTAGAAGTAGATTAGGGGCACTTGAGCAAAAGCTCTGTGGCAAAATTTTCAACATACAGTTTTCTACTCTGATACTGTTTGCTCTATGATTGGAGCTACCAATACAAAATATTGCATTCTGGAAAGTTTGCTTATGCCATTTGATGTTTTTATGTTGGCTACTTGCAATCACCTCAGAAGGAATAAGGTAAAGATAGTGTTCACCATGCTCCGTCTCTCTTCCCCATAAGCAGGATTCAGTTAAGAATAACTTTTGAAAATTAAAGTCTGAATGAGTTTAATTCCTTATAAGCGATTAAAATATCACTTGGGCACAAGAAATATATTTTTTTAATTTAATTCGATTTTCGGATGTAAGATTTCATCTGAGTAGTTGAGTTTTACATGTTTTTTTATGTAGTCGTTTTAAAGGGTGCTATATAACGGTGATATACAGAAACACAATATTTTTTGTGCCACATGAAATAACAAATCGCTCAGTCCATTGTTATAAGTCAGTGTATCACACTAATTTATCCTGCTTGAACGACACCACTCCCAATTTCTTAAATGCAGAATATATGTATTCAAGACATGCGAGAGTCTATTTTTGGTATAAAAGCAATTTCTCGACGGGCTGCCTATAGCCTATAGTTTTCTTTTTCCCATACGGGAATCGAACGCACATTTTTTAAAATCGGTCATTAACGATTCTAAATTAAATCAATCTTTTTCTTCTTTTCCTAGGAAACCAAATAATATGTTACTTGAATAAACTGTTTTCCTCTTCAATTTCGAGATTTGGCACAATCAGCTCATACAACCCCTTTTTCATTGCATCTACATGCCAATGAACATTACTTACAATCATATCGTTATTTTAAATTGAAGTTTGTAACGGACACACGAGTAGTCAGACGAATTATACCATATGGTTTGTTTTTTTTTCGTAAATTTAACCAATCAATGGTTAGTTATATCGCCAAGTCTCATTATTGAATCAGTCTGCTTTATTTCATATTAAACGAACCACAGCATTGCTAGCCTGACTTGCTTATATTGCACCTTACCTGCTTTAGTAAATAGGCCACTCAATAAAGACATTCACATTAATTCCAAAAGTTTTTAAATTTTGATGGAATGTTGGGTGAGGTAAAATAACTACAAATTTAATTTTGTAACCATCACCGAAGTCCGGAGCATGCGCAAAATTGCTGAAAAACAAAAGTTCTTTATAATTTCCATAAAAAAATCCAAAAGTCCTGTAAACTTAAAGCAATGCTTACTCTTATATTTTCCATAATGTGTTAAATTTGCAAGTAATTTCGCTCCCCAGAATATCATTTTTGATTGCAAAATAATGTTTCTATTAGTTATAAAAATAAAAAAAATTACAAAAGTACTGCAAATTGGTAGAATAACTGTTGCGATATACCTCAGCACCTGTACCAATTTGCAGCCTTTTATGTTGCCAGTAATATATTTTTTTATATCGATGAATCAAGAATTGCTTTTTGGCTGCCATCTTGAAAAAAAAATTGACGAAAGTTCTGAAATTGGGTTGCAAATGTTAAAACTTTGTTGGTCATAATCTGCTAAGTTTGCAACTTCAGACAAGGTCCGCAAACTAAAAAAAAGAAGATTTAACAAAAATAATCAACAATTAGTATTTTGTACTTTCTGCAGTCGTTCAAATATTGTAAAAGCTTTGCAAATTTTACATAGTCCTTCGTATGTCCTGCCGATCAGAATATAAATTTGCAACCCTTTAGCTTTACGTTCATGGTAGACAACGGCCAAATTTAAAAATTCATTTAAAAGCAACTTTTAAGATGATTTCGAATGTAGAAACTAAGAATTCTAAAAAGACATTTGAATAGCATATTTAAAGGATTAAATGAATATATGTTCTGTATTTACGGGCTTTCATAGACCATTTATAACTTTTTGCCAAGTTTTTATTGAATTAAAGTCGAAATTTAAAGTAATGTTATTTATCTTGCCCTCTCTTAATGGCGCCTTAGTGGTTTCATATCCCAAAAATTTTGATGATTTGCAACACAACTAGTAAAATTCGGGTTATAGAGACGTGAAAGAGGCAAACAAGAAAAATTGTGATAACACGGAATAAAACATTCTTGTCATATCGATAGGGTAAGAGTACAAATTAGTAAATACAGATACGCCTTAAATACGATCTAGTATATCAAATTTGAAATCAGCTACACTTGTAAATACGTTACGGAGGTCACAAGGTCTACTTTAAAGAACCACGCTAAACTACGACTCAAACAGAAAGTTTTCACAAACGGTTCAAGGCTTTATAGGAGCCCTGCAAGGTTCTATACTCGGCCTATTCATTGATTATATGCTGTTAGTCGTTCAGCTTGTATGTACATTCTCCAATAGTATTTTGACTTAAGAAATTTTGTGACCATGTGTAAGTTCAAATGTAGAAAGCTTATGTTTGTTTAAGATTATTGTGGTCTTCTGCTGGTATCCTGCCCAGTTTAGCCTCATGATGCTTGTTAAATCACAATTGCTACTGATCTTTTATTTACTTAGTTCCCTAAACCTGCTCTGTCTTATGCCATCCACCATAATTAATCTGAAAAATGGCGGGAGCTCGATACACCCAAAAATGAATTCTCCACTTTTTCCAATAGAATTCATGCCATAAGTTTAATCCATAGCATATACAATTATAAATATGTATGTACAGTGAAACCTCTTTTATCCGGAACTTTAACATCCGGAAACCTCTAAACTCCGGAAATTTTTTCCTCCTGGTTAAATTTTTGGTTTTATTCTTTTATCCAAAAAGACCTTCAATATCCGGAAAATAATTTTTTGCTACAAGGCAAAATTTATTCCGAGATTTCTTAGAAAAATTCTTTCTACTACCTTGCCAGCTAAAATTTCTTGGAAAAACTGACGGTTTTTCTTTTGGAATATTACTTACACTAGTTTCTTACGTTGCGTTATTTTCAGTTATGTACCTACATCAATGTTAAAAGCTTTTAAGAAAACTTGTCACGTGTGAGTTTAGTGGGGACGATATCTGCTTAAATATGAATTCAGGTTCAAATAAATAGGTTCGTAAAGTTTTATCTATTAAAGATAAAATTGAAATTATTAAAAGTATTGAAAAATATGTAGACATAAGCAGCCTTCCTAAAAAATGTACTGTCGGATTATCTACTATTTATGATATTCGCAAAAATAAAGATAGAATTTTAAAGTTTTTCTTAGAAAGTGTTTCTACGAAAGAAATGCAAAAGCGAAAAACTTAACGAGGTGCTGAAAATCCCCAATTAAATGCAGCACTATTTTAGTGGTTCCGTCAACTCGAAGTGAGGGTGTGTCGATATCCGGAAATATTTTAATAGAAAAGGCTAAAGATTTTCATAAGAAAATGAATCTTCAATCAAGATGTGAATATTCTCAAGGCTGGTTACACAAGTTTAAAAACAGACATGGAATACATGGACTAGTAGATCAGATAAAAAGAGTGATTTTAATTTTATTGCATTGAAGATACATATCTACATATAGCTTATGTTACGTATGTGTTTAGGTGAAAATATGTCTACGGATTACGAAGCTGCCACTTTATTTGTTGATGAGCTCGACGAGCTAGTTATAGAGGAAAACTTAACAGCAGAACAGGTCTACAATGCAGATGAGACAGGACTGTTTTGGAGAGCTTTACCTCGTAGCACGCTTTGGTCTGTAGCAATGAAGTTTCTGTTGATGGATCCAAAGTCTCTAAGGAGAGAATAACAGTCCTTGTTTGTTCAAACGCAGTCGGATGCCATAAGTGCAACCTACTTGTTATTGGGAAAAGCGCTCATCCACGTGCCCTAAAAAACCTTAAAGAACTTCCTGTTTTATATACAACGAATAAACGTGCGTGGATTACACAATCAATCACTTTAGATTGGTTCAATAACAACTTTGTGCTAGAAACAAGTGAACATTAAAAAAATATTGGCCTTCCTGAAAGCAGTAAAATTCTTTCAGATGTTTCAACCTTCAAAACGAAAAATGTGATTGTTAAATATTTACCGCCCAATTGTATATCGTTAATTCAACCATTGGACCAGGGTATTATAAGGAGTTTTAAATTTCACTAAAGGAAAAAATTAATGCGAAGTTTTATAAATATGGATAACAAAACTATTGGACAATTTCAAAAGGAATTTAACATCAAAGATTCCATTTGGTGTATCTATCGTGCCTGGGATAGAGTACAATCTACTGTCTTGAAAAATACCTGGAACAATATTTGGCTTCCTGAAAATGAACCTACTGAAGATAATGACCATTAGTCTTGGAATAGCAAGATATGTTAGAACAGATAAGGACTTGCATTGATACGCCCGGGTTGAACGTAGAAATAAGCCAAGAAAGTCTCAACGAATGGATTAATTGTTATACTAATTTAATAGTGCACGCTGCCTTTACAGACGACGAAATTTTTACTATGTGTTCGATTAAACCGAATGACGACGAAGAAAGTGCAAGTGAAACTTATGACGTAGTAATTGTTGCAAGCAGTATAACATTAACGGAAGCCATTGACACTTGTGGAAAATTAATAACATTTTCAGAAACGAAAGCTTTTGTAACCCAGCAAGAAATTATGACTCTTTATCAAATGCAAGACAAATTAATGAATGAGAAACCAAAAACAAACAACTTTGGATAAATACTTTGAGAAATGAACACAAAGACATTTTTTTAGGTTTCCTTATTGTACTTTTCTTTTCAATTCAAATATCATTTTTTGATATGTATACATAAGATTTATAAAATAATGGATATGGTTATTTGTTTTTTTAATTACATTCATACCACATAATACTATTCACTTAAGATAATTAAAGAGTAATTAATTGAAATGAAATTGAGAAGTTTTTTATTTTACCCCTTTAATCCGGACAATATAAAGTTCTGATAGAATATTCTGGATAATCGAAAGTATCTATTAACCGGAAAATCGTTTATCCGGAAAGGCACGGTCCCGAGCATTCCGGATAAAAGAGGTTTCACTGTATTTCTTATTTCAATTTCACATGTTATGGAATGAATTAGAGGACTTCCAGATTGCTCTACAATTTGTCGCAGGATGGTTATTTAATCTATGCATCCATGCATTCATTTAAATCTAGATTGTTCCTCCTGCATGTTTTCCTCTATTTTACCTTCTAGTTTTTTCGGGAGCTTCATATTTCTTCTTATATCCCACAGAGTAGATTTAATAGTTCTGATGGAATTCCATCAGCTCTTTCAGTTTTGTTGTTTCTATAGTCTCTGTTTGTTTTTATTTGCTAGATGAAATCTGTAATGTATACTCCTTCGTAGGGTTGTCATACAAAAGTTTCGTTTTTCACTATATATTTGGACACTGCCTGTGCAGAGAAATAAGAGATTTCAAAAATGGACTAAATCTGCCAACCTCTTCTTGATGTTGCCATACATATGTAAATTTGGTTTTTTAGGTATACTGTGAAAATGATCGGTTCTAGACGTTTTTCAGAATAGAAAATCTTATGAAAATTGGTATAATCATTTTTACTGTCTGACCTTCGAGCAGGAAACTAATGGAGTAGGCATTGTGTATAAAATATATCTACATGAGCGTAACCAAAATGCCGTTTTATGTGTGCGTGAGGTTCGGCCATATTGGACCCTGACTGTCAGATTTCAAAGCGGGAACTTGGTACTTTTGTTTTTCTTGTTTGGTACCTTACGTGTAGACGTAGTAAGATACAGGAAAAATGAAAATTGTCCAATTAACTTGGATTTTTATATTTTCCAGATTACTAACTGATATAAATATATTTTTTTCCATCAGTTTCCGCCCAAACAAAAGTCCCAATGAATTTGTTCAATGAGAACATGTGTGTTATGATATACATATATTTGACACTACGCGAATATCTAATTGATTTCGCTTTGTATCATACTTCCACTTAAATAATATTTAAAATCTCCCGCCAATAATTAGCATGGCGAATCTATATCCAGAGAAATGTTTTCGACTTCACTGGTGTATCCACACAACTTAAAAGTGGTTACACTCTGTTACGGTTCATGTCAACCAACGTAGTAATAACTAAAGGAGATGCAATCATATGTACGATCCGTGTACATGAGCGTACCTAAAATTGCCCTGCATTTGCGTATGTTTCATTCCGCCATTTTTGGTCTTCGGTGTCAGATCCATTCTTAGGTTTGGTTTGATTTGGGCTTGACGCATTGACGCAGGAAAACACATGAAATAACCGTAGGGGCACGAAGCAAAAATTACTCAAAAACTTTTTATCACTGAACTTTTCTTCTTAATTATTAACTTTTTTATGTTCATGTTTGCAAATTCAGTAAATACTTTTAAGTATGTGGAAATAAAAGCGATTAAAATTGCGAACAGGTTGTACAATTGTGTATAGGTGTACAAATTTTACGGCGCTTATGTACAAACAATATCAGTGTCAATGTGTTAGAAATGGGTACGTGATATTTTCTCATTTGCATCTCCCTTAGTTCTTACCTCGTTGATGTCAACTCCATTTAGTTTCCTACTCGAAGTGTCTGACGAACCATTCTGGAAATAGATGCCAAAAACCACTTTATGGCTTGTTCACGAGCGCGATTTATCGCATGCGACAGAGCTCTGATTGGCTGCAGTAATGTAGTTGTCGCTGAACATGCTTACTCTTTCTACGTTTCGTGCGATACACAAATTTATCGCAACAATGCTCTTAGTTTGGTGCGATTTTCACCTTAACCTCAACATTTACATACATATGTTTACATTTGTAATCGGATGCTAAAGCCCCGTAGTGATGTCAAAATTTATTATAATATGTAAATATATAAATATAAAAACATAAATATATGTAAATTTCACACAAATATGTCCTTGCCACTACAAAACTAAACAAATTAAGTTGTAGCCTCTGTCAACCTGGTGAGCGTATCGCGCGATAAAAACCAGTCGCAAATAGAGATAGATTTATAGAAAGAGCAGGATGTCACCAAAATATCGCACGTATTGTATCGCGCTCCTGAACAGGGGTTTACCGATCAAACTTGCGCAGCGGGACTATATGAAATTACATGCGGGTATTCATCGTAAGAATTGGTCTTATTGTTAGTCAATTCTAGCTTTTTACTTGCTTCTCTTTCGGATGAGGTGTTCTTCTTGCTTGACTCTACTGTTGTGACTGATGCTGCTCTTTTTATTCGTTTTGTTGATTTTGTTCGAGTTTTCTCTGTAGTTGTGAATTTTTTCTTGTGTCGATTTTCTTGTAGTCTGCACATATTAGCTGTGTTCTTTAGTGTACCTTGTTATAGAACTCCCATATACTGGAGAGAACAAATTGCTCTGTCGATTGAAGCGAACTATTTGTACTGTTCGCTTCATCTATAAATTTCTATGAAAATGTATGAGGCGTTCTTTTGTGTATATTTTGTTCTGCCCTGTTCTGCGGACACAAAAGAACACAGCTATTATTTTCTTCAGATTGTTTTTGAGCACTTTACAACAAAGTCATTTATTAATTATGATAATTTAAAGGGCTTTATAATTTAACAGTTCATATCAAATGAAAGGCTGCTTAGGCCCTCAATTGAATCAATAATTATAAATTGAATCTTGTCCGAAAATTCCACTGAGGCAGTTCATACATGATAAGTATGCTAGTCCTTTCAAAGGATCATAAATTTCCCCGAAATGGCGGGCGTAATTTCTCTCCTGTCGTTTGACAATTTTCCGTCATGTATAAAATTTTTATAAAGATAATTCTTATCCAATTCTATAGTAGGTGCTGTGTGCTTTTTAAAAGATGTTAGGAGAATTTTTTTTTTTATCCAAGTATGTCCACTATTAGCAACTAGGTTGAGATGTTCTTTACAAGTGTTCCTATCATCAACGATTAAATGGTTGCTATTATCAAGATAGAGTTTGTAAAATTATACATAATATATCGACACTTAAGAAACAATACCTCTCTATTTTTGTCAGGGGAAGGTTTTGTTTTTGGGATGAATGACGGTTCGGGTCTCAATCGTCTTCCGGTGTTTCATGTCCTCAAATCAAATATTTGTATCATAAAAATTTTGTTTGAGGATACAAGACGTTAGGGGACGACGGAAGTGCGGGCTGTCATTCCAGTCCACGATTCCCCGAAATTTGATAGCAACGATCCATCGAACAGTTCTGTTCAACTATGCACGGATGTTTTTTTTTTAATTTCCTGTAAAAATTCCTATAACTTTGTTTTATATATTTCATTAGTCTAAATAGTTTGTCTTATTCGATTAATGTATGTCGTTCTGATTGAATCAAATTAAAAAAGCTGGTCTCTTATTAATTAACATTAAATAAAATGCAAGCTTTTTTGTATTTTTGATCTTTTTTTCAAGTTTATTCATAATAAAGTCCAATAAAAGTTCTTCGCAGTCTATAAAAATCCAGTAAAAGAGACTGGAAATTATGTGCAAGCCATTATAAAACGCAAAGCTCTGAAGCGTTCAGTAAAATAATTTAGTTATTTAAACCACCTAATTGTCTCCAGCTTGCATTATAAAATGAAAAAATAATGTGCTTCTTATAAGTATGACGAAAAAATAAGTTTTACGGTTTTTTTGTCGACATTTCGAAAAATTCCAAATTTTATTTATTTTCTGTTTTTAATATTCATAAGAAATTAGTTTTTAACGGTTATGTTAGCAATTTTTCGTGTCCGAAAGTCGATGTACCCTCTTCACTAAAGTCTCAAAAGATAACGTACATTAGGAAATTGTTATTTCGCTTCAAAATAACAAATATACGACATGTCGCAGTTAAGTAGTTTGTGAGAAGCAATCATTTTCAGGAATCAATTCAAACAACGAAAAAGTATAATAGACTTTTTGAAATATGAGGAAAATGTTGTTGTTTTAATTTATTATGCTAGTTTTATTTGATTTTTATTTTAATTTTCATTTATATTTACTGATATATAATATATATATCTTTTTCTTTTTGTAGTAGCAGCAGTCAAGTGGAACTTTGTCCTGTTAGCTCTGCTGTATAGATTAGATTTGTGGAGGGTTGTGCAAACCTTGCACTTACTGCAAGCTGAAAGATCTATTGTGAGTTTGCTAAATAAACTCCAATGAACAATTTTTGTCCTATATAAAGCTCGGAGCTTTGCTAGGGAGTAAATCTTGTAAACTTAAAGTATCATAAGAAGCCAGATTATTGTCTCACCGAATTCCCAGGGAATAGCACTAGAAGCTTATAGCGATAAAGTGAAGAATCCCATATCATGCTCGGGGAATAAAATTTAGTGTTGATATAAGAATAATAATTCCTGTAAAATATTTATATCGTAATATCATATTGTTGCTCAGAGCTTATATAAAAATAGGCTGGATAGCTGGGCCAATAATAGTGGTTTGAGGGTGAATCCCTCGAAGACGAAGCTAATCCTTTGTACAAGAAGGAGGCGGGTGCAAGATTTCAGACTTCCAATGCTGGGAGGAGAGGAGCTTACTCTCTCCAGTGATGCGAAGTATTTGGGTGTCGTCCTCGATTCCAAACTGAGCTGGAAGGCTAATCTACAAGAACGCGTCAAGAAGGCCAGTGTGGCCTTCTACACGTGCAAGAGAATATTTGGCGGAAACTGGGGATTAAAACCCAGGGTGGTACACTGGATGTACACAGCCATAGTTCGGCCCATCCTCTGCTACGGCTCTACGGTCTGGTGGACGGCACTGACGAGGAATTGTAACCTTGATGTGCTGTCAAAAATCCAGAGAGCCGCCTGTATGGGTATAGCTGGATGTCTGTGCACCACGCCCACGGCGGCATTGGAGGTAATGCTTGACCTATTGCCGCTGGACCTTTATTGTAAGGGTGTGGCGGCAACTAGTGCTGTCAGGCTGAGAGCGGGGGGCTGTTAGACGGAGAGGGGTTTTGGGCACTCCAATATACTCCAGAAGGTAGACTGCAGGGTAGAAACAGACTATCAAGTACCCATCCTGGCTTTTGGTGGAGGTATCAATGCAACGATACCCACCAGGAGTGACTGGGAGGGGATGAGGTGGTCGTTACATCCGATAATTCTATATTTACGGAGGGCTCCAAGACGAGTGCGGACACAGGGGCTGGAGTGTACTCTAGAGATCTCCAGTGGCACGAGTCTTATAGACTGCCTGACAAATGCAATGTTTTTCAGGCAGAGCTCACAGCGATATATCAGGCGGCAACATTGTTATCCATGTGCAGAGAGCCCGCACGGCACATCTGCATATATAATGATAGCCAGGCAGCCATCAGGGCGCTGGATGCTGGGCTGGTAAAATCAAAATTGGTGCAGTTATGCAAAACCAGGCTTGAGGAATTGACTGTAAGGCACAAGGTGACCCTAAGCTGGGTACCTGGCCATAAGGATATCCAGGCAACGAGATGGCTGATGAGTTGGCCAAAAGGGGCTCCGAATTGGATACCTCCGCAGCTGTAGCTTACATGAGGATCCCAATAGGAGCCTTAAAAGAGGAAATCATCAGGGACGTCTATCTAAAGGCAGGCCTCCGATGGACCAGTAGGGATACCTGTCGTATTGCGAGGCAATTGTGGCCTGCATATGACAGGAAAAGGACAAGGGAACTGCTTAATAGCAGCAGAGCAAATACCAGGAATCTAGTAGGGGTCATGACGGGTCACTGGGCCATAGGGGACCATGCTAGAAGATTGGGAATAACCCTAAAAAAAATTGTCTTTTTTTTTATTACAAATATGGCCGTCCAAATAATCAGTAAATATGGCTACTAGGTAGGGGTACATAAAAAAGAGATGTTATAGGGTTTCAGTTCTACCTTAAATATTATAAATCTTAATATAACACACAAAATTTCATACCACGAAAAAAAAATGGAATCTATTTGATTCTACTTGTTTCAGATTTTTCAATTACAAAACATGACGATCATGTTTTGTTTTTTATTATGTATTAAGTTTTCCGAGTTATGTTGAAGGCTTCAAGTTCATTCATATTTTATGTATTTTCAGAACGCCAACAGAGTATCTCAATGAATGAAAAAATAAAAGAATAAATCTTTAGTCCTATTCGTTCCTCTCCGGTTCCAATGTATGTGTTCTTAGAATGCTCTTTTGAACTAAATATAACCATAACGGATGTAACTACTAGATCATATTTATACTGGAAAATTTGTATACAAATTTAGACAAACGAACCTTTAGGATCAAGTAGGAATCTGTTCTCCTAAACGAGGTTAGATTCAAAGTAACCTTGAAGATAAAACGAATTCAACAAAAATTATAATGAAATCGGAGAAAAAAAACTAAAAGAAACAATCGTATCGTACATGAATTGCTTCTAATTTAGCTGTATCGTTTCGTGGCTATTATAACAAAATTAAAAAAAAGGGTAAGTTATTAGAGCATGCCTACTAAAACGGGAACGGTTGAACTTTGGACCATCACTCCAGTGTTACAAACATATATGTATATATATGTATATGTATGGAAATATGTATACATATTCACAATTCACGTTTCAAAAGTTCGTTCCTCGAACGATTCGTTTCGAAATGTAAATCGAATCCAATTCCCCGATAGAACTGATTGTTTGATCCTCTAAAACATGATCCAAAGTTGTTTTCTCAGTCCGACGAGTTCAATTGACTTCAGAAAACAGAGGATCTTGTCATTATCTTAGAAGATCTCCTATTCGTGGCTGAATAATTAAGAAATATTTATACTGAGGAAGGTTTTACGTTGCATTTTTTTTTTATGGGATGAACATTCTTCATGAAGCGATGCTGTTTGTATTAGTAGTCATAACTTCATTGATGATGGTACTTTTTTGAATTTATGGGACGAACATTTGGAACGTTTTTAGCTTCTGTGAGTATCTTACAAATTTTCTGGTGCAATTAATACTTCCTTATATGTATGTAGGAAGACACTTTTCGGTTAATAAAGGGTTGACATTGTGTGGTATCTTTGATGTTGGCCTAGTGTAATCTTGTGCTGTATATTTCGGTATATATTTATATATGTGTGCAGGGAAGCGACACTTTTAATCGGCTCTATATTATACATATGTATATGTACATATATATTATGCGATGATTTCCTTTGAACTCACAGATGTATTTTTCCTTTTACGGTTTAACAAAACCCTCGAGAATACTTCACAAGCCATGAAACAGACTCCCTTACTCCCACATGAGAGCCCCAACGGAGTCCTAACATTCTAAAATATTTTCAGTGTTCTTATGTAAAACTGAGAAAAGTTTGCTTTGAATAGCTCTTGCGTCTAAAACTACTATTCATACAGAAAAATGGTCTTCTGATAATCTTAAGTTTGCTTTCTTATCTTCCGAACCGAAATAAAATTTTTATACCTTTCCTAACAAATTTTTTTAAAAAAATGTTATCTGAACCAAATGACTACTATTCCTCAAACCAAAACTCTCATCTGAGTAATCGTTGTATATGTCGCTGTGCCGTCATGGCAAAGTTAACCTAATGACAAGTTAAGAAGCTGGTGATATTTCCGAGTGTTTTACATTTAAAATGCACACGGCAAGAAAAGGAAGAAAGAAAGAAAAGAAATCGAAAAAAATCAAACTCTCTTTAAAAATTTTGTGAATAAAGATAAAAAATGTGAAAACGCAAATTGCATGCAACGAAACAGAATGGCAAATGTTTCATTTTTGTAAATAAATGAAAAGGGACGGAGTTTTCACGTTTTAAGGCCGTGACACATTAAAAGCAGAAAGCAGCGACAGAAGCAGAAATTTTACATTTCTGCTTTGCCAACCACATTGAAAGCAGAAGCAGAAAACAGATACTTGTCAACTACAAATGTCAGGTACAAGATGTTATAACTTCGAAAGATTCGACGTTCGACAATTTATCTATAGTCGGTATGTTGTAACAGTTTCGACAGGCGATAATTTCGATAGAATATCACTGAGTTTTGCTGAGAGTGATAGTACAAGCGAAGATTGAAATATGTATGTAAATTTAAGAAATTAGATTTATATGTTCCATTTTTTTTTAATTTATTCAATATAAATGATTTTAGATATTAATTATATAGATTCTGTAAACTTGAAGTTATAAAAGTTGTAAGAATATTTCTTGAATGCTAAAATTAATAAGGCAGTACATTTTGTTAGGCATATCCATAACATAATACCGTTGCCTTAAAAATTTTCTTTTGTCCCGGTAATTAATAATTTCTTTGTCATTTTTGTTATCCTCCACAAATAAAGCCACTGCGCCTGAAAAATTCATAAATTCCAATTTTATTATTATTAAAATTTATCAACAACTAGAAAAAGAATCTATAAATGTCATTTGTGTTAGGGGAAAAAATTCGGAAATCATTTCGAAACAAGCAAAATCGCCTGTCGAACGAAAATCTTATAACATACAGCCAGATCGAAATCTTCGCTTCGATGATCGCTTTCGATGCGAAGTTATAACATGTCGCCACAGGTGTTATAATTTTCAAGAATTTAATGTTAATTTGTTATATCTAACAAAATTATTTATTTTGTCCTCCATAGACATTTTGTTTTTCGCGCATCAACCTCTTTGACAATTTTAAAAGAAAGGACGCCAACAATGAAATAAAAATTTTAGCTCTCTTTATATTGAGTAGAAGCAGAATTTTTTAGATTTGATCAACTTTCAAGTTCTGCTTCTGCTGCTGCCGCTGCCTCTGCTTTCAATTCTGTTAGTGCTCTTACTCTCATACAATGCTCCCGCGCTTTTGTAAAACCGGTTTCCATAAAATATTGACAATGTTTTGGTCACATGTTGTTGCTGTAAAAGGAAACATGTTGTTGCTGTAATCCTATGATATTCGAACAGCACGTGTCTCTGTTTACATTCGTTTTGCTATGAAGAGATTAAGTGGGAGAACTCAAGCTAGATTCTCTGATATTTTCGAGAAAAATGAGAATTTTATTTGAGAGGAATTTTACATCTCCTTTCAGCATCTGGGCCAAACCGAAATTTTTTTCCTTCTTAAAAATGGGAAGTAGTGTGACCTGATGTACATTATTATGAATAGGTTGAAAGGATTTTGAGGGATTTAATAAGATTTTGTCGTTCGGGTAATCCTACGTTCTCTCGATTTTTGTTTTTAACTCGTTGTCTCAGTTGCATTACAATAGTGCATAGCCAAGTTCTTTTCCCCCATTAATGCAAAAGACGAAAGTATATGAAATTACTTGTTTCATTCTAAAAAGCACCAGAAATTTACCAATTTTGATCTACAGCTTCTTAACTTGTCATTAGGTAAACTTTGCTCATGGCATGTCGTGGTTTGATGAAATCCAATGTAGCTGCCTACAGTTAGGATTCCGCCTGCACATACACACATGCAATTATTATTCAGTTGAGAGTTAGTGAGCGTTAAATGGTAAGGTTACTTTGTAATCAAAACTATTTTATTATTTTGTTAATTAAGGTATATAGTAGGTGTAGCCTCCTTTGAGAAGCTAATGAACCAAGCTTTAAAGTCCTAGACGACGTATGGATAGTAGTTTAGGCTCTATAGCATATATAAAGTCAATGTTTGACACTTTTCCATAAGTATCAATATAGAACATTTTAGAGAACGGACTCCCAACACACACATATATATAGATGTCTGTTTCATGGCTTTGGAAGTATTCTCGAGGGTTTGGGTTTACACATATTTCGATCTTTAAAAAAGTTTAGTCAAAAAGAGAACTACATCTTCCTCCACTGATATAACGTGCGGGATATTAGGTATGCCTGTTCTGCTTCAGCTAAAAGTAATAATAATTGAAGGAAAAATCTCCTCAGACGTGGGAGTAGCTTGTGAATGTATCGGGAAGAGAAAAAACGATTTAAAATATAAACTTTGTACGCATTTTATGTATGTATGTATTATACTTGTTGTGTATCACAGGATAAATTTAACTTTGTATAAATTATCCTGCATTTACTCGGTGTGTGTCACCAAATCATGAATAAATAACTAATAAGAAAACGGCATATCGGGTGAAAACCTAAGTTACTCAGCAAAATGTATTAGTGTGCTGTTTGTATTCGTTTCGTCATGGCAGTAATGAAATCGTGACATTTTGAAGGGGGACATTTGTTATACAGGGTGTTTCCCCTTAGGGGGTCCATAGAGCGGGAGGTGATAGTACTCACCTAGACGAACCAAAAATTGTATGGCAGGAAGGGGGCAATATCAACCGTTTAGGAGTTACAGGGTGATTCATAAAAAAAGCTAGGTTTTCACAAAACACCCTGTATCTTAAAAACTACAGGGCGTATGGTCACAGTTAAGGGATCACTGTATGCAGAACTTCATGGCCTATCCAACGACATCTCAACCAGCCCCGTACCCCTCTCCCCACAGAAGTTATGAAGGTCTAAACTAAAAATTTCGGATTTTCTTTCCTTTTTTTTACTTTGACCTCTATTATTTTTGCAAAAACTGTAAACTGTAGACTCTCCTCTTTAATATGACCTATTACACCCAATGTGCTATCTGAAGCCCTTTAAGAGTTATTAGCTCTAAACCTATTCTCAAACCTATTTTCAAACCTATTCTCAACGATAATGTGTTCCCTTAGCACGTCATTTTATAAAATATCGTCTTTTTTCGGTGTGACCTGAATAGGTTATGAGTTAATAACTGTTTAACGGCTACAGTTAACACATAGGATGTAATAGGTCAACTTAAAGAGGAGAGTCTGCAGTTTACAGTTTTTATAAAAAGTTAACGACCTTTTTGCAAAAATAATAGAGGTCAAAGTAAAAAAAAAGGAAAGAAAATCCGAAATTTTTAGTTTAGACTTTCATAACTTCTGCGGGAGAGGGGTATGGGGCTGGTTGAGCTGTCGTTGGAAAGGCCATGAAGTTCTGCATACAGTGAGCCCTTAACTGTGACCATACGCCCTGTAGTTTTTAAGATACAGGGTGTTTTGTGAAAACCTAGCTTTTTTTATGAATCACCCTGTAACTCCTAAACGGTTGATATTGCCCCCCCCCCCCCCCCTACCATACAATTTTTGGTTCGTCTAGGTGAGTTCTATCGCCTTCCGATCTATGGACCTCATAAGGGGAAACACCCTGTATATACAGGGTGTTCCGTAAATGTCTTTAATCCTTTAAGGGGATGAAAGTAGAGGTCATTTGGGTGAAAAAAGCCTAGATACTTTTATATCGAACTCCGCTGGGTTTTCGAGTAAATCGATAATATCGATTTTCGAGATTTTGCATACCTCTTCAGAGTAATTTCGTTATAAGTGCTATTATAATTAATGGATTGTGACGTTCAAACCTTTATTTAAAAGAACACATATTGGCCTTTCTAAGAATGTATAATAAGTTATAAGTGTGCCTTCAATTATTTAAAAAAAAAAAAACAGTTTTCTCTAGAATTTTTTATTTCACCAAAATTTGTGTCGCGCTTCAGTGTACATTTATTCGAAATATCACCATTGCACGAACTTGACAAAACTATGATAAAATTTGCGCATTATGTTCCCTTTCTAAAATGATCTCCCTAAGTGCTATCAACAATAACAATCAAAAGTTATAAGCAAACATTTGGAAGATGTGTCCATCGAGCTAATCTTCAGTTTTTTCGTAAGATTCTATCTCCTCCTACAGTTTTTAACCTACGACAACCATTTATATGTCATTGTTCGGCAATCTTAACTGGCTATTAGGATACTTTTCGATTTCGAAAATGGAGGGGGTAATTACGAAAAAACACTTTTTTACCAAACTTGATATTTACGTAGATTTCTTATTCCGCATCTTCATTTTTGCCGGAGGGGCAAGCTCTGGCAGGGGCGGGAGTTCAAAGTTTCAACTTTAGGCGACTATATTTGAATAAAAACCACCAAAAATGTCTTTTCGATTTATGAATCTAGGACTTACTTGCTAGAGCAATGCTTGGTTGAGAAAATATAGCCGCTTAAAGTTGCAACTTTGAACTCCCGCCCCTCCTAGAGCTTGCCCCTCCCGCAAAAATGAAGATGCGGAATAACGAAATCTACGTAAATATCAAGTTTGGTAAAAAAGTGTTTTTTTTTTTTCGAAATTACGCCCTTCATTTTCGAAATTCGAAATCGAAAAGTACCCTATCTAATAGCCAGTTCAGATTCCCGTATAATGACATATAAGTGGTTGTCGTAGGTTAAAAACTGTAGGAGGAGATAGAATCCTACGAAAAAACTGAAGATTACCTCGATGGGCACATCTTCCAAATGTTTGCTTATAACTCTTGATTGTTATTGTTGATAGCACTTACGGAGGTCATTTTGGAAAGGGGACATAATGCGCAAATTTTTTCATAGTTTTGCCAAGTTCGTGCAATGGTGATATTTCGAATGTACACTGAAGCGCGACACAAATTTTGGTGAAATAAAAAATTCTAAAGAAAAGTGTTTTTTTTTAAATAATTGAAGGCACAATTATAACTTATTGTACATTCTTAAAAAGGCCAATATGTGTTCTTTTAAATAAAGGTTTGAACGTCACAATCCATTAATTACAATAGAACTTATAACGAAATTACTCTGAAGAGGTATGCAAAATCTCGAAAATCGATATTATCGATTTACTCGAAAACCCAGCGGAGTTCGATATAAAAGTATCTAGACTTTTTTCACCCAAATGACCTCTACTTTCATCCCCTTAAAGGATTAAAGACATTTACGGAACACCCTGTATACAGTGCTATGTAAAATAAACAAATTTTTAGCGCCCCCTTTATTTTCAGATAATATTTCTTGGCGTTGCCTTTGTATGAGTAAGATAATTTTATGCCCATATGACAATTCAATTGTAACCAAACAAACCGGCATTGGAAAATGTTAAATTTTTATGCAATGGCTGCTTATTTTTATATATATTTCACTTTTATTTTACTTAAAATACTATAATTTATTAGTAAAATTATTAAACTTGACTGAAAAATCCTTTCCCTCGACAAAAACTCCGGTTGTTTCTACAGCACAGCACAGCACACTTGAAGACGCTTGAAGACCATAACTCAAGACTCCGGAGTCTCGATTATATAAAATCCCGTTCACTGTTGTATCACACTACTATTAAGTAAAAATCACTTTTAATTAGTTATTTATCACAAAATTGTTAAATCAAACCCGAACTTTCTTTTCATAAAATCTAAAATGTCAGAAATCAATCAAAATTGTCAAATAACGCCCAGCTCTCTTGTCATATTCCCTTCCTCCATATTCCCTGCTTCCTCATTATTTATAATGCACCAAATACCCTGAGTTTTCTGAAATATACTCTGAAAAACGAGCAAGATTCTATATCCCCAAAAATTGCTGGGTAATTGCATTTATCCTGATAACAGTACTGGCTGGTGGTCGCTAGAAATACCAAATTTGTGTAAGCACATATTCAACGATAGACAGTTACCTCGTTCACATAAAGCGGACTGGACTGGACTGGAATAGTCCTAATTCGCATAGTACCAAGTGTTCAAATGCGATGGACTGGAATAAATCGACAAGGGAGACATCTTTCTATTGACAGTTCTTAATCTAAAGTAACCTCTCATTTGAAGTTATTTTTGTAGATATTGAAAGACGGATCATGGAAAGAAGTATAATTTTACAATTTCTAAAATATTGTGAAGGTGTTCGAAGCGAAAAATGAAAGTATACCGAAAAATATTCAAACGTAAATCCACTTCGATCCACTCAAGTGTTCACATGTGATTAATTCCACTCCACTACCGAATTAACACCAGTCCGAATGGTGTTCACATGGCGAATTATCTCACTCCGAAGTACGCTAATCCACTCCAGTCCGCTTCGCAAAAATGGTTTTATTAGTAAAAAAAAAAAAAAAAAAAAAAAAAAAAATGACAGAAATAGGTCAGTTAATATTTTTAATTAAAACCAGAAAGTATATTATTTTAATTTTTATTTAAATATACTATTATCTCGCATTTACGCCTTTATTTTTATTACTTCGTCCAGCCATCTTGGAATAGATGATGTTAAATATTCAATTAAATTTGATGGAATTTTGTTCCAAGCTTTTTCTGCAGCTATCCAAAAATCGTGGATATTACAAACTTGACTTTTGTGAATATTCCTATCGATGTGGTCCCAAAGATTTTCAATAGATTCAAATCCGAACTTTGTGTAAGCCAGTTGTTGAAAAGTTTGATGTTTTGCTCTTGAAATCAGGTCTTAGTCTTCCGGGCTGTTGGAATATGTACTCGTTCCTATTCTGAACATCTTCCAAAGTCCGAATTAAACCTTACAAAATGTTAATATAAATATTCGCATTTATTTTAACGTCCTGATCCACTTTCATCAACTTCCCAATTCCTGCTGATGAAAAATATCCCAAAACCATAATTCCTTGGTTAGCTTTTATTGTCGTTTGGACGCATCGAGGATCATATTCTTCTCCAGACCACCTAATTCAAGTTTCTGAACGATCTGTTGAAAAGCAAAACCTGGACTCGTCAGACCACAAAACTTTCAACCAATCTGTGTCTTGGTGCTTTTTGGTCCATTCGATCTTATGAACAGCTGTTAGCAGCGGAATTCATTTGCATCGACAGCTACGAAATGCCGCGTCCTTCAAATAACGTCTAACAGTATGTCTGCTAACTTGGAATTCAGATATCGTTTAAAATTTTGCCGCAACCTCCATAAAAGTTGCTCTTCTTTTCTATGTAAACAAGCATATAAATTGGAAAAATGCTTACATAGCAATCTCTTCTTATTAAAAGAGTGCTAAGTGAAATGGAATAAAAATGACAAACAGTCATCGATTGCATCATTGCTCAATTACTTTTTTTCTATAGTTCGACTCGAAGCTGACATGGGGATTGCATGTAGAGGAAAAAGTTAATGCACCTACGAGTGTCTTCGAACAATGCAGGAGAACCTACATATGGCTGCACATGGGCATGAGACCGAGGGTCGTGCACTGGATGTACACCTCGATCGTTAGACCCATGCTCACATATGCCTCCTGTGTATGGTGGCCGAGGACGCTTGTGTGGACTGCGATCCGGAAGCTGGCTGGCCTCCAAAGGCTTGCCTACTTGGGTATCACGGGTTACATGCGATCTACGGCTACTGCTGCTCTTGAGGTCCTACTTAATCTGCCACCCCTGGATCTAGTCATTCAGGCAGATGTCAAAAGGGCTGTGTGCAAGTTGCGCTCATGGGGATGTTGGGAAGACGACTGGACTGGCTCTTCTCATTACTCTTTGGCTTACGGGCTTGACTTGACAAACCCTCTGGCCAGTATGCCACGTGATGCGATGGTACCTGAGCTTCGGTTTGGGCGTCGCTTCTCTGTGAGCTTTCCTGGAAGAGAATCATGGACTGAAGGTAGTGCCTTATCGAGCCTTCCCCGGTCCGCTCTAAAAATCTTCACCGACGGCTCTCTCACTAATGAGGGACCCGGGGGCAGGTGTTTTTTTTTGAGCCTGATATTGGGATGGAGTACTCACTGTCTTCCAGGCTGAAGTCTTCGCCATATCGATGGCAGCGATGTTACCCCTAGAATGCAAATCAAGGAGAAGGACATTGCTATCCTCTCGGATAGTCAGGCAGTCTTGATGGCTCTGAGTGGCCCTCGGATAACTTCTAAGTTACTGGGGGATTGCAGGGCTTCTGTGGATAAGTTGTGTATCCACAACAAGGTGTCCCTTCTGTAGGTTCCTGGTCATATGGGGATCATCGGGAATGAAAGGGCTGACCTTTTAGCTGGGACTGGCTCTGATTCTCCGTGTCTCGGACCGGAACCCGCCGTAGGCGTTGCTACCTCGAGTATCGGTTCTCTCATCAAAGCGGATGCTCATAGAAAGCATCAGCTGAGATGGGGAATACTTGCAGGTGTACAAAACTGTTTCTTGATGGGCCCAATGGGAATATCTCCGATTTTTTCATGGGGCTCGGAAGAAAACAATGTAGAACTGCGGTTGGCATCATCACCGGCCACAGCTCACTTCACGCTCATCTAACAAGAATGAAAGTTGTTGACAGACCTGAGTGTCTGCCTTGTGGAACTCCACATAGGACGGGTAGAATGATAGAAATAACATTATTCACTTTAACATGCTGATATATGTCCCAAAAAAAACTATATAGCAATTCGGTAGATGTAGACGAAAAACCAAAGTGAGCAGATGAATTACTCATCAGAATTTGAAGATTTTGTGAAATGCCTTTGAAAAGCCGAGCAACATCAGGACGCCTTACATGATTAATATCAAGAGCTAATCGCAGATAATTAGTAACCTTTACCAGGGCAGTTTTACAGCTACGCTGTGAGCGGAAACTGGACTGTCATTCCGTGAGTAGTGTGCTTGCATCCAAATATTTGAGCATTCGAGCATTAACCTTTCTAGAGCTTTGGAAAGGAAACAAAGGATACTAATGGGGCGGAAATCACTCAACTCTTTAGGAGACGATATCTTGGAAAGAGCTAGAACAGTGGCTACCTTCCAGACCCGCGGAAATGTAGAACAATTCAGACATGAATTCAGAATATAAAATTAATTTAACAAAACGAGGATGTATTTCATCCGGGCCTACCGAATCAGATCTTATAGACAAGATAGCTTTAATTCCTTTGTCACCATCCAGACACCTGAAGGAGAAGCTAAATCCAGTAAAATCAACTAAGTGATCTTGATCATCCGCCAAACCCTGAACAATACCCTGAGTAGAGGTGAAGAATTTATTTAAATCATTATTACGATTGACACCAGCCCTCCTCAGATAGTACCAAAGTAGCTTAGGTGGCAACTCTGGGTTCAATTTGTTTTTATAAAACTGACGCTTTATTGAAATGAAACGTGACAATTCGAAAATTATCTTCTGGATCGCCTACTGTCGCTTCGCTTGAAGTAATGCAATTATACATCCATACTAAACGTCAGACATGCGCGTTACCATTCAAAATACCCCGATTTATGTGTATCAGGGGTCTCCAATTAACTAGGTAATTCAATTAGCCTGAAGCAAATACCCAGTTAAATTTGCCTAATGTGTATCACAAGCATTAGATTTTATTGTTGACTCTCAAAAAAACCTGATGTATTTTCTGAATTTTCTGAGTAGATATTGATTTAGTCCTTGTATATTTCCTTTCTTATAATTGAATTAAAATCGAATTTATTATTAAAACTTGTTTTTTTTTCAGGGATGAAAAAGTTCGCAACAAAATTTTTCGAATATTTAAAATATGGGAACAAAGAGAAATTTATTCGGAAGAATATCTTGCCGATCTAAATGGTTTGCTGAGTTTAAATCCAGTTAAAAAGCAACAGCCACAAAGTAATGCAGAGCCTTCAGATGAATATCAAGTATAAAAAACTGTTCTAATTTAATATTGTATTTTATAACAAATTGTTTTGTTTTTTATTTCAGAATAATGCTTTAATTTCAAATATTCGGGATTGTGTCCGATTAGGTTCATGTACAGATAAAAATTTCAAAAAATTACCCAAAGCGCCAATTTGTGATACAGAAACTATAAAAAATACGCTAAAAGGTAGGTAGTCGTCACTTTGGGCCTCAATTATATTATTATGGTTGTAAATAAATATATAAATAAAAAAAAAATAATTTACAGACAGAACACATTCGGAAGATGTCGAAAGAGAAATAGATGAATTTGTTGCATCTCTAGAGACATATATTAAAAGCTTGAAATCAGAAATAAAATGTCGAAAATCTCTCATCAATAACATAGAACAAGCAAGCACATTTTACACCAACCAGAGAGGAGAAGTTAAAGTAGTCGTAAATGTAAGAATTCAAATGATTATTTTTTTGATGAATTCGTTCATTTTGTGGTAAATTTTAAACTTAACGTTATTCAAACTATTTGATAAGTAACTTACGGTTTGTACTGAGTTGTTTGTTTATATCAGTAGTTTATTGAAGTATTCCTCTCTGATTGCTTACCTATGGCGCTTGAAATGGAGTAATATATTAATCACATGAAATTTTAGGCATATAAAAATTTCGGAAATCGAATAAAAGTTGTAAAAAAGAAATTAGAAGAGTTAACACCGAATCTGCCTAGTCCTATACCATCTCCAGACATTAATGCACCTTCACCTGAGCAAGATGCTGATATAGTTCTACCAGATGAAAATAATTTGACTACGGTAAAAAAATAAGACTATAGTTATACATTCTCTATAACTTGTAATTTTGAATTTTCTATTTCTGCAGAGTATGTTCAAAAGTCAAACAAATGGATATACAAGTTACATGGATGGAAATTTACCTTTTGATATCAATGACTTCAAAAGAGAAAGTCCGAGGAGTGCATATGAGACTCCATCTCATACAGCTAGTAAGTATTAAAGTTATTTTGTTTTTTTATTAAATTGAAAATAATTTAAATAGTTAATTATTTAGACACGTCTTTTGTTGATATCAGAATAATTTACGTAACTTGTGTAATAAACGAAAAGATTGCTTATGTAGAGTAGAGTAATTTTATTTTGCATGTAATAACCGTGAAAATTAGCAGAATTTTTTTTTTGCTGAGATGTTGATCTGAAACTTTATGCAATTTATGTAATATCTACCAGCAACAATGTATGATTTTTCGCCTTACTATCAAATTCTGTAATCCGCTTAGTGTTTATAAAAGTACACATATAGGATCTATAGATTCTACCAAAGGACGACATAAGAATTGGTATCGGCATTTTCACATGCTAAATAATTAGAATCCTTACGGGTAATGTATATCCCTTGCAAGAACTTCAATGAACAATCTATGGATCCAAGCAATGATGGTGTTTTCCCTGCCCTACTTCAATAAGCGGCAAAAAAACTCCGATTTTTAGAGCCACATATTCTTGTGGAAATATATTTGAAGACGTTAATGTGTCTTTTATTCTAAAGGTGATTAGTAGACCTCTCATGGAGCTTCAATAATAGTGTCCATAAACATTTAATATACATCTTCCTTTTAAACAAATAATCGTGTAACAGATCTATTTAAAAAGAAACGAAAGCGTTCGCATTACACAATCTCGGAAAGAAAGTTGAAAAGGCGAGAAATGGAAGAGATGCTGTATACTCATTTCTAGTGAACTTAGATAATACTTTTATGGACAATTTACTCTCAACACCCAAACTCGTTCATAAAACCAATCGTTTTTATACAATTAGAACTAATATATAGTTTATAAATGTGTCTGGACTTATTTACAACAATCTTTGAGGACTTGAGACTAGAATTGTGAAGTGAATTAAATATAATGTTAAAAAGTCGTGCCTGCAGTTAGATTAAATTTATATAAAAGAGATTATTGCCTTCCTTGACAAGCTATCCAGGCCCGGGAATGGAATAATAATTAAACAGAGAAACTTGTGTTCATGGTAAGAGTAAGGCATAATCAATTCAAATAAATGCAAATTCGGAACTGATTTCTATAGGAAGGTCTTAGTATCAAGTTAAACACAGGTTCATCTTGTTGCTTTCTTATACTACCTTAAATTTCATCTTTTTCTTGACAATATTAAGTGAATTTCGAACCACCGAGTGAAATATTTACTCGTACATTACAGAATCCAAATTGCTTTTAAATGTAAATTCTTTTCTCAGTAAAATGGCGGCCGCAGGTGGAGTTCGAACACAGATTTGTAGAGCTATGAACAAATCCATTACATCACTGACTTAAAAAAACAAAACAAATACATGGAATTGCCATATTGAAAAAACGACACGACGAAGCTACAAGAATGTTTGGACATGGGGTTTGAATAAAAAAATTATCCACTGGACTTCATAATTATTATCGTTAGTACTATGATCGTCCTTCCCAAGCGGCTAAAAAAAACCAAAAGCCTGAAAAATGCAAACTTTCAAAAATAAAACGGATTCCGTGCACTCCTTTATATTTTTTTTACCTACCAGCAATTTAATTAATTTGCAATATAGAAGGGGGTCTTAGGGGGTGTCTCATTAAAATGTTCTATTGCAACAGTGCAGACCAGAGTGTGTATGTAACAAATATTAGAAAGTTAGAAATCGCTCGAGATTGGACAAAGCTGTAAGAAATGTGATCTCGAGCCACAGTCAGCATAGGGCAAAGGTCTAAAAACCAATGTGAACTCGTCCCATTATTTAGTTTGAAGACATTTTGGGACAGATGGAGAGCAGCATATTAAGCTCTATTTCTTCGCAATGATGCATATTATGCGATAATGTCAGCAACGCAATCAGCTGAAGCTAGTTTTTATCTGATATCAAGTAGCTATCATGGCAGGTGAAGGACCATCGACACCACAAATGTTTGCTGAAATCGGAATAATCAATGAGAAAGCCATTGGCAAGTTTTAATATGAATGATATTTCACTCAGTGGTTCGGAGCAGCTCTAGTCTCGAAAATATTTAGAGTTTGTCAAAAAACAGAAATTTGTTTCCTCTAATGGATTTAAGGGAGTTGATTTGACTGAAGTATTGTCTTGATTTGTCTTTTTTTGATTAATTTTATTCCTTGACCTTTCGTAATTTGAGCTTAATCCACAATATCTTTTTGTTTTGTTCTGTTTTTTAGCGCAACCAATTCAAGTGATAAGCAGTCGTTCAGAAGAAAAGTCAAATAGTTTTGATCATACGGATTATTATAAACCTGTAATGGACAGCAATACCTACGTGAGGTCCAATATCCCATTGCCTGTTCCTCCTGTGTCAAATTATCCTTTATCACAATCAAATGCAACATCATATAATAGTGAACCAGTAAGCTATGGCCCTGATGCTTACGATCCAATGACAGCAACATACACAAGCGATTCAAATTATATTGCAAATTCAGGCAATAATAATTATGACAGCAATATGCCGAATATGTCTAACATGCCATTAATGCCACCTCCTCCGATGCCACCATTGCTTGATGCTCAAAATGATGAGTTTAACTCTACATGGGATATGGACATGACCTGGACGCCAATGGATACGTCGTCATCATTTAATCATTCTATAAATACACCAGTATCTCCTCCGCATTTCGACAGAAGAGAGGGGGTAAATTCAAATCATGTTCAATATGTTGAAAATGTAAATGAAGAATTGATTCCGCTGCAGGATGTAGATCATAGACAACTACACATACCACCAGCAATCAGCATAAAAACATCTCTTGGGAAAGGTAAA
The DNA here is from genome assembly GCA_963930735.1 of Dioctria linearis. Taxonomy (NCBI): domain Eukaryota; kingdom Metazoa; phylum Arthropoda; class Insecta; order Diptera; family Asilidae; genus Dioctria; species Dioctria linearis. Next base: position 170,079,059 of record OZ005744.1, on the reverse strand, counting down.
TAAATGAAAATATGCTTAGTGTTAAACGTTTATCAAAACAATTTATTTTTAGAAAAGGGTCGATTTGGGGATGTAGATCACCGAAATTTAATTTCACTGACAGGTTCTCCAGGTGCTCCTAAGAGCTTAGACAATAGAAGATCTTCAGAGAACAATAGGAGGCATTTTTCGTCCAAATTATCTGATAAGGTGGGTATATAACTTAGAATATAGAGAGTACAGAAAGTATGATAAGCCAAATTTGGCGTAGTAAAATTCTGGTTGCGTTAGTATCTGTTGTCGATGTAGTGAAAGTTCAGTAAAGCCGTGTAGTAGAATCAATATAGAGAGCGGGACAACAAGATATATGGTTGAAAATACTGCAGTTGCTCCCACCGAAAATGCTCTTAGTCGCTTCCACTGCGCCCAGATACCCAGGAAGTTTCTCAGCTGTCACAAGCTTAAAGAAATCTTCAATAAAGAAATATTTCGTCGTTTTTGTTATTAATTTCAATTTAATTTAATATAAAAATGTGTGTGTTGCCTAAAAAATGAGTTCCCACGTATATTTTCACCAGATACAAATTGTTGCAAATTTGAAAACTTCGTTTGACAGATGAAACAACATTTGTCTCTTTCTTGAATATAATTCTACCTACTTCACGATACCCTGAAAAAATCCACGCTCATGCACACGAATTTTACAGGTATCAACACAGCCTGTTGTCTCTATATTCTAAGGTATATAAGGTTAATTTTTTTTTAAATATGCGTAAAGAATAAGAGCCATTAGATAGGTCAATTTGTTGGATTTATGAATGAAAATTCACGAATTTTATTTTATATGGAAAAGGAACTAAATGAGCTGTTTATTTACTTGAGAAATTATAACGATTCGTTGAAAATTGGAAAAAACTTGTTTCACCCAGCATTCTTTCAGAAATTTATCGTTACGTCATAAACAATTGATTTGTATCCCCACCACATATGTAAATAAGGAAAATTCAGGAATTATGATAAAGAACTAATATTGTATAAAATTGGGGACCTCACAAACTCTAATCTGTTAAATAAATATTGTGGTGTGTGAGATTGAATTAATTTAAACAAAAAGATGAGATTCCGGAGTATGTATAAGGTACTGTCGAAGGTGGTATTAAGAAAATCCACTGTTTAAACATGCAGAGCATGCACCCGCCCTGGAAGATCTAACACATACCTGAGAACTGAATTAAAAGAAGTGCGTAGTCTGTCAATGATACCTACGGAGGTTCCAATATATAGTTCCGCACCATAAATTAAGTGGGAAAATAACAAGGCATGGGCCAGCTTCTTCCTTATAAGCGTCGGCAAATACAAATAAATAAATAATAAATGTACAGTTTGCGAAAACTAAAACCTACCCTGCCGATTAAAGTATTAATATAAGGCGATAAAGATAGGGTCTTATCTAAAATAAAACCAAGGCTGAACACTCTGTCACAAAAGGGTATGGTAACCCCATTAAGGAAGATAGGATCAAGGGGGACACATTGACCCATATATGCCAGCGTAATTACACATCACCTGCAAAAATATGAACGACAGGGAACCTAACTGCAGCTGGGAGATAATTAATAAGCAATAAGAGTGGGCCCAGAATAGACTCTTGCGGAACACCTTTTTGAAGGCACACAAGATCTGATTCATGATTCCCTAAAATAACACACTGGGGTCGCAAGCTCAAATATAACTTAATTGGACTACAGGCTGATCGGGAAAAGCGGAAGAGGCTCTGAAGTTTAATAAATAGAATGATCTAAACCATCAAGTAACAAAAGTACACTAGCCAGATTGTGCTCCATGTTGAGTCTTACCGTCTCAGTAATGTCCAGTACTCGCGGTATTGTAACCTTTGCGGAGGCCATATTGTCTGGAGTATATAAGATTAGGAACAGCAGATGCCGAAATTATTTCGTTCTTGTTTAAAATTTCCCAAAGCTTGGAGTGCGAGTGAAATGCAGTTATAGCCTTGGGAATGGGTATTACCTTGTCTGACTTCCAAGCAGTAGGGAAAGTTAAAGTGGTAATCATGGTGTTAAAGAGATGGAAAGATAAGGCAGAAAATTTTAAAGGAATGCCATCCAGATCAACTGCATTTGATTTCACACATGTAAAGGTATAAGAAACTTCCAAAATATCCACGTTAGAAAAGAAGAAAGAGTGATGTTCAACGCCATAATTACCCAGTGCGGGAGTAGATGAGTCTGTTTGCACAGAAACAAAAACACAATCGTGCAGTTCGCAATTAGAGTCAGAAAGCACTCCAAGGCTACGAACTTTCCCTCAAAGAGCCTTGGTCGATATCAAGACTCCTAATAATGCTTTGGGTTTCGCACCTCCTTGCGATACCTATTCCGATACTTGGTAAATAGTCGCAATCTCTCAGACGTACATTGTTCTGAGTGAGCCTTAAATCCAACGTCACGAGTTGGAAAGGATCGGTATTTTTGAAAATCCTTTAAGGGGAACGTGCTGATTAAAAGTTGAAGAACGGCGACTGTTAAAACCCGATAGCTGTATATCTACATAATTAGTTAGATACATATTAGAGAAGTCAATTGACGACGCACTGTTTATGAGGGGCTCCATATTAACGCCTTTATAATCACGATAGGAGAATTCTTCGGTGAATGTCATATGAAATATATATAAAAAGTCATATGATGAAATATATATAAAAGCGTGTTTTCAGATGTCTGGCACCTGGAACTTGTTCCAAAACTTAACACGCTCAACAGAACTAATAAGGAAAAAGTGGAAAACATCGAAATGAGTGGGCGCATTATTATGAATGAAATATAAGCTATGTCCAGCACAGAGATTCCTAGCTCTAATCGAGGCATGCGAATCAAAGAGATTTTTATTGAGGCCCGAATTAAAATTATGCTTTCTCAGTCGACTTCGACTTAATTTTCAGTCGAAATCAACGCTGAGGTGAAATTTGTAATTAAATTGCGACTTCGACTTTGCCGATTTCCTTCCACACTTTTTCCGTAGTGTGGACATTTCTAAACTGAAGTTGGCTGAAGTTGGCTGCAGCCAACACCAACTGCACTTTGAGCAAAATTCAGTTTATGTCGAAGTAGCAACTTAATCTTGCCACATGCATTTACCATTTGAGCAAAGTCGTGGTCGACTGAGAAGTCGTAATTGTAATTCAGCCCTGAAGTCCCTCGTAACAGGGGATATGCGAGAAATGACATTTTTGTGAAGTCACCATCGGTGAGATAACAGATAGCAACAAGCACATTGACTGACCCAATTGCGAGCTCGCAGCCAGCAGATGTATTCAATGCAATTGACCTGATAACTTTTAATTAGCTTAGCCTTAATTCTTTCCGAGTTGTAGATATCAACACCATCACCCCAGACGGCAGGTCTGTCGTTCCTAAAAGGCCTATAACCAGGAATCTCCACAGACTTAGAGGAAACATAGAGTTTGAGCCAAGTCTCACTCACGCCAACAATATCTAGATAAGCGTTTTCAAGAGTACACTTAATTTCGTCAAATTTTGCTGTGCCACAACCTTGTCTAATGCTCTGTCCATGAAAATGATCGAAATTTAATAGATTAGAAAAGTTAGTAAGGGTTGACCTAAGCAGTGAGTTATCACCTGCAACCAGTCCCAAATCATATTGAAGGCTATATATAGTACAGCTTACAGCAGATTTATATGATCATAAAAAGAACTGAACTATAAGATGCATTTAAATGCAAAGTAAAAAAAAGATAAAAGTTAGAACACAACTTTTCTCAAAATCAGAACGAGAAAAAAATCTTAGACTAAGCTCATAAACTTACATAATAAGCATAATAAACTGAAAGGAAAATCAATGAAGTATGAAAACGACGACTGATTACTTTCAGGAGAAAAAAGAAAATATCATCAAAAACTAAAGACTAAGCAATAACAATAACTAAAACTAAATTATCCTGGTAATGTAAGATGAAACAAATTAAGTATAAAAAAATCTATACAATACCACAAAATTGAGAAAGAAATTAGCAGATAAATCCATGGAAGGCTGAGCCTTCTATGACGGCTGGAACTGTAGAGCCTGAAGCGGGGATTGGCTTAGCGACGATTTTTTTTTTAACCTGTTCAGAAAATGATTTTGGAAATCACAGGTGCTGTCAACTGTTGTACAGGTGGACCAAAAGTTTTGCACTACTTGGTGCACATGCTCAGCATGAACTTCATTCACTTGGTAAATAAAACTGATGCAGAACTAAATTTAAACAGCAAAACAAACGTAACTAATTTGTTAGATTAAAACAGATCATAGATGAAGTAAATAATATTATGATCACAGCAGAAGGAATATTATAGGTTAAGTTTTTTTCAGTTTGTTTGTAAATTAATTTTTAATATTTTACTGTCTGCATACTTTAAATAAATTTTATATTTAAAATTTTAATTTTATTTAGGATTTTCGTAATTTTGTACCTTCGACTCCGCTATTAAGGACAGATAATAAAATTCGAACGCAATCTCCTGACCAGGATTATCGTAAACCAGGGGATACTGATTATCGACATCAAAATCTTCTTGAGGTTCCAAAAGAAATAACACCGATACCTGCTCTCACGATGATAACTCCAGTTACTACAACAATTACTCCAGTTACTACGATTGTTTTATCACCGCAGACAACACCTCCACCTGATTCAAGCTCTCCAAATTCATTAGAACCTCCGCCACTGCTACCACCTTTAGAACCTCCAGCTTTTCCGAAAATTGGAGATTTTTTAACACCTCCACCAAATGTAGGTATAAGGCTGTGTTAACATTATGGAATAAGTGCGATATACAGATTGCTATGGAATGGTACTGTTATACTCTAACTTCTGTAAGTGTCAATAATCTACTGAATATTATACCAATGCTATTCGGGATATCCTGTATAAACAGGGTTTTCGAGGAATAGTTGATAATTGACAGATTATATCTGGTTTTTCCACTAAGAGTACAGTACATAAAGAAATCAGCGAGTTAGATGGTTAACGTTAGGGGTGTCTGGGGTTAAAGATGTTTAGAAAAGTTTTATTTATTGTTTAGGAATCACTATATTACATACTCCTGAATGATACCTTATGATGATAATTTAAAATTTGTTGCACATGTAATCAATTGAGATTTAGAACAAAATATAATCCCTCTCTTTCGTGCTCTTCCTCCTTGGTTCTTTAAAGTAAAGACTTATGATTTTGACCTTTATGTTTGAAAAAAAGATTCAAAATTCTATAACTTTTCTTTTGAGGAGATACTTGGTTGGAAAGAAATTTGAAAAATCACTCAGGAATTATGCGGTGATTCCTAAATATTAAAACAAACTACCCACAACATTGGGATTTACTCCACACCTGCTATATAATTTTCTGCTTATCTCATCGAGACTTAATCGTATATGACAAGCTTGTCAAATAAATATTCCTAGACATTCTGTATATAATATACATAGCGCATAGCACACTTTAAATTCCAAAATGTAAACGCAGCTGTATAGCGTAGTGTTTAAAGAGAAATTGTCGAATGGATTTTTTTTAAATATTATATTCAATATTAGATGGTTGATACATCGATGCCTCCACCTAATTTCTCTAAAGACGACATCGATAAGGAAAGTAAGTGTAATGAAGGATCGTCACCAATTGAAATCACAGGTAGAGTATTATACCGAAAACATTTAAGAACTGTAAGATAAGCTGCCGTAAATAATTTTAGAGATAACAGCATTGACGCCCAACGATATTGTAGAGACTATTGATATGGAATTGTCAGATGATGATTTTGAAGATTTTATGGCATTTGATACAGGTTTGATACAAAAAAACTCTATTAGACATTTACGGGTAGCGTCAAAACAGATTTTGCTCTTCTGTAATTAATTTCATTCTGCTTTTTTCATCTAATCTGCATTTTAGCGCTTCATATTATTTATTTTATTTTATTTAAATTATTTATGGCTGTTATTGCTGTGATACAATATTTGATTTGTTAAGAGCTCCATATACAGTACCTTAAAAATGTTTTCAATTTCTGTTTTACTAACATTTCATCCATTCATTTAGAAGAAATTTCAAATCAATCAATACCTGAATTTGGTGAGGATGATGTACAAAACGATGATGTACAAAACGATGATGTACAAAACGATGGTGTACAGAACGATGATGTGCAAAACGATGATGAACAAATTGATGAAGAACAAAATGATGATGAAATTACATCACCCAATTATGATAGTGATCCACAACCATTAACTGATTCTCCACCGGAACAACAACAACCAAATTTCAAGGTACCTCTTTTAAGAACTCCTTCGCCAGAGTTTTCCGAGAATTTCCAACAACTGCACCAGCAGCACCAACAGCAACACCACCATCACCAGCAACAACAGCAGCAGCAACAGCAACACCTGCACCAGCAGCAGCACCAGCAGCACCAACAGCAACAACACCAGCAACAACACCGTCAGCCACAGTCCTGGGATAATTTTAAACAATTAATTCGACCAAATACAAATAATAACAATAATAATGGAAATAATATGCCGAATACATGGAATCCACCTGTTAATAATAATTTACAGAATGCTTGGAAACCACCACGAATGCCTATGCCTGGAATGCTGAATCAAGTAGTGCCTGGCTCTGGAATGCCTCCACCAGTCATGCCAATGCCGCAGGGACTTCACGCAATGCAAGGTAATCAATCTTTTCCAAGAGGACCATTATTTTCACCTCAAAGAAACTTCAGTCCACAAATGAGACCAAATTTTCGAGGATCACCTATGCGCCCGAGAGGCGGTTCTCCATATTTCAATAATAGAGGACGAGGTGGAATGAGAGGTGGCCCACCACAAATGGGATCTCGCGGAAATTTTAGAGGGAAATCATGGCAGTAAAATGATTTGAAATGAATATGTGGGTTTATATGAAGTCAAAAGTGTTTTTTGTGTCAATAAGATTTCTCATGGACTTTTGTTGTTGCTCTCAATTCTCAGATTCTTGTATTATGTATGAGAGTATTAAACGAGGATGCTATGCTGAATAAGAATATTTAGCGTTTTACATTATTGTTTACTACCTACCTAGGTCATAAGTAACGATATAACAGTTATGATGAGTTTTAATTTGCTGCCTTCACATTCTGATAAAATTTGATTAATATTTAACATTTTATGGAGATGAAATAAATCAGATACTACATACATAGTTGCAAACATTTGATTTGATATAAAGACTTTGAATTTAAAATTATTAAGCAATTCATAGATAAAAAAAAATCAAGAATAACTGTTAAGAATTAGTCTTAGTTAACGTGTGTTGTTGTTAAGTCTCCCACATCCTTTTATTAGTTGCGATAATATAAATCAATTTCGTGAAATTAAAAATGAGAAAAAAAAAACAAAAATGAAAGCACCGGTAATTACAATAGGATAGACTGACAGGAGTCCTTTTTTTTAAGGACGTTTGTGAATACATCAACAAAATTTAAAACGTAAAAAGTATTTCTCACAGAGCACACCTTTTCTCAGTAACATTAATTAGAGCGTGAAACGTTGTACTTGTTGCTACTTGAATAATAGCAGCAGCACTGAGTTAAATCTTTTATTATTTATAAGTTTAAGGAAAAAACCAAGCATAAAAAATGGCAAAAATATTTTGTATATTTTTTTGCTTCTTTTAATAAATGTCTTTTAGAATGAGTAAACATAATGCAAATATCAAGGATAATATTTTGTATTTACCCCAATACGTTCTTTCCATTTTTTATATCACAAATATGTTTCTTCTTATTATTATTATTATCATTATTTTTTGGGGATATACATATGTATACTTTTTCATACACTGGATTTTATCTAATATCTATTTTTGTGTAATTTTTCAATTTACAAACAATCCAGAGTAGCAAATTTTCACATAGAATTTCGTATTTTTCAAAGATATCTTGAAATTTCAATAAATTGGCCTAAACATCGTTTTCTCAATTTTTAAAGCTAATATTTCGAAAAAAAACCATTGTTTATATTCTATTAATTTGTATAAATTCCACGTTTTTACAACAAACGCAAAATTGATCTGATTAAATTACTAATTACAACTGTTTTTATTAGATATTCTGTTTTTGATCTTAGATGGTAACGTGTTTCTTGTTGGTCTTAAAATCAGTATCAAAGTACATCCTATCTATATCGTCGATCACAAGCATTAGAACCTATTTTTGAATTGAGAAAAATTAGTACGCTCAAATTTTCTACCATAAACATGATGCAGAAGCAAATGTAGCGAAATGGGAATAGTCTGATAGTGTCATAATAATAAGAATATAGTAGTTTTTTCTTGTGTTTTGGAGTTTCGATAAAAATATGGTAGTCAATTACTGCTTACGATGTAATTATTAAAGAAAGTTGGAAAAACTCGATTGCAGCAGGAGTAGCTTTCAAACGAAAGGACTAGAGAAAGTTGAAATGAAACAAGTGACCACGATAGTTTCAAAAATTGGTCACAATAACTAAATATAAATTTTTTGAATACTTTTGGCCATTTCATACGTAAATGTCTTATCTGCACTTGGCAAAAAGATCTTGAGACCAGTGCCGTATATATGTCTGTAAAGAAGAGGGAGGGGGCGCTTCCAAATTTTCAAGCATCATCCAAAAGAAAAATAAAGCAACACGTAATTTGTTTGTATGGGCGATCCGATCAGTAATAGCTGCTCAGGGGTTATCTTCCTAGATGTGTAATTTGTACCCATGTCACTAGATTTCGCATAGTTTTATAATTATGTAGGTTTATCAACTATTAAAGAAAGTAAATTTGTTTTGCTGACATATTATATAAAAAATAGTACTATTGGAATCTGGGACATTTTTATGATGGCTACTACTAACACTGGTCAAGGTTCAGATTTGGTGGGAAAAAGTTAATGGAAAGCCAGCTAATGTTTACTTTTTCATGGAAAAAAATTTATTTCATGCGTTTTGCATACGTCACAGCTCCCTCTTGCATGAATTAGCTCGAATTTTTTAGCTACTCCACAGTTTTTCAAGGGAAACTGACAGCTGTCATAAGAAAAGTTCTCTTTACTTTCTTAATTTGGTAATTTCCTTAAAAGTTTTTACAAAATGACAAACATTTGAAAACTAAATTTTTAAAATATAGATGAATTTTAATCTGAAATAGCCGCTTGGCACTGCCACACTATTAACCACACTGGATCCCGTAAGGCCTTTGCTGAAGGATTTGGGCTGAATTAAGTATGCGCTACATTGCTTTCCAGGATGAATTCCGTTTCTACAACCTCTTCACTAAAATCTACTTCAGATTCACGTGGCAAATTTCCAATTTCATCAAAACTATATATAAATTAAACTCAATTCTCAAATTTCATTCACACTTCTTCCTGTTTTTAACGAAGTTGCAGGAATAACGTTCTCGTACTTTTCCATACTCATCACACGAGTGAGTTTTTACCCAAAAAGTTTTTGTACGAGAAGTACTGAAATGAAAGGGAAAAACTTTGTAGGTTATCGGCAACTATTTGTTATGCACCAAATTCTTTTATTTTTTCGGCTTTTTGGGGTTTTTTCGGCCTTGCGTGTGATCTACTGAAATTATTTCAGACATTGCACAGTTTTTTCAGTGACTATAAGAGCAGTAAAACCAATGAACCAACAACAACTAAGGAATTGAAGATGAGTTTTACTACAGTAAGAAAAATATATTTTTGACTTTAGTACACATTTCTTAATAAATTGTGTCTAAATGTTTCTAAACAAAATGCGCTCTGTCAAACTACAGAACAATTTTCTAGATATTTTTACCACACTGTATTGATCATTTCATTATCAGTGGAAATATAGTTGGGGATGAAGAAATTGAAAAAAAAAGATTTTAAGTGTGTTCCGTTCTTGCAAAAGTCATAAATTGGCTTATGTTTGCCTCTAGCTATTGGCACATATGTATCTATGTACTTATATACTTAGTATGTGCTATGTAAGTTATACTTATATATATATATATATAACTTTATAAATAAATAATGAGCTATAATTCTATAGGTGTACTCCACACTGCTTATTAAGACTTTTTGTAGAGTTACTCTACGCGATGTACTCTCCTGCATTGAAGGAAAGAAGGGAAATTCAGTTGACTAGAAAACGGTTAATTATTTTCCTAAAAATTAATAGAGAAACTCTCAAAGTAGCGAGATTCTACCATTTTCGCAATTTTTCTTGTACAGGGTGTGAATGTGTCAAATCAGTTCACTAAATTGTACCAAAAATCTTGTACAAAGTGTATACCTTACGAATTAAATTATCAAATTAAAGCGTCATCTATTGATGTGGCGACAGGCTCTTTTGAAATTGTAAAGCTTTAACAAACTTCAATTTTTTCGTTCTGCAAAATTTTGTTAATTTTAGAAATTTTGCTGCGATTCTCCTGTCTTCCCTTGATTTGAGGTGGTGTGGTGGTCTCTTTCAATGTCTTCTCTTTTAAGGTTTCAAGGTTTCTTCTGATTCCATGGTAAAGTTCTCACATTTTATTGTCTACATATTGTCCTTGTTTGAAAAGCTAAAATTGTTATTATTGCTCGCTTCATTCCGAACATACTTTTACAGCTAGTAGCATTATTGTTTTTTGTTGTTGTTAATCATCAGCTCATGAAGACTACAGTTTGTTACCAAACACGAGTTGGTTGCCAGGGGCCCTTGCATAAGGAAAATATTGCGGAAGAATGTGTTGAACGTTGTGGAAGTGGATCCATTTAATTCCTGCACAATAGTCGTTGGCGAACGAAAAATGAATTCGGAACGTGACAGCATTAGGAACAAATGTTTGCCTCTATTTTTCTTGCCTCAATATTCTTGATTCGCTCCAAATTATTCTGTTTAATATGGTAAATTTTTCCTTAGCGTGCTGCTTTCATTATTATACACGTGATACACGTTCTTAAGCAGGAAAGAAAATTCATCGCTGTTTGTAATTTTCCATATGTTCTACGCACACACAAAGAATACACGTATACATATGTAATAAAACACTGTCATCCGAGTCTCAAGCTCTGATCGAAATTGGGCTATACTCGCCGTGTTGTGTTAAGAAAAGCAATTTTAGTAGGGTGTATCTATCTAGTCTCGAGTGTGTATCATCGTGTATCAGGAGATAAAGAGGTATACGGATTTGCTATTCTATATGCCAGTTTAGACGGCATAGCTTTCGCACGTCTTGCACGAAAACGGTTGGCAAGGGAAATGCGTGGAGAAGGGAGAAGCCGTGCACAGCACAGCCCTAGAATTGTGCACGAACATGAAATTTTTCTCAATTTCTATTTAATTTTTTCTCTACACATTCGCGTGGCATGGAGAAAGATTGGATTAAAGGCAGGTCTTGCTTTCGTGCTTGCCGTGCAAAAACAATACATTGTTAACGCACAATAAGTTTTATCCTTCTCGCACAAAAGAGAATGAGCGATCACGCATCGCAGAAACTACACCGTCTAAACTAGCCCTATGTCTGTTCTGAAGAACAGAAGGCAAAGTATGTTACATATGGCCGTGACGTAGTGTGGACCTTTCCATAAGGAGAGCAATATTTAAATTAGAATAACAATTGTGTGTATTAGTTAGGTCCAAATGGCGACTCAAACAACAACACTATACTTCTCTGCTGTAATATGACGGAAGATATTTCAATGTGTGTAATATCTTGGACCTCAAAGGACATAAGCTGTCTTTGGCACACCAGTATAGACATGGACAGCACCGGAGTAGTTCTCATATACATACATAAATTTTATCAAATTCCATTTAAATATCCAGTAGGAAAAATTAGGAGTGCTTCTTCTAGAACGAATAAAGGAGCACAGAACTTTGGTCAGATTCAGCATTGCTCTAAGAGAACTCAAAATGGAGCAATTCTGGAGCAGAAATAAAGGAGTGAGATAGAATTGAATTATGCGCAATTCATGTCACATGTACCATCATTTTTGATAATATTTTACAAATTAAACGACGGTCCAAAAATCATATTTATCTTAACGACGATGCTAAAATTGGTTTGTTGAGTGATAATGTTTTGCACTGTTTTTAAAATCTCAAATGATTTCACTTCAGTAGGATAATTACAACGAAGCACTTTATTTATGATCATTTTGAGTTAAAAAGGAGACCCCACATAAAGGAGTCATTCCTTTATGACCATTCTGAGCTAAAAGCGAAAACTCCAGTTTTGATTATTTTGGAGTTCAAAACAAGTACTCTCTCATGACACGCCTATGGTAAAGGAAGCTCAAATAGAGCTGATAATGAGCGTTCCTGTCATCCAAAAAGAGCGCTCATCGGTTAGTTGTGGGATGATTGCCTTTCTTACTTTTGAGTGCAATTATACTAATTCAGACCTCAATCAGACGCATAGACGTTTTTCTCGAAAACGACGACGTGACGGCCAAATTTGAAAATAAGTAGAATGTTAGGTGTGTATGACTCGCACATACATAATATTGACAGTCGAAGATTAATTTTTTTTTTGTAATTCTTAACGGCGGTGCGATGGCTCGCATTTTTCTTATCTTTCGGGTATTATTTGAGAGGTTATTTTCAAGGATTAAACAATTTTTAAAATTTTTGGTAAATTGGTTATAAAGATATAGCTCAAAATGCACGAAAAATACCGTTTCTCCTGATCTTCAAGGTATCTAAAGCTAAAATTTTGATATTATCAGGGTTAGTAGGCACTGAGTCATAGATAACAGGAAAATTGAAGTTTTTTTCGTCAGTCTCTTGTTGCTGGAATATTAAATTCCGTCGATCGACTGTTTATTGATAAAGTTCTGGTACGGAACCGAAACCGAATTTTTTATTTATGATACTACAAACTTCCATTAGCCGTAAATAGCCTCAGGGAAGCAAACAGCAGACCTGAGGCAATAAATTCAAGTGTAATAATATAAGCTTAAGCAGGCTGCCGCAGGCGTTAGATTCTCTACTACTGCTTTCTTGTATCTGTTTAGGGCCTTAGAATTTGAGACTCGACTACCTATTATCAAGAAACATCAAGACACTGCACTGCCACTACATTTTCCTCGGCCAGCCATCGCGATCTCATCTGATGCTTGTACTACCCTGGTGCTGGGCCTAGGGGTCTCCGGTCGAGAACCCTATTATGTAGGTCTTTTGTAAATTTTCAATATTTTTACCTTGAGTTTTTAACTGCGAATGGCAGATGCTGTAAGAGGACACCGGCATCAGACAATTTATATGTAAAAACATCTTTTTGTGCATTCATATATGCAAGGATCCAACGTATTTATTAATAAGAACCTACTCACTAACTCTTGGGAAAATGAATCCTCTGATATTTGATGATACCTGAACTTGTTCTTTTATAAGCCAGTGAATATAAGTTTTATTATAGTGGTGTACCCCCAGTGAATCATCTTCGATTTGCGAAGGTTTTTATCCATTTTGTATTGATCCTTGGGAATTTTATTCTCTTAAATTATCAACAGAAGAGTTTGTACAGTTGATCATTTTATACCCTAGATGAAATCTATATAGTATACTAAGTTTGACATTCCGTTTGTAATAGGTAAGAGTCTGCTGGTAAAGCAAAATGGATTGGACACATACGCATAATATTTTTGGATTTTTCAATGCCCATCAGTCTGCCCTCACGATAACTCAAGAACGCATTCACTTACAGAGCTGAAATTTTGCACGCAGCCTTTTTAAAAAAATGTAGATTTAAGCTCGATAATGGGATAAATCGGGTAACTCCCTCGTATGGTTGCCAAACAAACATTTCGTTTTTAAATATTTTAGACACTGCCTGAGAACGCGTACGTAGAGTGTTGAAGTTCTGCACATAGTATTTTCATAAAAATAGTAAATAGAAGTTCAAAAATGTACTTAATTGGGTAACCCCTTTCTGGTGTTGCGATACAAAGATTGAGGTTTCCTACGCATACTCTGAAAAGGATAAGTCCTAGACGTTTTTATTGTACTGAAAAGTTCTTCAGAATATAAAATTGTAGGTTGTTATGATCATTTTTACTGTCCGATGAACCGTTATGGAAATAGATGCGAAAAACCATATTAACAATAAAACAAAATTACACACGGCCATTCATCTAGGCCGTTGTAAGAATTGGTCTGATACCAATTCAAGTTTTTTCCGTGTTTTATTTAATATACATTTGCTTCTACAAAGTATAGTTATAGTATAAAATTTGAAGTCTTAGGTTGAATTCACACTGAGTGCCTTAATCATGCTTTAGTCTTGATTTAAGTAAAGCGCCACATAAATTTCTACGCTACCCTCTTTGCATTCACACCGGTAAAACAAAATGATTTAATCAGCTGCTCTGATAAATCATTAAAGCATGATTAAAACGTCCAGTGTGAATGCAGCCTAAGACACCGGGGTTGATAAAACATTGGCTCATGATTTTGTGTGGTTAGATTCGAGTTTCGGCAGAGTGGACATTAGATTCCTCAATATAAATCCATTATGATGACGTGGTGCGTCAGCCGCTGGTTCGGACCATGGTATATGTCATTAATTAGTTTGAAAAGATGGTGGGATCCCAAGGTGTCCTCCGAACGCAGGTCATCCGAGCCCATGAGCAATCGATCATAGGTCCCAACCTGACCCTCTTCAAAACTAAGTATTGACTCCCAGCCCTCCTTTCTGGCTTCGTGCAAGACGTCCAAGAGGTGTGAGCCAAGGATTTTGTATCGCTTTCCTGAGAGTGCCGGACAGTGACAAAGAAAGTGAATCACCGTTTCGGATTACTCCGCCGCAACCCCTGCATAGAGGATCATCAACAGGTCTCATCCCGTAAAGTTGACCCCTGCGAAAAGAGTACCCAATGAGAGTAGACACTAAGAGTTCTCAGAGTTGGCTTGTTAAGTCCCAAGAGCTTATTCGTTTGTTTTGGGTTGGGTTTACCCCACAGTTCCTTTGTAGTTCTACCCGAAGGGTCATCTAACCCAAGGCGATTGTGTTGGCGGTCAGCCCAAATCGAAATAATTAAGACAAGATGTTTTGGTGCAATCCCGATTATGGAGGAAGACTCCTCTGAGGTTACAACAAGGCGAGCAAGTTCGTTCGCCCTTCCGTTCTCGCTTTGTTTCTATACCCTGGCACCCATTGAACAAGTACCCTATTATTCTGAGAGAGGGAATTCAGGGTGGCTTTACACTCCAGTACTAGTTTGAAGATTGTAAAGGGTTTAGATAAAGCTTTGACAGCTGCTTGGCTGCCTGAGCAGATGGTGATCTCCTTATTCTCAGTGTCTGAGTTAAGGAGATACCTTCCCGTTTCAAGAATGGCCCTAATTTCTGCCTTGAAAACCGTGGCATGGCTTTCAAGGCGTATGGCAATTTCCAGGTGAGGCTCCTCGTAGAAAATGCCTGCTCCGGTGTTATCTTCAGATTTGAAGCCGTCAGTGTAGATAATAATAGGGTTAATGGTTAAAGCAAAGAATGTGATTCTCATTCTGCCCTGGATAGAATTCTAGATTCAAAATTGCTTGTGCATAGTCTCGAGGAGGTGGTCGCTATCCCTGCCAATGCCAGGTGCGATAGATTGCCCGAATCCAAAGATGGACTCATGTGGAACTCTTGTTCTAGTTTGAATTCAGCTCTAATTAAGATGCAGTCTTAGCGCTGCAATTGACGCCCCCTGCTTGATATGTATTTGTACAGGGTGTATGTTGAGGATAACCTCAAGAGTCGCTTGTACTGAGGGTGCACAATATTTGAATATGCTCCAATATCTTACGATGATTGGCGAAGTCCATTACTTTCCACCACACTACAGAACTGTAGGTGAACATGGGTCGGATGACTCTAATTAATATCCATAAGGGCATCTGCGGTGCGTCAGGCGCTGGTTTGGATCATGGTACATGTCATTGGCAGTTATATCATGTGGTGGACATTTCGTTCCTTTCAAGTGATTCACAATTAGAAAACGGAAGAAGTTAATGATTTATTAAATGTTCAATGTTCACAATTCACCATGTCTTTAGGCAACATAAAACAAAAATTAATTCGCTCACAAAAAATGCCTGTACATCAGGTGACGATTCAAAGAATGAAAATGGTGTTGATACTTTTTAGAATGCCAGACCTTGTCTTGTTAATCTTTGTATCATGGTCACTTACAATGTTTTGCTTCCTCTTTTTTTATCACTACGACAGATAAGGGACAACTGTAATTGGGATTCATATCGATGGGATAAATTTTGTTTTGTGTGATTCCGTTTGGAAGATCTTCCAAAAAAGTTGGTGAGACTTGTGCGGATATTAAGACTCACCAATGAGAAAGTTGGAATTGTTAGAGCTCCCACCAACTAAGTAAGTTGCTAATTTTCCCATAAGCGCAGAAATAATGTTGTATTTGTATTCTATGTTATACAAAACTTTTTCTGAGAAAATATACGTGAACATTATTAACATGTGTATGATGTGTTTTGGAGAAGAATTATTTTACTTTATGTATGAGAAATTATCAGCCTCTCAGTTTTACACAAGTTAAATAAAGATCGATTAGCATACTTTGTGCTATGGTGTTCTCTTGTTATGTTTCGGACTCCAGAACTCTCCAAGTAAAAGCAATACGAAATCACATCGAGAAAAAAAAATACAAGAATAGAAATTTAAATAGCAGCGTTTTTAAAAGCATTTATCAAAAGAGTTTTTAAAACTTTTGAACTACATGCAAAATTTTTTGATGTTTTTACGTCTGCAACGTATAAAGCACCTGTCGAAACAGGAAAACACCATTAAATTAACTTTGTGTTTTATGTCTGTCGTGGGTTATTAGTTACAACCCTGGTAGACATATCATGATGAGCCCATCAATGAGCTCCTCATGAGCAATCAGATGAACGTACTGGTGAAATTTATTCGGGTTTGAATCTAAACCGGGAAAATATACCCTAGTAGAAATTGCTCACAGTTTTACTTTGTCTCCTGCCCCGCAAGGGGCAGTTATTATGTAAACCAATACTAATTTGACTGAAAAGTATCAAGGTGTTTGCAATTCATAAAGAAACATATAGAAAATTAAGTCCCGACGAGCCTCCTGATTAGCATTCATTGAATATCATCGACGGGCTCATTAGATAGCATGAAACTGCTCCCTATATACTAAACCAGCAATAAATAAATATTTATTCCTGTCATCAGCGTGTTAGATGACATTTCTAGGAAAATTTGAATTGATTTTTGTGATTTATTTTATTTATTTAAATTATTTATTTTAAATAAATTTTTTGATTTGTTTTCCCCAAAAAGACTATCGTCCAAGACGTTATGCGAAAATCCTTACGCTTCAGCGTCTCAGAGTTTGATTTGCAATCTGAGTTTGAATTCGGAAAAATATATGAAAGCAATCGTAAAACCAAATTCTCATTTATGAACTCATCATGACACTCATTGAAATGCTCATTAATAAGCTCATCGTGAAACTTATTGACATGCTCATTAATAAGCTCATCGAGATCCTCATTGGCATGCTCATTGATAAGTTCATCGTGACACTCATTATGTACTCATCTAATATTGTAAAATGCACAAAAGAGAAGCACAGCATACATTTCTAAATAAATGAAAGAGATGCAATTCTCATGCACACTATCTGTGAATAAGTAAATAAATGAGTTTTGTGCATTTTACAATATTAGATGAGCACTTCGATGAGTTCATAATGAGTGTCACGATGAACTTATCAATGAGCATGTCAATGAGGATCTCGATGAGCTTATTAATGAGCATGTCAATGAGTGTCGCGATGAGTTTATTAATGAGCATAGCAATGACTGTCACGATGAGCTTATTAATGAGCATGTCAATGAGTTTCATGAATGAGACTCTGATTTTACGATTGATTTCATATATTTTTCCGAATTCAAACTCCAGTTGCAAATCAAAATCTGAGACGCTGAAGCGTAAACATTTTGGCATAACGTCTTGTTCAGCATATGGGCGATAGTCTTTTTGAGGAAAACAAATCAAAAAATTTATTTAAAATAAATAATTAAAAACTTAAATAAATAAATCACAAAAATCAATTCAAATTTTCCTAGAAATGTCATCTGACACGGTGATGACAAGAATAAATATTTATTTATTGCTGGTTTAGTGTATAGGGAGCAGTTTTATGATATCCAAAGAGCCCTTGGTGAGATTTAATGAATGCTCATCAGACGGCTCATCGGGACTTAATTTTCTATATGTTTCTTCATGAATTGCAAACACCTTGAAACTTTTCAGTCACATTAGTATTGGTTTACATAATAACTGCCCCTTGCGGGGCAAAACAGTGAGCAATTTCTACTAGGGTGTTTTCTCTATGATGAAATGAAACGAGTTCTAGTTGAGACTGACTTTTATGTACGACTCATTTAATTTTTATTGTTTACTCATCGATTTACATTGTTGTCTTTTTTTGTAATCTTTATCATAAACAGTGGAACAACTGATTTGCTTGTGCTTACTATATTATTATTTATTTAACAATTTATTTTTGATTTCTAATCGCTGTAATTTTTCCACTCTTTTTGCCCTCAATAATGTCTACTGAAAAAAAGGGGCGCGCAACAAGTGCAACTTATCTGTGCCATTACTATGTACGTAAATATATATGCACGTAAAATATTTTCAAATGAAGGACAAATAATTTTTTAATGTCAATAAAAATTTTTAGTTGTCGATTACAAAAATAACGTAACATATGTGTATATGTATGTATGTAACAAAATACTATTTATAATTATTGGCTGCATACACAACAACACATTTGTTCTCAGAGAAATGAAGAATTTAGCGGCTGGGAGCGGCTGTTTGTTCTGAATGCACCCATTCTTTCTATTCCTTTTAATTTTGTTTCTTCCATACATAACTACTTATTTTAGTTAAAAAATTTGAGCGCTTTCACCCTTTTCTACTAAAATTAACTTAAAATTATCGCAAATGTAGTCTTTGCAGAATTATTGCTACAGCAACAGGCTAAGAACCAAGATTTCATAGGCGATTGACTGCTGCTCAGATGGCTTCATTTATAAACTCCCAGAAGAAATACTTAATTGGATATAAATTGATAAAATTTGCTGTGGAGTGGAGCATATTTTTGTACATTAATCGTTTAAAAATAATAAATAAATAAATAAAAATAATATTTTGTTTAATTTTCCAGCAAGATCTCCTCTATGAAGTGTACTTCATACAATACTTCTGCAAATATTTCACATTGCTTTTCGTATCTAATTAAAACACAATTTCCTATTCGAGCTTTAATTTCAAGAAATTCGTGGAAACAAACGTTATAAGGAGAATAATTCTCAAAATTTCATTTTCTTTTTCAATCACTTTTTATTATATATGTAAAGGCTTTAGGTATTGCATATTATATAGTTTTTAACATGCTTAATTCTCTTAAAGGATATAGGACGAAAACAGTTGTTCGGGGAACTTATCAGATAAAATAAGATTCAAATTCAAATAAGATTTTAGAATGCTAGAAAACAGACTATTCAAAATGTTTAGGTTTATCGAGACTACAGGCTTATCATTTCAAAGGATATGGCACATTATATAAAAACCTATCATAGAAATATGGCAACGCCATCACGCGGAATAGTTACGTAGTTGCCATTTCCTCTCGTATAATATTTTGCTCAGGTCATCCAAACTTATAACAAAATCCGATTGGTCCGATTTTGAATTGAATTGTCACAAGCTCGCTTCAGTGATGTTAGCTAAGTTATGCTTTCCTAATATTAATGTAAAATATTTGGTTTAAAATCTAGGATATACTTTTCATAGCCGCATACATTTCGTACAACACGTACCAAATATTAGCTTCCAATTTATAACACGTACAATCACCAGCTTTCCGTTCTTTATGCAATACTCATCGGCTTAATTTTGGATGTTCATATTATAGTTTCCCCAACAGGACAGTTCAATTATGATTTTGTTAATCCGTAGAAATCTTACTTGTATTGTCCTTGTTTATGACTTCAGGCGTCAGGCTGCACATATTGTGTGTACTTATTTGGATTGCTTCGCATTTGAATTTTGCAAATGTTTTTGCAGTAGTAGATAGTAGATATAATATATAATTAAGGAAAACTAAAACACTTATTAAGTTTCACAGAAAATATATAAAAAATGGTTTATTTAAATTTAATTTAATTTAATTTAATTTATGCCTAACGCGTTTCGATCTCAAAGATCATCATCAGAGGACTAATTAATACATACAGCTTTTGAAGCCATATCGAACCAAGCATCATTACCAATACATACCAAAATGAAAATTACATACAAGCAAATATTGAAATCAGAAAACTATGTGCTTGAATTTTTGAAATCAGTCTGTTCGTTTAACATAAAACTGCCTTTTTCCTTTTCTGCACGGATTACTTTAATTTCATATTTATGTAACAATCTCCCGGCCGGTAGACTATGCAAGAGTTTAACATTATTTTCAAATTTGTGCTTATGGCACATTAGATGCTGATGTACATTAGAAGCTTTGGAGCTAATGTGTTCCTTCAACCTAACTTTTAGTTTCCGTCTTGTTTTTCTAACATAAATGTCGTCGCAATCATTACATGATATTTTGTAAACTCCACTTTTTTCTAAGTCATCAACCCCGGCCTGAACTTATTGTTAACCAATAATTTCCTTAAGGTTAACTTGTTGGAAATAGCAGGCAATACGTTATTTCATTGGTATTATTCAATTCAGCCGATTCCGCCCTTTTATTAATTAGTATAGTGTAGTAACAATATACATAGCAGTAGGAAAGACATGTTTTCGGAAAATCTAGAGCTCTTATTATTATTATTATTACTCTATTCGAAAAATCTTGTAATTCGATCGAATAATCTTTAATTACAATCAGCTGCTTCGATATTCTACTGTTTTTAGTTGTGTTTTTTTCAAACCGGATGTCATAGGTCTCACAAGTGCGTTTAGCTGGTAAAGTTGTTATAAAAATGACTTCATTTGCTAGTGTCTTATCTTTAGTTGGTCGGTTAGAAGGAACTCAGCCAACCTCCTCATTGGTTTTATATCTGAATGATATGCATTGTAGCCATTTCCTTTTTTCGAGTTGCTATTTCTTCAAATACAATACCTATCACCGATAGCCGGGCAAGTAAAAGAATGCTTGGAATTCTTTCAGGAAATCGTATTTTTTTACTATGATGGTTATTTCGATAGCAGTTTTGGTTATGGTTCCAGTAGTTCCTTTAGCTAATGGTCAGTTCTTTTGTTTTTGTAGTCAATAGCATCTCGTGTATCGTCATTTTGGTTTTACCTCTAGAGCGGAACCCTACTGGCAAATGCTCGGCGTTTCTCCTCCATTTTGCGTGTCAGTTGATATCGTAATTGTTGTTGTCGCATTGCGGACTAAATAATTTACGGATGCAACCATTGGTTTCTTCTACTGATGGTGATTTGGTGAACTTCCATAGCCTTAATCTGTCGGTGCAAAAAGTAAGTGTATCATACTGAAGGGAAATTCGTCTTTCAAATTTTTTCTATAAATTTTGTACTAAAATGGTTTGTTATAACGAGACGCCAACCGCAATAAGGTGAGACTTGGTTATTGTCATAGACATTTTTTTATGTTTAATCTCAGTGCTAATTACCTTGGTTAACTTCGAAATTTTCCTGGAACTCTATTTCGGTGTTTTATGGATCAAATCAAATGAAGCAAACGTTTATTTGTATGCGTGACACTGGGCAGCGACCGACTTTCTGCCGTTATGAGGTGAACAACTCCTGTCACACATACATGCATATACACTTTCCTTTTCGGAGGATCCTTAGTCAGGAATATCCTCTATGATGAGCTGCAGCTGGTTGGTAAAGACTTATTTGTTGGCCTCTATCATGCTTCCAGAGTCATCAAATCGAAAGAGACTATGATTTTTAACTACGATCGTATTCGAACAATAAAGTCTAACTTCATTTTGATGGGTAGGTAGGTATAGAGAATCCAAGGAAAGTTAACTATAGCCCAGTAATCGAAGAAGAATACGACGATAATGTCGTGGGGACTCTTAAAAACGATAAGTATCGACTAAAGTTGAAAATAATCTGTTCTGATCATATTCGAAAGTTGCTAAAGAAATACAACAAATACAAAAACCAAAAAAGAACCGAAAACTGCTTTCAAAGTTATCACGGACACTGAATACAAGCTAACAAGGTATGCTCAAATTTTTGTTACATGTAAATCATGACGTCACCATGAAATTTTTTTTCTAAACAGTCAATATAACTTCGTTTTCAGAACAAATGCTGTCCTGAGGGACGCCAAAATGGCGCAAACTTTGTGGATTGAACATACTTTCTTAGTCTATGTATGCAGTTATAATAGGTAGCCTCTCGTAGTATTACATCCTCCATCCTTGTCTTCGGTAGGTAGTGTAGGTTAAGTGTGTCATAGTACTTGGATACAGATATTAGGGCGATGATCGATTTATTTTACTTGCATTTACAAGTAAAGAATAAGCCAAGTAAGAGTGCGCGCAGACTTTATAGATGCAAAAATATTTAAAGAATAAAATCTGGATCTCTGTATTCTGAAAAAAAGGGGATGATCTTGTCATATTTTCTACGATGGTCCATTGATACCGAAAATGGGATCCTAATCCAGTGGATTATGTAAAAATATTGATATCAAAAGATCAAAGATCAGACCCAAATATCTTTTGCATAAAAATGTATGTTTTTAAACTATACACCGGGAAGTTTTGTTTTGTAATTAATCTTGAATACTTGACTGATATCTACATATACGGCACGATCTCTTAGTTGATGTGACTTCTGTCAAAATTGTTTTGGGTTCTCTGTCGGGTATGATTTGTTACGATCGTGTTCCAATCTAGGGCATTCATCGCAAAACTTTATATTTTATTATTCTTATGATGATCCTGTCTTAGTTCAACTGTATCCAAGAGATTCGTCTTCTTCAGAGTGTTATGAATCGACGTAAACACATATTTTCAAAGGCTTTCCGTTGGTATGAACTGGGTGAGCTTTCATGTCTTCGCAACTCTATTGTTTTCATATAGGAGTTGTTCTTATTAAAATGGCTGCCGCCTAAAATTCGCCAGATTCGGTAATTATGCTACTCAGCTAGCATAAGCTTTCGATTTCCTTTACTTTATCCTTTTCAACCTGTGCAACTGGGAGTATTGGTTTTGCAACGATCACTGCCGATGTAGATCGCAGTTGGATTTATTGATATACTCTGAGCTCCAATCTGTTTTAATACAAATCTACGTTTCACGTACCCCTAGTCCTTTAACCCCGATTATCTCGGAAATGATTGAGAATGCACCCCCCTTTGCCATACAATTTTTTTCATTTCTCGACATGACCTATCGCCTCCTTCATTATTATCCACCACTGTGAAACACCCTGTATGCGCTCAGAGACTTTTCGAGCTTAAGTGCTTATAGAATTTGAAGAAAGTAACGGAATCAGTTCAAATAAATTTTGTACGATAAAACAGACATGTGGAATGGTGTTTCTGGAAATACCAAGTCTGTGCGGTTTTATTGGCCGCCACCAAAGGCGTCCAATTGGAATGTAAATTTTTTTACTTTTTAATTTTTAAAAAAGCTCAATTTGGTCGTCTTTCAGAACAGAAGTGATGCTATAAATTTGTTTAATATAATCGTTAAGGCATGTTTGCAGAATGAAATCGCATCTACAGAAATCACATATCTAATTAATTTTTAAAGTCGATAATTAGTTTCGGAGATAACTCGCAAAGAAATTAACCAGTCCATTTAAACGGCAAATGGCAGTTATATGTGTGAAAAATGGGTTTATTTTAAACTTATGTTTGCGAACAATCGTTGCGTCCGGGAAATTGCCACCTTAGCAAAAAAACGTTCACAACAGACCACTAATGCATACAAAGAAAGAACGGGCAAAATATATTCAAACTGAAGGAAAGGGGTGTATTTGACACAAGTGCCAAAAAACCTTTTTTTAACGGTAAAAACATCCGTATGAAGTGTACAGGATCAAAAAAAAAAAAAATAACTCCGCCACTCGATTATACTCTCCACCCTCTTTAATTTGATACCTCACACGCCCCATTTTGGGCAACCCTTATCTGGGGTGGTACTACCCCTCACCGCCAACCAATTTTCTTTTTTCACTTATCTTTTTCTCCCGAACATCAAATATACAAGTACAAAAACCGCATTGCTCTTCTCCCCTCCACGGAAAGTTATGTATGTAGAAATGCACGAAAAATTGGCCGGCATGGTACTCCTAATTTTGCTCCGGTCATACAAACGCTTCTGCATTGACCTATTCCGTACCGAAAGGGTCAAATATAAACTACAATTTTTTCTGCTGCTATCATGAGAGCACTATTTGTTGTATTCCATAATTATAACGTCGGTATTGTGACGTAACTTTTTTGTGAATAAATTTTTTTGTTGGTAGATATTTACTACCTGGCAAGTCTTCTAATTTAATTCTGCACCGGTTAATCGCTTTGCGTTGTTTGACCTTGGCTTTTTTCATCGTAGTTAGGACAAGGTGGTGATAACTTCCACCATCGTCTAATTTAAAACCTAGGGCGTCTTCCACAATCTTTCAACCTGCGACTACCAGCGATTTGATGAATCCAAAAGCTCACGTTCTTCAATCCGATAATAAGTAGGTTTCTTGCTGTTATGATCGAAGTAAGATCCTTCTACAAGCTACAAAGATAGCTATAGAGCTGCCAGTGGTAACAACATTGCATGATAGTCATGCTTCGCAATATGGTATATAACCGGTTAGTAAATTATTTTGGAATATGGTGACCAGCTGGTTGGTCCTAGTTTCTTTACTTTGTATTATACCAACGCCATTTCTGTGTTGTTGCGTTGGATCTTTAGAAGAATACAAGAAGGATTCTGCACCATAAATTAATATGCTCCATTATGTCAACTAGTTTCGTGTGGTCCTAGAACCGAGATGTTTTACGGACTGAGTTTTCTTTCGACTACGTCGATTTTATCGCTCTTGCGCAGAGTTCTAATATTTCGAAATATAATTCTTGTCCGCGTTCGAAAAGGTAGGATCATCAATGTTGGGTCACTCCTTTTGTGAAAATCTGTTTACCGATTCGTAACAATTTATTGCTTTACGGAAGAAGGTTGCATGTTTATCAGGAGCGATCATGATTAGGTAGACGTACATACAATGAGCACTTGGTGAGGTCGGTAAAAATTTACAAAAGTGGGATAGACTCATGGTGAATCGCATCCAATCAGTGTCTATCCTGTTGCTCACATTTTGGCCCCCAAGGTTACCATATATTTACATTGACACGTATACTTATTAGGGGATATATGACCTATGTTGACAGACGTGAACTGTGAGCGCTATCCTTTCGATTGTCGTTATTTGTTTAAAGGTTGACTGTAAAGTTTCTGTCATGTTAGATAGTTGCTTTACTTGTTTTGAATTGTACTACAGAAATTCTGGCAGAATCTTGAGTTTAATGTTTATACCCTAGATGAAATCTATATGGTATACTAAGTTTGTAGAGCAAAATGGATTAGACACCCATGCATAAAATTAAATTCATTTTGATTTTTGTATATCCGCCTGTCTGTCCGTCCGTCCGTCCGTCTGTCCTCATGATAACTCGAGAGCGCGTTCATTTATAGAGCTGACAATTTGCACAAAAAACAAGTAAATTTAAGTTCGAAAACTTGACATTCGTAGGGTTACAAATCGGGTAACTCCTTCGTGGGGTTGCCATACGAAAACTTCGTTTTCCACTATTTATTTGGATACTACCTGAGAACGTGTCGTCGTAGAGAGCTGAAATTTGATAGATGGTGTTTTCATATCAATAGTAAATAAAAGTTTAAAAATTGACTAAATCGTGCTAGCCCTTCTTGGTGTTGCCATATAAAAATTTAGGTTTTTACGTATGCTGTAAAAACACTGATCGTTTTTACAGACGTTTTTATTTTACTGAAAGTTTTTCAGATTATGAAACCATATGAAATTGGTTATACATAATAATTTTTAGTGTCACAGATGTGTGACAGTACGAAATTACATACGGGCATTTACGGGTATCGTAAGAATTGGCCTTACAAGGAGAGGGTCTCTACTCGTCATCACCGAATTCGTCCAAATTCACAGTATATGTTGGGCTTGACTAAAAATGAAAGTGACGCAAGTGGGAACTCCAACTGGGCAAGCGAGACCGAAATAATGCATAATGTAGGCGAACCCTGGGTTAAAATTAACACTCTTCGGAAAACTGTGATAATTACCATCTTACGGGTATATTCCCAACATTCAACCCATTTTCTTTTCGTTACAATTATCTGTAACCTTGTATCGTTCATATACAGAAAACCAGAAGTCATTACCCCAATTAGTTTAGGAGCATTTTCCAAAATAAAATTGCGAGGTTTGCTAAAATACTTTCAACTTACATTAATTAGCAGCATATA
Source organism: Dioctria linearis (assembly GCA_963930735.1). Taxonomy (NCBI): domain Eukaryota; kingdom Metazoa; phylum Arthropoda; class Insecta; order Diptera; family Asilidae; genus Dioctria; species Dioctria linearis. The sequence goes on along the minus strand of OZ005744.1, from coordinate 170,052,510 downwards.
ACTACTGTAAAGCTTGCACATTTATGTTTCGGCCAAATTCCAACCGAATTTCAAAATTCTATTATTTTTGCAAAACGGTCGTTAACATGACTTTCTTTATAAAAACTGTAAACTGTAGACTCTCCTCTTTAAGTTGACCCATTACACTCTATGTGTTAATTGTAGACGTTAAACAGTTATTAACTCATAACCTATTCAGGCCACACCGAAATTAGACGTAGTTTTTAAAATGACGTGCTAAGGGAACAAATTATCGTCGAGAATAAGTTTGAAAATAGGTTTGAGAATAGGTTTAGAGCTAATAACTCTTAAAGGGCTTCAGATAGCCCATTGGGTGTAATAGGTCACATTAAAGAGGAGAATCTACAGTTTACAGTTTTTATAAAAAAAAGTTATGTTACCAACCTTTTTGCAAAAATAATAGAGGTTAAATTAAAAAAAAAAGGTAAGAAAATCCAAAATTTTTAGTGTAGACAGCCATAAGTCTTGATGGGAGAGGGGTATGGGGTTAGTTGAGCAGTCGTTGGAAAAGCCATGAAGTTCTGCATACAATGACTGTGACGCCCTCTAGTTTTTAAGACAGATGGTGTTGTGTGAAAAACTATCTTTTTCTTAATCACCCTATAACTCCTAAACGGTTGATATTGCCCCCCCCCCCTCCTTGCCATACATTTCTGGTTCGTCTAGGTGAGTACTATCACCTCCTGCTCTATTGACCTCTATTGACCAGGGAAACACCCTGTATAGACTGTTTCCACCTAGGTGCTCTATAGAGCAAGAGGTGATAGTAGATACTCACCTAGGTGGAAACACTCTATACAGGGTGTTTCCCACCTAGGAGGTCAATAGAGCAGGAAGTGATAGTACTCACCTAGATAAACAAAAAATTGTATGGAAAGGGGGTCCATATCAACCGTTTGGAAGTTACAGGGTGATTAAGAAAAGAATCTAGCTTTTCACAAAACACCCTGTATCTTACAAAGTACATAGTGTACGGTCACGGTCTAAAGCTGATTGTATGCAGAGCTTCATGGCCTTTCCAACGACTGATCAACCAGCCTCTTATTTCTCTCCGCTCAGAAGTTATTGTGGTCTAAACTAAAAATTTTGAATTTTGTTACCTTTTTTTTTTGTTTTGACTTTTTTTATTTTGCAAAGCGGTCATACTATAAATATAAAAAGTAAATTGTTGACTCTCCTTTTTAATTTGACCTATTACACCCTAGCCGTTAAAGAGTTATTAGCTCTTAACCTATTTTCAAAGATAATTTGTTCCCTTAGTGACTTAAAACACGTAATTTAAAAAAAAATATCGGTTAATTTCAGTATGGCCTGAATAGGTTGTGTAGTCGTTGGAAAGGCCATGAAGTTCTGCGTATAATTAGGTGACCGTACACTGTTAAATTTTTTTCTTAATCACCCGTAAATCCGAAACAGTTGATAGAACCCCCCCCCCCCCCCTCACTTGCCATACAATTTTTGTTCATCTAGGTGAGTAAGGTGAGTACTATCACCTCGTGCTGTATTGATTTGCGGGAAGATGTTGAAATTATGATGAACGTGTCGAGCCACCTTGCCGCCACATTAGAAACAGACAAAAATTTAATCAAAATTTCCATATGACAATTTCTATGGTCTCCAGGCTTTCACTCCTGTAAAAAGGAAAGAAAACTGTGTGGACATTTAGAAGCATATATAAGGATGAAAACAGCAGATGAAGAAAGTACATAGAACCAAGTCGAAATTCGTTGTTTTCTTTGATATCAAATTCATAATTTGGGAAGATTAAGGAGGTGATCCAAAATTACTATAAACAAATTCAAGATAGAGTCCGAAAAAATAAGCTATTGGCAATTTTATTTTACAATCATCATAAGGACAATGCGCCTTCCCATACAACAATCTATTATGTGACACAATTCTTTGCCCAAAAAACATATTACACTGTTAGAACATCTTTCATACTCTTCAGACCCTTAACAGCGTGTTAATTACTTTTTCCCTAAAGTCAAATCTGTAGTTAAAGGAACCTACGGTTTGCGTCAGTTATTGCGTTGAAGAAAAAAATGATGCAGGTCTTCAGACTGACAGGTGATCAGTTTTGCGTAGGGATAATTAAAAATGCAGCGGATTGTGGGGGCAAAAGGGGAGCAGAGCTAAAATGTAATAAAAATGATTTTAAACATAAGTTATAGCTTGAATCCCGGTATTTAATAGCCAACCATCATAATTGTTAAATGTTTTCATTTTGTTTCATTGAGAAGCTTATACCCTAGACAGACTGTCTCCATAACGACTTAATTTTCAATTAAATGGAGTCAAATGTGCAGTGTGTCACACAAGTGAAGTCCATCAAGGATCGATTTGCAACATTTCGCTTCTTTTTCAAATGGACCAAAGTTTACTCCATTTAGTGAAATTGCAGTAAAAGTGTCACCTACCGTCATTAAAATAAGCTGAATTTAATTGGAAAGTTTTTCCGATAAAGTTAGCTGATCATGATAGCAATTTCCATTCTGCTTTCTTATTTTTTTGTCTTATCCTAAATGCTTTGCAACTACAGTAAATACTAGCAAATTTTCTTGGTACTATTTAATTAAATTATTGATCTCTGCCATGATATACATACATTCACATTGAGGAACTGTCAATGACATTCCAAATGAAATAATTTTCGTCCATAGTCTGTCTCCTCTTCATTTCCTTGAAATGACTGAATTTCAAATTAAGTCATTATGGACACAAGTTTGTCTAGAGTATTACACCCGTTGTCTTGTTCATCTCCTTCCCGGGCATCTATTGCCATATTGTAGAATTTTCGCTTAATTCTACCTGCTGACTTCTTTACATCTTTGGAAATCTCACGGGTTTTTATTTCAAAATATATACGCTAAACGATGTCAGAAATAATATATTTCAATTCTACTGCGTATATGGTATATTAACTTTAATTTTTTTTCTTTTGTTTTTCAGAGGAGTTTTCCTGAGGCGCTGTAAATGTACAAATATCTGGTTAATTTTCAATAATAAGAGAAAGTAAGTTGCGTAAAACCAAACTAAATTAAATAAATAATCATATTTTTATGAATTTACTTTAATTGATTAGGACTAAAATTGATGTAAGATCTAAAATTTTTTTTTCTTTCAGACTAGGACAATGGCGTACATCAAATACCACTGCCCCGAGGTGAACTGGACAACCTAAGGCACCATTCTAGAAATGCAAGTTTTAACTCAAGTAATAGGTTTATATACCCAATTGAAACATTGATTTGAGTTGTGAGAGAGATTATTTTGTTGGAATTGGTCTAAATGAATGTGTTAAGTTAAAATAAAAGCTTTTTTTAGTTTACATTTATTACTTCGCGACAAAACGACGACCCGCCCATAAAGGGGAATGGCCATTTCCGCCCTACATGAACATTCATGAGAGATACTCTGAACAAATTTAATTAACAATATTTAGTTCAAAGTTTGATCTAGTACGTTTTGGTAAATCTAGTACAAAATCAAATTCCATAGGTCCTGACAAGAAGATTGAGTACCCACACTGCTATACTCTGAGGCCTAACTTACAATCCCCATACTCACATTTTTAGTATTTCTCTTGTTTTTATTCGAACTGAGGTATACTAGATTTTTCGTACCTTAGATCGGCTCTAACTCGTTAGGGTTATGTTCGATTGGAAAACAGCTTATTACCAGCTACAATTCGTAAAAGATCTCGCCAAGTACTATAGGGTGATGTACTTTTTCTCCGATTCAGAAAACTTTCTCGGAACGCTTTTGCTGCCGGAAAACCCATTTTCATGCACTGGGGTCACATACATATGTACATCTCAGTTACGTATTTGAAAGTCAGAAACCATTTTTTAAATATTAGGCTCATAATTGGTAATTGCACTTCTTATTAGTTGCTGTAAATGTTCGTTTTTTAATTGGGATCGATATTTAGATTTAATATATTTCATTATTGAATACAGTGATTCAACACTGTATGTTGTTCCGAAAATTGACGGTAATCGATATGCAACGTTTTTTAAGTGGTTGTATTTTTCTGATGGTACGGCATACCAAAATTCATTAACTGAAGTTGAAGATTTATGATACATTTTCAGTCCTACATCTTCTTGCATTTCTATTAATTCCATTTCTCCTTCCGCTGTTTCATGTAGTAATGTTTTAGAAATCGGTAAACCATTCGAAATTATATCAACTTCAAATGGATTTATTAAAAATGCGATAGATGGTTTTAATGCATCTAAATCTGCAAATCGTTCCTCAAAATCTTCCAAAATGTTGCCTAATTTCGTATCATATTTTTTTATAGCTTTTTTTATATTTTTTCCAGCTTTTTGTAAACGCGGAAAATGATTATTAGTTTTTTCGCTTATATATTTTCGAAATAGTTGTAATTTGGTCTTGAAACTGTAAATAATTTGGCTTAATTCTGCAATATTTTTATTTTTTCCTTGTATTTTAAAATTTAAATTACTTAAATGTTCCATTGTATCGGTGAAAAACATTAAGTCGTTGATCCATTCGTTATCTTTTGATTGTGGATATGATTGATTTTTTATATTAAGAAATTCGATTATATGTAGGATCAAATAGGTTAACAAATTTGTTTAAAACGTTATATGTGGATAATCATCTTACAATACAATACAGAGATAAATCTGCGCATGGTTCGTCAAATCATTAATGAAATTACGGAAATGACGATGAGTTTTTGCATTTGCCCTTACAAAATTTACAATTTTTATAACATTATTTTATAACATTTTCAAAATTAAAATATTTTGCAACATGATGTTCGCGATGCAGAATACAATGACTGGGTATAAAATTAGGTATACTTGCATCTGTTTTTGAAAGGCCAATTAATCCCATGTTCTGTCCAACCATTGCTGCTGCCTCATCAGTCGCAACACTGACTAATTTAGTTTTTGGAACAATTTTCTGTTGGAGTGCAATATCAACAGCTTCTTTTATATCTGCCCGTAGTCAGAGCGTACATGCAAAAAATGAATAATATGGTGAGAATTGATGCCACTGGTATAAAGTTAGTGGTTTTAATTGTATGTCTACAAATTATACACTTCACTGTTAAACTAGAGCTTTAATACTCGATAAATGTAAAATACTAATAGCTCACTTTATCAAATTTCAATAAACGGAAAATATAAGATATATAATAAATATAATAATGTTGTTGCAATAAACTTTGTACTCACCTGATCTTGTTTGGCAGTTGATTGACTTGATTTCAATAACTTTAATTGAGGGATATTCTTTATTCTGGTCGATACCCAGAATAAAGTGAGGTGAGTAGTTCTTACTGCAGTCGAAACCCACAGAATCTTTATTGCAGTCGTTACCCACAACAAAGTGTTTTATTAGTAATTTTCTTATTACAGTCGTTTATTGTAGTCGTTACCCACAATAAAGTGTTTAATGTTAGTAACTGTCTTATTACAGTCGTTACCCGTAATAAGAATCTTTATTGTAGTCGGTACCCACAATAAAGTGTTTTGTTAGTAATTTTCTTATTACAGTCGTTACCCGTAATAAGAATCTTTATTGTAGTCGTTACCCACAATAAAGCGTTTTATTAGTAATTTTCTTATTACAGTCATTACCCGTAATAAGAATCTTTATTGTAGTCGGTACGCACAATAAAGTCTCTTGTTAGTAATTTTCTTATTACAGTCGTTACCCGTAATAAGAATCTTTATTGTAGTCGGTACCCACAATAAAGTGTTTTGTTAGTAATTTTCTTATTATAGTCGTTACCCGTAATAAGAATCTTTATTGTAGTCGGTACCCACAATAAAGTGTTTTGTTAGTAATTTTCTTATTACAGTCGTTACCCGTAATAAGAATCTTTATTGTAGTCGGTACCCACAATAAAGTGTTTTGTTAGTAATTTTCTTATTACAGTCGTTACCCGTAAGAAGAATCTTTATTGTAGTCGCTACCCACAATAAAGTGTTTAATGTTAGTCATTTTCTTATTACAGTCGTTACCCGCAATAAGAATCTTTATTGTAGTCGGTACCCACAATAAAGTCTCTTGTTAGTAAATATTCTTATTACAGTCGTTACCCGTAATAAGAATCTTTATTTAGTCGCTATCCAAATAAATCTCCTAATCTAGTCGCAACCCAGAATAAGAAAAATTTATTTCAATTGTCAACCAAACAAAGTGTTAGACTGTTAATAAAAATTCACAACACTAGGAAATACCACTAAGAAAAAAAAATTATCAAGTCACTCACTCCACTGCCAAACTGAAAAAGAGATCGAGTCAAGTTAAATTGCTGTTTATATAGCCCTTGCTTGCACACGACACCAATGATGGAGTAGCAGAGGCGCATGATCACAAGAATTGGCCGTTCATCTGTAATTTTACGGTACTAGAGATAAAATATGCATAGCAACAAGAAATTTAAAGCAACCCATGCTGCTGTGTTAAATTGAATTCTGTATATTTGCAAAAAATGTTATCTCTATCACGTAGAGAAGAAGTTCCCGTTCGATAGTACTTATAATGATGATAGAGTTGCAAATTGATCTGCTTGATCTGATTGTATTTGTGCCATGCATTATATGCTACATGACAACACATGCTTTGGTTAGATGTTGTACCTATTTTTGGGAAAATTTGTAATTAGGTTGAATTTGTTTTGCTTTTTTCAGCAATTGTTTTTAGAACGAATCTAATTGCTTCAATCATATGATAAGAATTTTAATTTGATCTGCTCAATGAGGCTATATTGTTGTATTGTATTTGTGCAATGTGCTATGTAGATGACAAATACATGGCTTTGTTTTCAGGATGTTTTCCCTTTAAAAGTAATCGGTAAAAACAAAAATATATTCGAACCGATTTGGTTCGAACAAGTCGTATCTTTCAAAACAATTAAATTTAACAACTCCTCTTTCGTTTCTGCATTTTCTAAAACGAGGCGAATAAGAATTCCTAATTGTGGTTTTTCTGAAATATTAAGTGAATTGTCCCAATGTTTTTCGCATGAATTCTAATGTTTGTTGGTGTAATCCCATGATATTTGAACAGCACGTTCTTCTGTTTACATTGGTTTGCTTGAAATAGATTAAGTGGGGGAATCTCAGCTGGATTCGGAGAATTTTATTTGACAGAAATTTTATCTCTCTGTCTCTACTTATCCTTATTTATACTTTGGTACGGGTATAGTCTGTCCGGCCATAAAAGAACAAAACAAAGCGATGCGCGCTAACATCGGTTTCCCTCGGAAATTATATTCGGAAGCGAAGTGGCGTGATCAGTGCAATGCAAGGTCATCATCGGCGTGCGTTGTTCAACATCAAATTCAAGACCAATATATTTTTAATTGTTTAAATATTATTTAGAATTCTTTCGATATATCTTCATCAAATATTCACTTATTTCTCAATCGCAATTAATATTATCTTAAAACTTTTCGGAGTAATTGAACTTTTTGTAAAAAATAATATTTTCTATCCCTTGAACGAACAAGCTCGTGTTACGAAATTGGTCACAGGTGTTACTGTAAACAATACCCGACGGTGCGCGTGATTGTTCTTTTTATGCCGAACAGACTATAAAACATACGCATCAAATCAAACGAATGCATGCATTAGTCACACACACACGCATATATTCGACTCGTCATAACGTTCGCTATAAACATCGTTAAAACGGTTAAAACCGTTAAAACATAAATAAATAATAAAAATAAACTTAAATTTCTATTTAAAATAAAATTAAATCGAATTAATATTTATTTTTATTATTTATTTATTTTATTAAATTTTATTTAAAGAGATTTTACATGATCAAAACGTAGTAGAAAGTATTTATGAAATTTTTTTAATTGATCCGCAATAACACTCAAAAAGAGCCGCATGTGGCTCGCGAGACGCCGTTTGGCCACCGTTTGGCATTCACACAGCAGGTGCTGAACATTCTCAACCTCTTCCTCATCCATACAGCTTCTGCAGAAGTCTTTGTATGGAGCTTGCATGCGCTCTGCATGTTTACGGAAGAGACAGTAACCCGTAATTATGGCGATAAGGCTACGCATATCATTACGGTTCCTCCTCAGCAGCAGAGATTCAGTCCTCCTCGGACAAACCTAGGGCCACAGCTGTCTTGAAATCGCAGATGTGGTCAGTTCTCCCCATCTGCGATTTGCCTGCTTACAGGCCTGTACGTCTAGAATCCTCCCCATTAGAGGCCGACTTATGGATTTCTCTGCTAGACATATGTATATTCATAGTTAAACCTTACTGTCCAGGGCATTTGCTGCCTCGTTTCCAGGTATGTCACTGTGACCAGGCTCCCAGAAGAGAATAACTCTATGGTTTGCGGCCAATTTCCCGAGCTCACAGCGACACCGTTGCACTTGGCGCGTTGTAATGGTGCTCGAGTCCAAAGCTTTGATTGCAGCTAGGTTGTCAATACAAATCCTAATGATTCCATCGCTAGTTACAACATAACTTGTACGAAACAGCCTTGCTGTTTTGCAAATGGCCAGGACCTCCGCTTGGAGCACACTACAGTAATCCCGTAGGCGGTACAATGCCTGTATTCCAGGGAGGGCTGAGTATACTCCGGCTCCCATTCCTACCTCTATTTTCGAACCGTCCGTAAAGACACATATATCAGAGTCAATTGCCACGCTATTACCATCGCACTCCTCTCTACTAGGAATGCTAGTTGAGAACGCTTTCTCGAAGTATAGTCTTGAAACAATGTAATCCGTAGCAATACAATACAATCTTCAGGACAGTTCTTCAGTATTCTGCTGTGATCATTAATGTCTGCTGGACTCCTTAAGTATTCCTGCACTCTTTGCAGCTATACATATCCCATGGATGTCGAGGGGCAGCAGCCGGAGCATAATCTCCATTGCTACTGTTGGTGTTGTTGGAAGAGCTCCTGTAATGCCTAGATTTTAGTAATACTTTTCAGGGGCGTCGCTTTCTCAAGAGCAATCAACCACACCAGAGCCCAATATGTAAGGATAGGTTTTACGATAGCGGTGTGCATCCAGTGTACGATACGAGGGTGTAACCTCCATCGCTGGCCAAAAGTTTTCGTGCAGGCATACACTACAATGGCTGCCTTCTTAACGCGCTCATTCACATTTATCCTCCAATTTAATTTGGAGTCTAGTATCACTCCTTGGTATTTGGCTTCAGTTTTAAAATCAGTTTTGGGGGTGTGAAAGTCGGAATAACTCTCCTCCATGTAAAAAGGACTAGTTCGATCTTATGATTGTATAGATAAAGTGTTCATTACATTGCCATGGAGCGAAATACTTACTCTTTTAATTAATTGAGTTGTTATAACAGTTGTCAAGAAAGTGATGAATTTTCCTTCATCTAAATCCCATAACAACTTAAGAGTGATGATGATGGTGTGATGGATGGTGAGATGTCATATGTTATGAGATCGATCAAACTGTAGCAAGTTTCTCACTACATTTTTATTTAAATTGCAAATAAACAAAAATGTAAAGATACCAAATACGATTCCAAATAATTTTTTAATGTGATTTTCAGATCTTTAGTTTTTGCAAGATTTATGTTGCAAAGAAATTTTTGATATTTTCGATATATTTGAATCTTTACCAAATATACGGCAAATATTCCACATGCGAATAGATAAACTCCTGAAAATTCATATTTAAAAAATGTCTATACATACGTGTATATATGTGCATAATACGTAAATATCCCTGTTGCCTTCATCATCCCTAAAAGAGCATTTCAAATTGTATGCATAATTAGGGTTGCTTGATTACAAACAAAAAAAGCCAAAAATACCTCTACAACGGACACAAGTTGGTTTTGGGGTCAGCAGTCAACCAAAAAAACTGGCTCGTGCCTCTTTTAGTTGGTGATCGCCTGTCTTCCTTCCTTGAGGGAAGATAAAATTTATTTTTTGCGTGTGCCACAGGAGATGTCTGTTTTTAATGATCCATCAGCAAAGGTAACATATGGGAAATTTAATCACCAGAAAGGGAAACAGAAAAACCTGTGGTATAAGGACTGGAGGGTGTTATGGTTCAGAGATCGTTCATATATTCTATAACGTAATATACGCTATTTGTTTCATTCAATATCCTGACGAAAGGTAATTTGAAATCAATCGATATACCAGTCATTTAGGATTCAATTGATTCTCTTCTAGTTTATGCATAGCTCGTTTATGATGATTGAAAAGGAAACATGCACTAACGCTTTTAGAATATTCACAGCAGAAGGTAAATAAAAAGGAATTTATTTTATGATTTTCAGGATATAGAGAGGTCGTACAAAAAAAAAATGGGACAAGGGCACGGATTGCAATGACATCTGTTTGTCGATCAATGGATATCGCGGTTTTAATAACAAGGTAAAAAAGATTATAGTAGGAGGAAGGAGTTGTTGAGCTTAACCTTGAGCTCCAACCAGTCCTCTACTCAGCATTGATTAAAGAATCCTGCTGACAAGAGGAATATGATTAAAATCGAAATAAAAGAAACACGCACTAATAGAAGAAGTGTTTGATTTTTTCATTCATTTACCCGATTAAGGACTCAGACTTGCATTCATTAATTGATTACACAAGCAAATAACTGCCTGAGAGTCTTGTATTATATTTTTGATGTTATCCATTTAGCTGATTCTTATTCTTCTTGTCAGGCGATGAACATTACTAATAAACTTGATTTTAAGCGACAGCCTGTACCTTACGGAACAACTCTAATTGTACTTGAATTACATCACCAATTTTTACTGAACTGACTGACTGAACGATTACGTCGAAGATAACAACAACACATTGTAAATCATAGTAACGTGATGCATATAGCTCCGTTGAAATTATAGTGATATTTGTGAATAGATCCAATAGACAAGGCTGACATACTAATTGAAATTCGAAATATTGACTAGTAGCTTTTGGCTGTATAGGTCAATTCTTGGTAGCCGGCATATTGGTGGAGTCGAGTGACCTCAACTGAAGAAATATGATGCTCCTGTCTGAGGTAGACAGCCAGCTACGTTGTCTCGATGAAAAACGGAGCTCTAGCTGACAGCAAAAGTGTCTGTTTGTCATTAGAGAATAGTAGGCTTGAGAAACAGCTGCTGGTGTCTTCATTCCCTGGTATCGGGTGGTCAAATGTCCGGTGAGTAAGCAGATTAAATGGTCAGCACCTGTTCCTGAAATATATAGAAGCCACCAGTCTCCCTAATTTGAGACTGGAATTATCAAATAAATTTCGGTTTAGGTCCAGACTGTCCCGATAACAGTCTGGATAAGTGTTCCGATCGAGCTGAACCCAAGTTATCTTGAAGATTGTGCAACAGTTCAGAGCGCCAAATGAGCTGGATTTTCAAGTCCCTGTGACAACCTGAAGGAGGATGCAGTTCCTTTTGAACTTATATACTCTTGAGATCTGTTGCCTGAGGAGTTACGGCACGGATGCGGGTTTCGAGCTGACAGGCGAAGGTTAACCAAGACGACCTTATATTGACGACGCCGAAGCAGCAGTACTGCTTCTGCAGAAGTCGACCTGTAGTAAGCCTTTATAGCTGTGGTAGTAGTCATTTATGTAATAGATCTCCGTTCCGAGCTGGGAGTGGGAGGCAACTAAATATAGGAACTCTGAAAAACAAGTTTATATAATTGGGCCAATAAAAAACATCAATGCTTCGGTCTTCTTTCTCTTTAAATATCTCAAAGGAATTTCAGTCCTATTTAGATGTTGAACCGATTGGTATACTTTCTTACTATGAATAAATATATTAAAAAACATGAACATATACGACTGTATCAGTCACTGGTTAACAGAATATTAGTTAATTTATATTTTTTTTTGTTTCGAACAATAAAATCAAGATCTACTTACATAAATTTTTCCAATTCTCAAAGTGGCTTTTAAATTGGATTTACGAAAACCCTACAAAGGTCAAGACTGGCCAAGGCCGTTAACGCCTGCTCTGTTAAGCCGCTACAAGTTCTTGTAGATTTATTTACAATGCTAAACAGCTATAAAGTCCCGATTTCGTCAAGAATATATATTTATGCCCCGCTAGTATAGACGGCACCAATTATTGCAAAAAAAAATGCACGGACTTCTTATTTACACCTATCCCAGATATATAACTGCAGTACTGTGATAATATCTATAAAATTACGATGCTTTTGAGCATGCAAAATTTTATTTTAGATTTCTGCAATATTCGTGGATTAAGAGCATATCGTTTTTCGGTGTACTGCTCCTTAACACAAAAAATCCGGCAATTTTTGCGCTAGGTGAAATCAAAGTCGTTTCTGATGCTGATATTAGCTAGTATCACGTCTCTGGTTACAACTTGTTGCCTCTTTTTTTCTCAGCACAGAAGGATGCCAATAAGCTAATTTACTAAATTTTTGTTTCTATCATCTCACCCCGACAAATATTCCATCGCAGTCAGTTCCGCTCTTGGTAATTCAAAGCATTGCTTAAATTTATCACCACAAACCTGTGCCGCTCTACTTTTTCACCTACAAATAGGCTTCTCTGGCACTATAAAAATGCTGATTGGAAAAGTCTCAATCAGTGTCTTAGAGAAATTGATTGGTTGATCTGTTTTACTTTGAGGGATGTTGATGAATGGACATTAGAATTTAGTAACATACTAAGTGACCTGGAAAACCCAGTGATGCCAGAGCTTCGATTTGGGCGTCACTTCTCTGTGAGCTTTCCTGTACGGGAATCGTGGACTGAGGAAAGTGCCTTATCGGGTTTTCCAAGGTCCGCTCTAAAAATTTCTACTGACGGCTATCTCACTAATGAGGGAGCAGTTCCTCTATATACCTCTACTACTTAACAATGGTGAAATAGTTGTTGACTTCCTGGATGAGGGTAATATTCTGGCTGCTAGATTCGATTTAAACTATCGTCTTCCACCCACTTCACAGACACCTGTTTTGCATCTCCCGTGTGGATGTGTACAAGTTCCAATACACACCCGTCGGAGAGATGTGTTCAAGGTCCTTAAGGGATCAACGTCTCCAAAGCCGCAGGTCCTGATGGTTCCAGCTTCTGTTAATTAAAAGCTGTGTCTCATTCCTAGCTAAACCTCTGCGTAAGCTATTCATCTTGTCTTATTCGTCAAGAAAATTTCCAACTGCCTGGAAACTAGTTCACGTTCAGCGTATTCGTAAGAAAGGAGAGGGTAGCGATCCCCAAAATTATCGACCAATTGCCATCACTTAAATTCTTTCAAAGGTCTTTGAATTTATCATTAACTCCAAATTAATGAAGTATCTAGAAACCAATAAACTCATCAACGATCGCTAATATGGCTTCCGGGCTGGACGCTCATCTGGAGACTTGCTGACTTTTCTCACAGAACGTTGGAACTGTAGTCTTCACAATTTTGCTGAGTTCAAAACCGTTGCACTGGATATTTCAAAGACCTTTGACAGAGTCAGTCATTCAACCCTTTTAGTTAAACTTAAAGCACTTGGTCTGTCCGCTCCTCTTCTATTATGGATTGAAAGTTTTCTAATTGGTCACCTAATTCGTATTGTTCGAATATCATCCTATAAATGCCGGTGTGCCCCAGGGTTCTGTTATCGCTCCGTCTCCATTCCTAATTTTCATTAATGATCTGCTTTCAGTTACTTTCAATCCCATACATAGTTTTGCTGCTGACAATACCCTTGTTTTCCCTTACTCCTTTGACGCTCTTGCGAACTCCGGAGAGAATACAGCGTGGAGATTGCATGCATTGTTATGTCATTGAATAACGATTTTGACAATATCTACGCATGGGGCTAAATGAATCGCGTCGAATTCAATACATCTAAAACCCAAAGCTGTCTCATCTCTTTAAAACAAGATCACCACTTAACCACTCCCGTTTCTTTTGATAGAGCATTAATTTCCGTTTCACCGTTACTAAGCATTCTTGGCATTAATATTTCCAGTAAGTTACGCTGGACACTTCACATCTTCTCTGGTGTCAAAGAAGCATAGAAATGTCTTGATTTCTGAAAAGGTGTAAAAAATATTTGACCTCGTGAAATCTAGCGTTCCTCTATCAGACCTAGAATGGAATACAATTCTCATATATGGGCAGGGGCTGGTTGCACAGTCTTATCTTCATTGGATATTGTTCATCCTTCAAGCTCATTGGTGATGTGGCAAAAACTTTTCATATCGACTCGCTCGAGCACCGCTGCATGTCGTGCTCCTTTATCGCTACATGCACGGTCAGTGTTCTAATGAAATATTTAGTCTGATCCCTTGTAGATTAATTTCTGCATGCAATATTTGCGCTGCTATCTCACACAGCCTCTCACCCGTCAAAATACTTTCGGCCGCACAGTAAAATTTCATGATGCTTTCTTATCCCGAACTTTGCGAAAGTGGAACAATCTACCATCTTCTTTTTTTCTCGCACTTAGATAGAAGCAGGAGGATGCATTGGGTCAGTTGTACTAGATACTGTCTAATGAATGGCCATTGGCTCATTAGTGATGTGTGAATTACATCTTCTTCGTTACTTCTACCGACATTACATTGATAAGATTGCTAGTTTAATACCATATACCTAGACAGATCTCGTCCATCTAAGTGTGCATATAATTCCATAGAATTTTGATCATATCATGAAATTTTGTGTTTTTTTTTGTAACCCGAACAGTATGGTTGTAGAGCAATTTGCCACCGGTGTTTTATTCCATTATCCAAGTTTCTGGAGTTTAACGGGAACGTCCATTGGCAACTATTTCAGCAATCTTCATCACTTTATCCCTTTACCTTATTTCTTTTATTGGAAAAGAAGTGGATTGCATCATAAAGTATTTCCTGGGCTTCGATTAAATTAGAAAAAAAAGAGCTAATAAACTAACTAGACCACATTAGAAGATTTCAATAAGATCGTAAAAAGAACTGCCAGGCGATCAAGCAGATCTTATATAAAAATTGCTCGTAATTGTCCATTACCTATATTTACTATTTCCATTACTGACATTTTCTAATAACCGCAACCACATCCATAGTCCATATCTAGTCCTTCAGTCTTTCGAATGATACAACAATATTATACAGGGTGTTTCGGTGGAAATGATTCATATTTGGTCCATCGATAGAGCATTTCTTTCTGAGTAAAAAGTTCTTTTAGACCTTATCAAAATACTCACTCCTTTAAGAGATATTCGAGCTTTACTGTTTATTGCATTCTTCAAGTTAGACTTTCACTGAAGCTGTTGTAACTTTTGAGAGTATTTATTCGATTTGATTTTTTTTTTTAATTTTCAATAGGTATTTACATATTTAGCCTTCAAAATAAAATAAATTCTTATTGAGTTATGTTAATGCGCAGAGAATTAAGAGCCTTCAAAGTCAGAAATTTTGAATTGCAATCCCGAAATTTCAAGTATTCACTCATTTTGTACGGAAACTAAGACTTTGATGTAGGTACCCTTTTTGAGGCCAGCCATTCCCTTTAACTCGTACACGAATTTGTCTATACTATATTTCTTTACTATTTTCGACACTCTCGTAGACCCACTTTTCGTTATCACAGCGAGCTGAAATTTGGCACACAGGTTCATGTCGCGTGACAATTGAATCTATCAAAATTTGAACCGGAAGTTTCCATGAAAAACCCGGAAAATCGGGAAAATCATTTGAAATTTTGGTACAAATTTGATTAGTGATAAATCCGTTTCAGGAAAAATGCAGAGTTTTCCGATTTTTCCGAAATTTTTCCGGTAAAAAAGTTTTCTAAATTATGCAGGATCAAGTTCCCTATCAACTGGCATCATTACTTTCTCTCCGACAATGGTGAAAACTTGCAGAATAAATCGAGGAAAATTCATGTAAAACGCTTTTCCGGAGTTTTTCCGACCAAGGAAGCGTTTGAGCGTTTTGCAACCTAAGACAAAGTTGTAGCGCGAAATGAGTTGCATAATAACTTTTACTCGAATAAATTTTTTGAAAAAACTGGTAAATCAGTGTCTTTTCAGCCGTCATAAAATTGTTTTAAAATATCTCCATGCAGCACGTAATAACAGTTTAGTTAACGTGAAAAATGCAGAAAATAAAATAAGTAAAAAACGAGTTTTCAAACAAAACTGAGGCCAAGCCGCATGAAAAAGTAGATAATAAACTTTTCTTCACACACAGAGGTGGACTCAGATTTTATTCGCTGACAATCACCGATATATTTCAGTATGATCAATCAGAGGTAAGAAGTGATTTGATTCATGAAGAGAAAGAATATTCAAGAGAAATGTCCCAATCAAAAAATCTGAGTCGACCTCTGTGTGTGAAGAAAAGTTTATTTTCTACTTTTTCATGCGGCTTGGCCTTTTTTACTTATTTTTTATACATTATTTAGAAGCCCTGTTGATTACATTCATATTGATACCAAACACGTACATATATGTACATGCCTTTGATTAAGAATACAACAACTGTTGTGGATGATTTCATGAACTTACCCCCTCCGTTCTAAAGTTATTCACGAAAATCATGAAAAAAAACTACCCTTAATCAACCCTTTCTAATTGCCGTTAGAAATTGAAAAAGACTTCGTTATTCCCACCATAGACTGTTGTAGTTTCGAAAAAAATTTACTCAACACCAGATTTTCTATAAGTTTTCTTCTACATACAGAAATTTTCACATTAAATTTGTAAAATTAATAAGTAAGCCATTTTCTTTTAGTTGGCGCTGAATGCAATTCTCATTTGACAAATTTTTTCAATATTATTTTGTTTTGTTAGACCGTCGTCAAAGATACGGCGTGTATATTTTCAACTTTTAAATAAGTTATTTATGCCGACCACCGAGGTGCTAGCCTCGTTCTTGTCAAAGAAGGCTTAAATGGCTATCTTAAATTATACTTTTTCACAATAGATTGTATGAATCGTTAGAAGCAAATTTCTCGATATATTTTTCAAGCCATGTTTTCATGTTAAAATTAATTGTCTCCGAAAAGAGAATTATTGAAATTTACGTCCCATTCGGCTGCGGTTAGATTAAAAAAATCAGAAAAAAATCTCAATAAGCGAAAATCAAGAAATTTCGGAAATAAATTAATAACTGTAAGCGATACACCTGCTTAAACTGTACGCGTAGTACAAATAATTCCTCTCCCCCCTTAATATACCCTAGATGAAATCTATAGGGTATACTAAGTTTGTCATTCCGTTTGTAACACCTCGAAATAATGATGGTAGAGCAAAATGGATTGGACATCCACGCATAATATTAAAAGTTATTTTGATTTTAGCATGTCCGTCCGTCCGTCTGTACGCACGATAACTCGATAACGCGTATACTTAGGGCCGTATTCACCAAGCCATTTAATACAAATTTAATTTTAATTTAATTTTTATTGAGGGACCGCAATTAAATTTTTGTAGCCATTCACCAGCCTTAATAAAATAAATAATTTCGGACATTTCGGACTATCAGCTGCAAGATTTCCGAATTTGGCAAGTGACAGTTCTCGTGAGAATTCATGTAATTTAAATATTATTTAAAAACTTAAAAGAAGTTTTTATGTATTATTTAATTAGAAAAGTTTTTATATATTATTAAAAATATTTTAAAATATATGTACAATTCATTTTAATCAAAAATAGCCCATATTAAGCAATTGCTTCTTCAAACTTTTAACTGCGGTATTAAAAATATGACATTTGACTGCAAGACAATTCAAACAGCTGATATCGAAATTAAATTTATTTAAGATAGGGTAAGGCCTCACTTAAAATTAAATTAAAATTAAATTTTCAATAAATCGACTCGGTAAGTGTGGTTGGTGAATAGCTTTAATTGAAAAATTTTTTAATTTTGCTTGGTGAATATGGCCCTTAGAGAGCTGAAATTTTGTACACGCAATTTAAAAAAAAAAGTAAAATTAAGTTCGAAAATGAGACAAATCGGGCAACTCCTTCCTAGCAAATAAAATTTCAAAAATGGAGTAATTCGGGCAACTCCTTCTTGGTGTTGCCATATACAAATTTAGGTTTTTACGTATACTTTGAAAACGATCAGTCCAAGACATTTTTATTGCACTAAAAACTTCTTCAGAATACAAAATCCTATAAAATTGGTTATAATAATTTTTTCTGTCCGACAAACCGCTCTAAAAATATATGCGAAAAACCACTTCAAAAATCAAACTTGCACAGAAAGGTGACAATACGAAATTTCATAAGGGCATTCATCTAGGCGGTATCATAAGAATTGGTCCTAGACCAATTCTAGCTTTTTTACTTGTTTTTCACTAAATTATTTAGTGGGGTTAAAATATTTTTACATATTCATAATGTAACTCACTAAGTCATTTCCAATTAGTGTTCATATATTAAGATTGGAAGAAAAATAAGAAATTGATGTTTTACTTCTACCACACATACGTATGTGACGTACTCCAAGGAATTCTCCAATTAGATCGGACTTTTCGAACTTAAGTGCTTGTAGAATTTGAAGGAAATAACCGAATTGCCTCAAATAAATTTTGAACGATAAAGAAGACATGTAGAAACGTGCTTTTGGAATACCAGGTCCGTGCGGTGTCAGTGGCCGCCACCAGGTGCCGTCCAATGGGAGTGTCAATTTTCAAATTTTATTTTGTTTTTTTAATAGGAAAATGAAATCTGAGAATGCTGAAATTTGGAATAGACAGTCCTTTTATGATCCTCTTTATAGAAAAGAATTAAAAATTGGAATAACCGTGTAACGAAAATTCAAAATAACTTTTCAGGGCTTAAATTTGGCGCTCAATTTGTGATTATGCCACGTACATCGGAGGACTTTGCAAATACGCTCAAAAAATCCTAATAAAAATAGAGCTAACAAGATTTTAACATTAGTTAATTATAAAGGAATTTTTAATTAATCCACTTATATGAGTATGCAAATTAAATGACATGATCAAATCTAGGTATAGCTATATTTTAAACCGTTAGTTGTGCGCCTTTGAAAGAAATACAGTAAATTAGGAACAATAATGTACTATTTTTAATTTTATAACAGGACTGGCACGATGGCAATAAGTCCCGTTAAAATTAAATCACTTCAACAATTCGAAAAATTCTCCATATAAATGAGAAACGTATCTAATTATAGAATTAAATTTAGCAAACCATGCAAACTTATTTGATTAGCTATTGCTACATAACTCAAAATAATGACTTGTAGTTTGTTTTTAAATGAAAGCTAAGATATTGCAGATAATTTTAAGAGTTTCAGGATATAAAAAAAAGAGGGCGCTGAATGTAATGTAATGGCCGATGAAAGGTAGTAGGTATCTTACAAAAATCATCGCCGATTCGGTAATTACAGTCACATCGGGGTTTAGTAAAAAGATTTATTTTTAGAACAAATAGGGGTTGTAGCTAACTACCCCTGTTCAGCCCTCCTTGAAAATTTCATTACTAAAAAATTGATTTGAAAAAAATAATTTTTTAAAAAATCTAAAAAAATTTCCGTTTTTATCTCCAGCCCCCCCCGCCCCCACTCAGCTCTAGCCAACCCTTAAATTTACATCTCTCATAATGCCGCATATCCTAGCTATATTGTGAAAAAAGAATAATTGAAATCCAAGCAACACTTACAGAATATACTATCGTCTTTGGTGTGTGAAGAAAATTTGAAATTTTTTGAAATCACCCGAGAAATGCTCATTTTGGTCGTCTTCCATCACAGATGAGATGCTATAAAATTTTTAAATATAAACGGTAAATGATGTTTGTAGTCTGAAATCTAATTAATTTTTCAATCCGTTAATTACTTTCGGAGCAAACACGAAAACAAAGGAAACGATCCTTTTTGATGGTACAAAATCGGCGTTTTTTGATTAAAAAATGTCGTTATTTTAATTTCACACTTGTGAAGAATCGTTAGTTCGGAGAATTTTTTCACCTTCATAAAAAATGTTCACAACAGTTGTCTAATGCCTACAATAGAAAGAACGGATGAAATACATGCAAAATATAGGAATGGGGGTGTATATGACCCAAGGGTAAAAAACCAAATGTTTAACGGTAAAAATGTCTCGATAAAGTTTTCAGGATTTACAAAAAAAAACCCCATTACTCTTCTGTACTCTTCTCCCTCTTTCATTTGATATCACACATGTTCCAATTTGGACAAATCCTATGGGGGGGGGGGGGGGGGGGGTGGTAATACCCCGCACCCCCTGCACCAGCCACCAAACATTTTTTTTCAACCTATTTTTTGCCCCCGAATCCAACAAATACACCAAAATTAACCGCATCACTCTCCTGTTCTCCCCCGTAAAACTACAGCCCCGCGAAAATTTTCGATAAAATAGAACGGTAAAAAAACCTTTATTAAGATCATCTAATTAAAAAACTAACCCTACCACTCTGCCGCATTTTTCATCGTCTTTTGATATCTCACATGCCCTATTACATATAAACCGTGGAGGGTGTAATCTTACCCCTGCCCGCCCCCCTTAACCCCTTATTAAAAATATATTTCTACCAATTCCATTTCTCCCCTACTCAATAAATCGAACGGAAAAAACCGCATTTCTCTACGATCACTTTACGCAAATCTATAGACCTGCAAAGATCGTTAAAAAAAATTTCCCGTTAATCCGATGTTCCGATTTTTTTCAACACCCCACACACTACCACCCCCCCCCCCCCCCCCCCCCCTCCGTTCTAAAGTTATTCACGAAAATCATGAAAAAAACTACCCTTAATCAACCCTTTCTAATTACAACAGCTTCAGTAAAAGTCTAACTTGAAGAATGCAATAAACAGTAAAGCTCGAATATCTCTTAAAGGTGTGAGTATTTTGATAAGGTCTAAAAGAACTTTTTACTCAGAAAGCAACGCTCTATCGATGGACCAAATATGAATCATTTCCACCGGAACACCCTGCATATTGGATTCTTGACATAAACCCACAAGGAATCCCAAGGATCACTTGAAACAGTTCAATTATTACAGAAGTCCCATGAACGGAAAGATCATGAAATAAACTTACAACTTTCGCACTAAATAGAATCCGTATAGAGCCCTGAATGTTGGATGTTCTTTGAATATTGAAAATTGTTAATTTGTACGATTGCGTCCGAGAGCGTAGTTTTTGGAGGCATACTTATAGCAGTCGACTAATATCCTACCTGAGTGATCACGACAATGTTATTTTCATACTCATCATCATCTAAATCATGCATGTCCGTCTGTCTTTCTGTCTGTCCGTCCTCTCGATAATTCAAGAACGCGTTTACTTAGAGAGTTGAAATTTTACACACGAAAGTCCGAAAATGGGTAACTCCTTCGTAGGGTTGCAGCCATTCATTGACTTATTGTGCACAATCCCACTCTTTCTAAGAAGAGCTGTATTTTTTTGGATGAAGTTTCTTTAAAGTCGGCAAGCTTTAAGAAGTATGAGTCAAAAGCCTGGAATCTACTACATTTTGCAATATCCTCATATTCGCATGAGACGTTCTCCGATGTTTCATCCTCTTCGAGACATAACCTAACATACATCAGTGGGTTATATACAATGCATACGTTTGTTAAGTTTGCAGTGACCAGTTCTGATTCGTGTAATGATTCTGAGTTGATTCCTAGATAACCTTAAAAGATCCAGGCTCTTCTTTGGTGAATGTAATTTAATGAATCTTTTGGCTTGTCTGAAGTCTATCATTCAAGTCCATCTCTTGTTCATTTGGTTCTGGATCCAGTTTTGAATGGTAAGCTTCATGGTATTGTAAGAAATACCCCAAAATGATTCCGGTCTTATCATCGGCATGGATGCCCCTATTTTGGCCACTGCATTATCATTCCCATCATTTTTCTAATGTCCTGGATGGGATGGCTTTCAATGCCGCTTGGCTATATATATTTTATTAGTGTAAGATTGTTCGACGTTTTCGTATCTAGTGATTGGATTGCATATACCTCTGCCTGGAATATTGAGGTGTATTTTCCTAGGTTTTGATGAATATAAACTCTTGGCTTTACATCGTACATTCCTGCTCCTACTCCTTTCTCGGTTTTACTCCTTTCTCATTTTCTTGATTTGTATCTATTTCTTCCTTATTTGGTAGCATTATCTTGAGAGGCAGACAAAGGTTGTGTTTAACGACCATTCTGTTTGATATCATGACCAGTATTGAATTTGCTTCTGTTCGTTTGTTTATATTGGGTAGACGTTTGGAGTCTCATTCACTATAAAAATCTGTCCGGGCTCGTAGACCATTAGTACAGACTCTTTTTCAACAACGTTGCTGAGTGCTGGTAGGTTTAATAGTATTTCTAGAGTTGGAGCTTCCTGATGGTTGTCTTTTAGGTACATTTGTTCCGCCACGCTGTTGCAGCATAGGTACGGTGACCATTTTTGGGAAATTAAAATACAGGACAAATGCAAAATTATGTTAAAAATAAAAAAAACAAAAAATAATCATATAATATATTTATATTATTATTATAAAATTAAGTAAAAACAATAACAAGTCTTCTTGACTAGAATACAAAGTTAAATAAAAAGTTTTTATAATATTATAATTTAAACTAATAAATTTGGTTTTATAAATATAGTCTTATTGACTAAGGCTAAAAAAAAAAAAAAAAATAGAAAAAATCTACATAAATGTTAAATTTAGTTATGAAGTTTGAAATTTTTCCACAGAATGGATTTTTTTTAAAACATCTGGATTGTTAATTAAAAATCCTTTAAATTCTGAACAATTCATTTTAAAATTGCATTTTGTAATTAATAATGATCTTAAAGTATTTACTTTTAATTACGATTTTTCGGTGGTCCAAATATTATTCATTATTGAAAACACTCTCTCGGTAGCAGCATTTGAAGCTGGTAGACATAGACAAAATTCAACAAGTATCACAATATTATTACATGCAATCATATTTGTCTTAAAGTGATTGAAAATTTCAATCCATCTTTCATCTACTGATATATTTTTTAACCTCCAGTCTTCTATTTTTTCATTATTTGCAAAATTTTTCACGCAGCTCACTTCATCAAATAAATCTTCATTATTTATTTTTAAATCATTTCTAAATTCATTTAGATAGGATAAAGTTTTTTCAATCTTGTCCCAAGATAACATATTTCGTAACAATATCCAGTCGAAAAACAGTTCCTTTTTCCGTTCGACCAATTTAAATTTTAAATCTTTTAAAATAGTTGAAGCCTCAGGCTTTGAAATATTTTGTGATTCTACATTAAGAATAGCTTTATGAAATGTTGAAGCTTGGCTATATGCAAAAGATAACCATAATTCAGCACAAGGATTCATAAAAAAACTTCGTAATATTGTCGGACATTTTGGTTGAGACATAAAGTATAATTTTAAAGCTTGAAATAGTTTTATGATTCTTTCCAAAGCAGGCATTAATGTTAACCATCGTGTTTTGCTATGTCCTAATAACTTTTTATATTCTATTTCAACATCATCACATATTTCTTTGAATTTTTCAATTCTAACTGTATAAATATAAAAAAAAAGAATAAATTTTTTGACAATAATAACTTCAATATCAATAGGTAAGCATTCTGCTGCAGTTTGTATGCAGTTGTTCAAAATATGTGCAGTGCAATTTACACCTATCAGTTTTTGGCCAATGAGGTTTTGCATTTTGTGAAAGATATTATTCTGACCTTTTCTGGCTGCACCACCAAAATTACAATTTGTGCTGTCTCCACAAAACGCTATCATTTTACTAATTATTTCATTTTTTTCAAGAGTATCTTGCACATATTTTGAAATAATATCTGAAGTTTCCCCAATAAGGTCTTTAACATCCAAAATCTTAATCTGAATTCCTTTATTCGGCAGAAAGTATCGAATTAATATTGGAAAAATTTTAACAACATTTTTGTGATTCGAACAATCTGAATATATTGTGATACATTGAACGTGTGACAAATCTGCTTTGATTGTATTTAATGACATTGGTGTAAAAATATTGTTAACAATGGATTCACATTTTGTTCTAGCACAAGAATATTTTTCATTGAAACACGATTTAATCAGTTTTGATGTGCAATCGTTAGACCTAAATGAAAAATTGTGCTGAACACTGTGAAATGTTCAAGTACCTTCAACAATAGCCAGGTCCTTTTCTTTATCATTGAATGTATTACTT
This sequence comes from Dioctria linearis, assembly GCA_963930735.1. Taxonomy (NCBI): domain Eukaryota; kingdom Metazoa; phylum Arthropoda; class Insecta; order Diptera; family Asilidae; genus Dioctria; species Dioctria linearis. The sequence continues at coordinate 170,028,348 of OZ005744.1, read as the reverse complement.
CTTAAAAAATTCGTTAAAACTTTACTTGATGATTTGGCTAAATCTGCTCTTTTATGCTTTTGTGTTTGCAAATGCTGTTTAATATCAGTACGTCCACTATTTGCTATAGAAAAATGTGCCAAACATTTTTCACATCTCACCTCATTGGAGCTACTTGTTGTTTTAATAAATGGAAACTCGCTTTTTAAGTCATTATTGAAAATACATTTTCTTTTTGTTGGAGCCATATCTCTTTAATAAAATGAATGAATGCTATTTTAAATTTAAATTTAAATAAATAAATTACTAACCAAAAATCATTCACATTTTTATTTTAACAAGATGACATTGACAATTCAATTTCAAGTTGACAATTCACAATGTTGCCAGATTGTAGGAAATTTCCCATATCCCAGTAAATAAATTTTTCACTTTTGGAAATGTAGGGAAAGTATGCAGTTGGATTTTTATGATAATTTTATATTTATGTTCGTTCAATGTATATGCTAAAAAGAGGACAATTGCATATCAAATTAGCAAATAAGGGACATTGTACTGTCCTGTATCTACAAAAAAATCTCAAGGGACAGAATGTTAAAAAACAGGACTGTCCTGTAAAATACAGGACGGATGGTGATCATGGATCTGAATACTGATTTGTATAGCCAAATCATTATGTTGAGCCAGTTTTAGTTCCACAGAATTAGTGTACTTTAGAATGTGAAATCCTATGAAAGTGGGTATAATCATTTTTACCGTTCGACGAACCGTTCTAGAAATATACATGAAGAACCACTTAAAAAATCAAACTTTCACAAACTGCCGACCATTCGAAAATTGTACTGTCACTAATGCAAGGAGGCGGGCCGAAAGCTAAGGTTTTACGCTTAGTGATGAAGAGCTTGAAGCGTTATTCAGAGTAATGTATGCACGAGGAGATACAGGTGCAACCACCGTACATGTGCACATTTTGTGGGTTAATAACTGGAGTCTACCATTGTGTAAAAAATCATGTCAAGGAATCGTTTCTGCGAAATATTGCGCTTTCTTCGTTTTGATAAACGATTTAGTCGCTCTCCAACGTTTGCAGACAGTCAACTTTTGTTTATTTTCAACAGTGTGGAAAAGGTTTATTGAAAACTGTATTGCATGCTATAAACTGGAAGAATTCATCATTTGTAGATGAGTAGTTATTTCCTAGCAAGGCAAGATGTCCTATTACTCACAATTTATAGCCTCCAAGCTCATAAGGACGATCAAAAGTATTGGTTAGCAATAGACAAGGATAATAAATAATTGGTAAATGGCCTTCCTTATGCAGGGTACAACTGATGAGAGTGTATCTTACCATGTTGTAATAAAACTTATGGAAATCTTTCTCAACAAAGGTAGAAACGTAGCTACCGTTAAATATTTTACGTCGGTCTAGTAAAAATAAATCAAACAAAGTCCAGAACAAAGTCAGAAGAGAGGTGACTGCGCAATAAAAATCTATGAAGGAGCAGCTATATACCTGATAAGTGTATAAAAGTGATGATATGTCCCTAACTATCCATCAGGGCAAAACAAAATAGAATGATGTTCTTCTGAACACTCTTCACTCAGATATAATAATCAGGGATAATGCGAAGAAAACATAAAAACGATAAAACGAAGAAATTGTTGAATCCTACAATGATACTAAGTACAGAGTAGATATTATAGATCAAATGACACAAAGTATAAATTCCGAACAAGTACAAGGCGATACCCTCTTCATTCATTTCAGAGTACTCTTAACTTAGCTGCAATAAATGCGTGGATCATATTGTATAAGGAAATGACCTCTGAAAAAATTTCCCGTAGAATTTTCCTGCAAAAGTTAGCAAAGGAGCTGACAGACCCGTATATGAGGACTGAAAATGTGCTACCTACTCCTGTGTGTAATCTAGAATCTGAGCATGTACTACCTGAAAAAATTCAATATATGGAATTTGGACAGCTAAATTTGAACGACAATGTACTGTTTGGCGTAATCTGATTCCAGTGTAATTCAATTAATAATTCCATTACAGTTTAGTCAAATTATCAAGTAATCTAATTAAATTGTATTTGATTACATTTCAATCAGATTACTTATGAGAGAATATGTAATCTGTTACAATATAATTAGATTATTTTGTAATATAATTACAATATAATGCGATTATTTTGTAATCTAATTACATTGTAACAGATTACTTTGTAGATTACTTAAAAGTAATTATTAATATAATGAAATGAATTGAAAGAAAATTGTATTGTTCTCGTACGAAATTAGTTTTAGGGAGTTTTATGTAGAATTAGAATAAAAATATCTTAAATATCTTAAATGTAATCACATTAATTAGATTAACATGTAATCGATTGATGTGTAATCAAATTAACTTGTAATCGCACTTTTCGTCAATCGATTACATTAGTAATCTGTTACAAAGTAATTTGATTACAGATTATATGGTTAATTGTAATTGTAAATCGTTAATCAGATTACATTTTGCCCAACACTGATGACAACTAAGAGGCATCACATAAAATTTACTACATTAGTGTTTTTTTTGTTAAACAAATATCATATAATATTTTATTGGCATTACCATTTCATAAAAATCTTTATAACATGTCATTACAAATAATGCATCTGATATAGGAGGGATTTGTTAGTATCGGGCATTTTAGTGTTAAGGCTCAAAAGCTAAATCGTTGAACTTGCACAGCAACAAATAAATTTCTTCACTTATGATCATCTATTTCTTGACTTTTGATCAATGAATAGTTACTTTGCATTCGTTTCCTTCATCCTAATCAGGATGCATAGCTTTTAGCAAAATATTAAGAAGGGTAAAATCAGTACTGCCGAGCTCGATGTTTAAAGGCACAATTTATCAGAAATTCAAAACTTCATTTCAAACTAAATCGGCAAAACTAATTTTGTTGCTGTTTCTGGTGGTAGAATACCGTTCTTTGTTTTTTCGTTGATTGAAATTATCCACTTAACTGAACATGTCATATTTCATATGCCATATAGTTACATAGCGTGAAAGAATTAAGTCTGAAAATACAGAAGTTCCCGAAATGGTCCTTTTTTTTCTTTCTTATAATTCATTCAAAGTCGAACATGTGCTGCATTGCTTCACCGCACAATATACGTACTACGATTACAACACACAACCTCAATTATTATTCCATTCTGATCCCCTTATCATCCCTTCGTTGATCTACTTACATACTTTTTAGGGCCCCAGACAGGAACGTGTTTTAAAATTCCGCTCAAAAATTAGATGGCAGCATGCTCCTGCCCTGTTCATTCTTCTTCAGTGACTAACTCCCAGCAGTTTATTTAGAGTATCCGAGAATTGAAGAACATCAACAGTAGCGTGGATGAACAGACGACGCATCGCATTACGCGCATATATACCTTACCTACCTATGTACTTTTGCAGTACAAGACTTTCGTGGAATAAAGTCAATGAAACGTGCGCAGTATTTTTTGTTGTGGTCCAGCAGAAAACCACAATATTTAACTCACAAGTGGAATAATGGATTCTATGCCATTTCGAAATTGTATCACGACACCTTTACCGGATTACTCGTATCCATCTTCAACGGAAGAAAGTTCAGCATTTACCAGTAGTCCACTTTATATACCGGGCGGTACACAGAATTATTCGTGTGGTTTCTTTGATGGATGTCATTACAATGAAGCGCATCTAATGAGTATAAGCTCTTCAGATTTAGGGAATCCACCAAACACCACACAAAGTGATTTCGAAACATTTGAACAAAGATCAAGCGATAAAAATGGTAATAGAGTGAAGAATCGACGTCGAAGATCATCATCTGTTGGTGCTACCTCAATTAAACCAAAGAAGCTGTCACCACCACCGGGTCCATCGATTCTTAAGAGGCGACGTTTAGCAGCCAATGCAAGGGAGCGTAGACGTATGAATGGATTAAATGAAGCCTTCGATCGACTTAGGGAAGTTGTCCCGACACTTGGAGCCGATCATAAATTATCGAAATTTGAAACATTACAAATGGCTCAGACGTATATCCTGGCACTATGCGATCTACTCGAGAAAGGTTCTGATGAAACGAAATTCAGTATTTTCAAATTTGAAAGCTAAATAGATTTATCGTTTTAATTAAGTGTAAGCGGGGGTGTGTGGACGAAATCAGTGATATTTTTTATTGTTTTTTTTTTTACCAAAGGATAATTATTGTGAATAAATTACTTCGGAGGAAGACAAAAAAATAGAGAAAGAAGCGTGTTTTATGTTTATCCTTTTCCCAATCGAATTTTGTCATCATTAATTACCCACAGAAATGTTGATGAGTTAAAGCGTATAAATGAAATGATGACTTTATATAATGTGAAGAGTGATTTATGGGTTTACATATATTATGTATATTGTGTATGTTAATAAGGATCTGCTTTAAAAGTTGTCAATAGGACATAATATTGAAAACTTCCACCGCCACCTATCGACGCAGTATCTGAACTATACAATATGTCCTTTAACTTTTATAATTGAATTGTGTAGAATTGAAAGTGCGTATGTCCATATATTGATGATTTTTGCATTTGATGGAAATAACCTAATATAATAATAAAAACCTAACATGTTCATATCTAACTGAAGTAACGTTATAAAAACAATAAATTAACAGTTAGTATTGAATCAACTCACGTCAGGACATCAAATCTCAACTTACTCCAGGACTTTTGGGATTTTGACTTACGCCATTTCAATTCTAAACGTATCAATTTACCTCAGTGATTTGGGTGAGATAAACTGGAATTGATTAGTTTTATTAAATAAGGCTTTGTTGACAGTTGGGAGCGTCTGTGATTTTTTTTTTCAATTTTAGTAATATTGGAATACTTTTATGAAGTTTCTTTTCAATCGAACGACTACTACAAGCACACGCTATATAAAAATATTTTTCCCAGCAAACATTACGATTGAAGATTGAATCGGAGTCGACCCGCTCAATCGAAGTTTAACTTCGATCTGGAAGTCGTTCTCGAACCGAAAGCGAAGAAAAAGGAACGCTAATTCGAATTGAAATAACGATTCAATATCGATTTGTCATTTCGAGACTATTTCGAAGATTTTTGGTGCATTGGTGCTATATATGGGTCATTAGCATTCGAGATTTTTTCCTAAAATCTATTCGATTTCGAATTAAATAAACGAGTAAACTATGCTTTGTGAAAACTACTCGATATCCAATTGAAAATAAACAACCAAACTATGAGAAACATTTACCAAATGAAAATTTTGATTTCTCAGCACTCACATCATTTTTTTTTTCGGCTGAATAAGAAGAATGCCGTTGGCACACTTGCATTGATCATGCACAATCTGAAAAAATCATGTGCTGATAATTCATTTGAAAGACTTGGTAATTTTTCGAGGAGATTCATAAAAACGAAAAATTCTCGGATAATACTGCAAGTTTTATGAACTTGAAGGCCATATGTCGAGAAAAATTCGTAAAACCGAGAATTGCTCGCAACTGCGAAAATCCGAGAAAATGTTTGCTGGGAGAGAACCAATTCCATTAATTACATTACATTCAAACTGTCAAATATAATACTAAATGTATTCTACTACAATGGTCCTCAATTCAAACGTAAACGTCTTAAGTGTAGCTTACATTTTATTTCAATTTGTTTGATGTAATATTGAGAAAAATGTCTGTAGTAAATTAGGAAATTATCTGTGAACATATCAACAATAAATATTAAATTAAATTTAAGGAATTTTGTTTTGACGTTGAACGTTTAAAAAAATGCGAAAACAACTTAAACAATTTGGGCGAGCATATTTTGAAAATAGAAAGCACATACGTCTAGATTTTAGGCTAAAATTAGTTAAAAAAATTTCCTAGTTGAATTTTTGCATTAAGACTATGTAAAAGTTTACAATAAATAGGAAGTGTGTATTGTTGTTATTCGTATTAAGAATAGTAGTACTAAAAAATTGAATTAATTCCCCACACTCGGATAAGTATTCCGTGTAGGTTCTAAGAGATCTTCCTCTGTGCCATGTCAATGCACAAAATTATTATTTCGAAGCTTCGGGACTATAAGAAAAAATGCAGGAAGTGTTCTTTCTTTAATTGAGAGATATAGGTACTAGACCTCTTTTTATTTTTTAGAGATATATTTTGTTAGTATCCTTAGATCTGCTATCGTACTTAGTACAATATTACTAATTAAAAAAATTCAAAAGCTTTAGTATGCTTTTCCCGGATGTTTCTTCAAATTCAGTTCTGTTCTTGTAGAATATAGAGAAATTTCTCAAATTCCTGGCTTCATCCATTGTTTGTAACTTGTCTAAGCCCCGTGTATTTTAATTTTCTTTGTATCTGGATCTGCACTGTTGCCAAAGCTAGAGAAGCTAATTCAGTTTTCAAATTATAACAACAAACTTGTTCAATTTCTCATAGCTAAATTTATTATACCCAGTGCTGGGCAGTGGGCACCGTTAATAAAAAAAAATAACTTCGTTAATCGTTAATTCGTTACTAAAAAGTTAACTTCGTTAAACGTTAAATCGTTACTTTACGGAAGATTTAACGGAAGTTAACGTTGATCGTTAACTTCTAATAGTAATTGTAATCTTTATGTTATTGGATTAGTAAAATGAGCAAGTATATCAAACGTATTATAACCGAGACACACGAAACAATCAATGATCATTGCATAGCTCGTGTGTTATTGCATCATTGGCGCAATGATCATTCGTTTCGTCATTGAACCAATTACGCCTCCACAAGCTCATTCGTTTGCAATTATGCATAGCTGGTCATTCGTTTTGTCGATAAGTGCGCTTTCAGTGGTGAGGAACTGCAAGTTTTTGGAAAAATCAGCTGGTTTTCCAGCCATCACTGTCAGATGTCAATTGTGAAATTTGTGGATACATTTTTCAAGGAAAATTTTGAATATTTTTCAAAGCTAATTATTGAAAAAAAAAAATCTCACATTATACATCTAATACAAGGCTCGATTCAATTTTTCACAAATTCCTTCATAATTCGAAGCTTTTAATTTACAAAATTGAGAAGTGTCATCTGTCAAATCGAATTACCGTCAAAATATCGTATGTTTTTTTACCCAGCAATGATCATTCGATCATATAACGTAATTGGATCAATAATCATTCTAGCGCGTAATGTGCCTAGGTTATAATACCCTTGCTTATAAAAAAAATGTTTTGGTTGGGAAAGTTAGGTAGGACATGGAAGATAAGTAAAAAAACAGTATAAAATCTTGATTTGTTATAATAAATATTTCGGAATCAAATTAAAATTACGGGAGAATAAAAATAATGGAGATCACTGGTGAAAAGCCGCAGCAAGTTGGCATTGTTCATCGTCCAGAAGATGTCCAAACCTTTTATCTATGCCCTTTAATAAGGCATTGGCTGAAGCTGTGGAATTCACAAGACTCTTAGCCTTGATATGCACCGTAGGTTCCGTGCACACACATATACGACCCAAACTAGTCAAAGCATAATTTCTGCGACGTGACATCATTTTCGCCATAAATAGTAAGTACTTAATTAACGGTTAACGGCCTTATTGAAAGTTAACGGAAGCTAAAGAGTCCGTTAATATTCTTAAAAGTTAATCCGTTACTCGAAAAGTTAACTTCCTTAATTAACGATTAACGGATGAACGGTCTTGTGCCCAGTTCTGATTATACCCCAGATGAATTCTTTAGGGTATACTAAGCTCGCCATTCCGTTTGTAACGCATAGAAATAATGATGGTAGAGCAAAATGGATTGGACACCCATGCATAAAATTAAAAGTTATTTTGAGTTTTGCATATCCGTTTGCCTGTCCGCATGATAACTCGAAAACGTGATTACTTAGAGTGCTGAAATTTTGCACCCGGGCTTCTTTTTAAAAGTAAATTTAAGTTAAAAAATGGGTGAAACATGGCAGCAACTCCTTTGTAAGGTGGCCATACAATTTTGTTTTGCACTGTATATTTGGGGACTGCCCGATAACACGTTGACTAAATCCGGCAACGATTTCTTGGTGTTGCCATACAAAACTTTGGATTTTCACTTTATTTAACTTTTATTTTCATCTAGGGTATAATTTTGTTGGTTTTAGACCATTTGCAACTATCTAATTTTGATTGGAGAAAAAAGAATTTTAAGAACATTTTTTTTAACGATTCTAAATCAAATTTATAAATACAAGAAGAAAAACAACCGCCTCGTCCGGGGTTTGAAATTGGGAACTTCCGCTTGCCGGGCGACTGCTCTTACCTCTGAGCTAACGAGACAGATGATTTTCCCTCTTGCATTTATCAAATTTGTAACTAGCCTACTAAGCCACGTTTTCTTTCAGCTGGCATTAACCAGTAACGATGAAAGCGCACAAATAAATTGTAAATTCAATTTTTATTAATTTTCCACGATGAATCATGGATTTTTGAATACGATCCTGTGACCAAGAGGCAAAGTGAGGAGTGGCACACTGCAAACTCTCTTCGACCAAAGAAAGCTCGAAAGAGCAAATCGAAAATCAAATCAATGCTGATTTGTTTTTTTGACAGAAGGGGAATCGTCCACAAAGAATTTGTTCCTCCAGGACAAATTGTTAACCAAGTTTTTTATAAAGACGTCCTTGAAAGGCTCCCAAAAAGGGTCATTCGCGTGAGACCAGACATTGCAGACTGATGGATGCTCCATCATGACAACGCTCCATGTCACACTGCCCTCTTCATAACAGAATTTTTGACCTCAAAACGCATTCCTGTGGTTCGCCAACCCCCCTATTCACCTGACCTTAGTTCCTGTGACTTTTATCTTTTTCTAAACTTAAAAATGTCCTCAAAGGACGTCATTTCAAGACTTTAGAAAACATCCAAAAGAGTGTTACGGACATGCTGAAGACCATACCGGTTGAAGACTTCCAGCGCTGCTACCAACAGTGAGAGCGACGTCTCCATCGGTGTGTAGCTGCCCAAGGAAACTACTTTGAAGGGGATAACATTGATGTTTGAAAAAAATAAAATAAAAATTTAGTAAATAAAAATCAGTCTCATTACTTTTCTGCCACTCCTCGTATACTGATGGATCTAGGAAGGATGCCAAAATAGGAAAGTCTAAATAGGGGCTGCAAGAGCTCCAACATCTCCATGTGCTCAGACAGTCAACCTGAGATTCTGGATCTATTCTCTCAAAATTTAGTCGAAACTTAGTCTGGAGCTGCCACTCGAAACTCCATCTGCTGTTTAGGGATAAAAAAAAACAACGTTGCTTTGTGTTCCTGGACGCTAATGAAAAAGCGGATGATTTGGCTAAAACCGGAGCCGACAATTCATATACTGGTCCCTACCAAAAAGCCATTTTATAGTGTGGAACTGGAAAAATGGGAAACTGGCAATCGCTCAGGCTGTTTACTAATGCAGTCACTTGACAAAGCCCCTTCATTCGTTCCATTTTTGAAAATGATGGGTAAATCCAACAGCGCACTGCGTCGACTGTACGAAGAGGAAAATGATACCTCGTAGCATATTATGTAAGAAGTGTCCACCGCTTGCAGCATTAAGGTTGCAAATCACTGGAGATCAGCTTGGTAATCTAACCACAAGGGTTAGATTTGACCTAACCCGCTTTAGGGGAGGACACAATACATAGATCAACTCTGGTCGCCCATACTCTTAACCTTAGATATTAGTTTGAATAAAGGCGAGGACAATCATTGACTTTCCTTTTTAGTTGGAAATATCAAATGAATGATTAAAGTCAGTTGTAGTTTCGTAATTTTTGAGATGAACTCATCATGAACTAAAATTTGATATTTATGTACGTTCCACTAACAACAAGTAAGCTAAAGGTCAAATATCACCCAATTATAAGGTGTAAATCCACTTATTTCAATATTTGCTTTATTCGGTGGTGAAGATGGCGTAGCGGCGTATGTTAGTGGACGGTATTCGTCCATATTCCACTTTTTATTCTCTCTTCATCTCCATATCGACACTTCTCATCTTCCTGTTATGAAGGAGGTCCATCATAATTCTCACTTATGATTAAAACAATGTTTTTAGATGATATTTTCCAAATAAATACTTTTGGCTGGGGTGTGTCCATACAGTAAGTAAAAGCTCAATATACCTCCAACATGCCCTTCTACATATTACAAACGTCATTAGTCCAGTTCATAACTAACTAATATACCCCCGATCTTTGTTATGTTCTATGTATACGCAATTTTTATTCACTTATTCCAACCCTAACTATAACAACAAACTACAAATTATGTGCGAGGAATTTTGCTAAAACAAACTTATAATCATCGAATGAAGCTCTTTGATGCATTTTTTGTTTGGGGTTGCATAAAATTATAAGTAGATGTTACCGTCGTCGTCGCTCTGATTATAGTCATTTTATTAAAATACAGAAGCACCGCAATGTTTCGATTTTATAAACGGTTTCAGTTTCGGACATTTACTCTGGCACTTTTATAATAGGCATGCACCTTACCAACCTACTACCAAAAGTAATTGTTTTGCGGTTGCCCAGAAAGAGATATAAGAAAATTTTCAGAGATCTTGAGATGAAGCTGTAGGTAATTGGTGTGTGGTGGTACTGACTGTTGTTTCGCTTGATAATACCATGTTTGCATGTGTGCTCAGCACAGGTATAATTCTTTCTCGTGAATGCTTTGACATTGTAAAGGACCATTTCTTTTGAATTGCTTGTCAGCCTGTATGTAGATGATATGCAAACAAAAGGTGGTGGTTTAATCTAGTCACGCAATGATTTATTATTTCATATACAAATTATAATTATTCAATTTTATTTGAAAGCGAAATTTATAAACATACTGTGCGCGTAAGTTTTCTTTTTTGTTATCCATTTTATTTTTTCTGCAGGGTTGGTACAACAATGAACTTTTGTGCTCGACTTTTATATAAAAATTCTGGATTTTGCTACGAAAATTAATAAAATCGCAGCGGGTCCTTCGTAGCGTTGCCATATGAAAATTCGAATTTTATACGATACTTTGACAACGCGTTTACATAGAAACCTGTAATTTTGTATGTAGTAATTACATTGTAGGTGGAATTTAGAATGCAGATAAAAATGGGCAACCCCTTCGTAGGGTCGCCATACTGAAATTCTGGTTTTTTTCATGTATGTATGCTGGAAAAACGGTTAGTCCTCATTTGTCCCCTAGTTTCCTGGGCCCAATTGTTTCCTAAAGTCATGTATCCATCGAGTAGCGCGCGCAAGCTGAACTTTACTTCAGAGGGCACACTTTGTATTGACATTTTAGCTCGAGCGCTGATAAGTACAAACGATCCACGCGAATGTTGCATCCGGTAGCGTGCGAGCTAGCAAGATGTAGGCGTGTTCTGCTTCTTTTGATGTAAACACTTAAGGCGCTTTCGGCAAGCACATTCTCAGTGAGACAAGTGAGATATTCTCAGTTGGCTCACTGAAACTGCACTTTCGGTGAACTGTACGTACGTAAAGTTAGCACCGCAACTTCGTCTGATATAGTTCGGAGCTATCTCATAATTTGTCGTTAATTTGTCGTGAAAACCATAAATTTGTCGTGTCCTTTTTTCTAAAGGAAACTGGATGTGGTGCTAAAAATTTTTGGACTTTTCTTTTACTATTCGCTATCATCTAACTCGAATAAATTCAGATAAACCTTGCTACGTATTTGTACCGTTTGCTACGTCCTAATTTTTTTTCTTTGTATTCTATTGGCTACTGCTATATGAATTTTCAATTCTACATAGAAGTTGCGAATATGCAATCTAAACAACAATGGACGTTTCATATAAGTTTCAAATGTCCTTAAACAACATTGAATGTTGTTTCAATAAAATAAAAAATGATACTCAAAAGAAACAATCAAAAATTACCGATTTTTCCAGTTCATAATATGTAAAAGAAGAATACATAGATAAATGTAAATTGTATTATGTAAAACAAATAATACAAAGCATTAACAAAATCAGAACATATTTAATGAAAACTCCTTAAATCGAAATTCCCCCCACCCTTAACTGGAATTGATTTTAATGGACAAGTGCGATTTCGACTTAGAGAGGTTTGACTGTATGTGAAAAAAAAAGAATAGTACAAAGCAAAGCAAAGAAAGTAGGTATAATAAATAAAATTATTAAATTATAACTTGTCCGGTCCTTGCCCCGAGCAGGCTGGATATGCTTGGCTCTGCCCTCCTATGTATCTGTGAATGTGCTGAAAAACTTAGTAAAACTAAAATGGGCTCCAAATTTGACAAGCGTATTCAAGAGTGCTTCTCATAAGCCAAATAAAAGTGGAGCTTGATTTGAAGGATTTACACACCCGAAAAATGAAACCTAGAAGACGATATTCTTTAGCTGGCAACAAGATTCAAGTGGGGAGCGAAAAGAAGTTTATCATCAAAACTAACACCCAAATCTTATATTTCTTGGACATGTGATAAAGAAAAGTTCGTCAGCATACAACTATGTGTCCGTAAGTAATCTCTGTTAGTAAATCATTAATGTATATCAGAAAAATGAATGGACAAGTATAGCACCCTGTGGAACAGCAAGAAACTAGGAACAAGATTGGGACCTGTTGAACACAACTATACTCTCTTTCTTTTAAATATGAGTAGAAAAAAGACATTGGTGGTGGCGAATCTTATCAAAGGCCTTACCATAGTCGGTGTATATAGAATCCACTTGCTTATTTTCATTCAAAGTAAAAGCAATGATATCCGTAAAAAGGGCTAAGTTTTGTAACAGTAGGACGTCCGGAGGAATTGATATGAAAGACATCGTTTGATGAAGAAGTTGATTATACATAAATCTTTCGAATATTAAAACCAGTGCATGAAAAATGAATATTGGACGATATTTAGTGATTAACCTAGGCTCGCCTGCCTTAAAAATTGGAGTAACGAGCTGTTGCTTTAATGTTGATGGAAAATTTTTTTTTGACTATTGATAAATTAAATAATGTACTTAACATCTTCGCTAAATTAATAGATCATCGATTATAACGAAATTATTGAAGGCTGAAAAGATGTTAAATCAAAATTAGATTTAAATTCATATCAGACATCACTATAGATCACTTTATGAACAACAAGTAAAAACTAACTAAGACCAATTCTTATTATACCCTAGATGAATGCATATATTTCTAGAACGGTTCGTCGGACAGAAAAAAATGATTGTAACCAATTTTATAGGATTTCGTATTCTGAAGAAGTTTTTAGTACAATAAAAACGTCTAGGACTAATCGTTTTCTGGTATACGTAAAAAACCAAAATTGTTATATGGCAACACCAAGAAGGGGTTACCCAATTTATTTCCATTTATTATGAAAACACCATGTACTAAATTTCAGCTCTCTATGTCAACGCGTTCTCAGGCAGTGTCCAAATATGTAGTGGAAAAAGAAATTTTTGTATGGCAACCCCACGAAGAAGTTGCCCTATTTTTTCAGCTCACGGACAGACGGACATGCAAAAATCAAAATAACTTTTAATATTATGCGTGGGTGTGCAATCCATTTTGCTCTACCATCATTATTTTTGTGCGTTACAAACGGAAGGACAAACTTAATATATCCTATAGATTTCATCTAGGGTATATAAAGAATAATTATCAGTGTTAGATCAGCATCCGAAGACATATCCAATAAAGAATTACTGAAGAGGAAAATGCGAGCGCATTTCAATACGAATAAAACGGATACGGTCATTGAAAGCTGGGTGTCGCTTTCAATCACAGCTTTTTTCCTACAGATGGAATCCAAGTGAGGGAAAACAATTCATCCACTTGTAAAACAAGAGAAGTGTCTTCACCAGCCTAGAATGAAGAACAGGAGACAGAATCCTCACAAACAACCACAAGCTTGGAAGTATGCCATATATTTTACCTAATGTATTTTTAAAAAAGCTTGAAAGTATGCCATAAATTTTACCTAATGTATTTTTAATGAGGTCGTAACCAGTCATAGAAATATAAGAAGGATAATTCCTAGATCTTGAACACAGGTAACGTTAGATAAGGCTGTACGATTCAGAATTACAGTGGGAAACTTTGAGACATCAAGTCCCTTACGATTTAAAATCATGTAATTTTGTTTATTCAGATTTAAAAAAAAATCGTGCCAAATGTTTTCTGAAGTCTTCTGCTATGTAGGGCAGATCATTTATGTACATACTGAACAATAAGGGGCCTAAGGTTGAGCTCTGAGGTACCCCACACGTGAAAAGCAAGCTTCTCGACTTCGACTTTGTTGCGATCGTCCAATAACAAAGCTTCCGATAAGTGTCGCCGAGGATGAAGAAAATCTGAAATTGTCTAATAAGACGGCAATGATGTTGGAATGGTTGACGCAGTCGAAAGCTTTTGAAAAATCTAATAGTGTCAGGACTGTCAGGTGACTCCTATCGAGAGCTCTAGGAATATCGAGCGTTACTTTCAATATAGCAGCATCACAACTCTAAATCCTGATTACCACGGGGGAGCATTTGATTTGATTCCAAATAGAGTAAGATCTGTTCATGCATCAGCTTCTCAAGCGGCTTGGATATAAAACAAAAAATATTGATTCCTTACCAGAATATACCGACAAGAAGTACTCGAGTGTTTTTGGCAATTTCATGTTCTATAATTAAAAAATATGATATATCTCGTCCAGTAGGAATAATTGTGTTATTATAATAAAAAAGAAGAAGAATTGTAGCATGCAGTGCTGAAAACTTTTCGATTTTTAACTTACGGGCGGTAATGATCAGTCTTGCGGTTATACAGTATCACCGATGATATGCGAGTAGTGGGTGTATAATGAGAGAACATTAAATTAGTATTTAATTAAACCCATCTTCCTGGAGCTATTTACGAGAGAAAGTAAAATGAAACACAAACACACACAATTATAGACCATCACCAAAAACATTAAAATTCATTAAACTGAAATATTCCTTTTCTATACCTCCTTTTTTTTGCGATTGAAACTGAACCAATCAAGTGTCTTTTGATCTACATATGTACAATCTCAAGGGCGTCGATTAAGATATATAAATAAAATTAAAAAATGAAGGTAACAAAATTGCGTCAGATGTTGGAATTAATGATGCGAACTATATATTTAAGTCTAATTGTTTTGTGTATATAAGGATAATATACTCTCTATAATTCGACCCTCCGAACAAATGAATAAGTAGAATTGTAAGTAAGTAAGTACCTACATTATATGCAAAAGACAACAATATAAGAGTAACGTGTATCACGTTTCTTCAGACATCTGAACTAATTTCCTTGTGTTACTCAAACAATAGCTTTGAAATAAACAAAAGGGTCTGTTGTACCAAGTAACTTTCGATTTTATCAAGGAATTTTCTTTAAAGTAAAAAAAAAAACAAAAACAGGAAAATAACTAAAAACAAAAACAGAAAAAGATCACATCTCTGATCGATGCATGCCTGAATGTTGTAAGAACCATATCTAGCGAAACAATGCCTTAATTTTCGCATGAACATGAATTATGAAATCATGCAACCAGTTCATTTCGATTCAGCCGCCAAAATTTATTAATTATGAATTCTTAATAAGACTTGACTTCATTATTACTAAGTCTCCTTTCGAGACCCTTTCAAAGCGAAAGTATTTCGTTCGTTTTTTGTTAGGTAGGTCTTTCCTGGTCTGATTTTCGTTCGATTTGCGAGTCTTGCATAAATATGGAATTTAATAATAAATAATTACCGAAGACGCATAGTTTCTTATTAAGATTCAAACAGGAGAAATCAATATTTTTGGAATGTACAAAAGAATTTGTTGATTTAATTTGATGGTGGCCCTACATTGATAAGAACGTGACTAGCAAAATAAAATTAGGTATGTTACATATACATATATAATATCCGTTTGTACCACAGGTATGTAATCTATATTTATATTGTATATATTTCAGGATTAAATTTACCTGGGGGGGGGGGGACATACATACATTACATAATTACATAATATATGTGTATTAATAAAAGCGACAGCGGATAAATGCGCTAATTAGTTTGTCTTGTTTTATGTATGAACGTCAATTATCACTTACCTACCTCAGGCTCAATAAATCAAGAGAGTAAATTGGGCACAAATCATTGAGTAGTCTCCAATTACCACATTAGGAGGCATCAACGGATTATTGCTTCTCTGTTGTGTGGCTCATTTAGGCCCTTCCGTACCTATATGTATGAACTATATCTGTATGTACCTATATACACACATAATGCAGACGTTTGTGGCAAGAGCATTTAATCAGAATCTGAACGCCGAACGCGCTGCTGCTGCCGCCGCCGCCGCCACTATTGTTTTGTCAGGTTGGTGGTCAGAATTCCGTAACGTGCTAAAGAAGAAATTGATTGGTCATTACTCAACTAAACTATGCATGTTGCCACCTATATAGCGTGAAGAATTGCCGTGGCAAATAGAAAAGCCGTAAATAATATTTGTAGATTTTTTTTTTCTACTTGCGCATGAACGCTTGGCTTTTATCATTCGTAGTAATACTCGATACTCGTAAAATTAAAAAAAAAATGTTCAAAGTTTTCAATGTAGTATCTTAATATCTAAATCAGTTTTTCGGATTTGTAAGATAATAAAGCCTTTATTATATCATTTATTCCAGTCGTACACAAGATTATACATCTTTTTTTGTACAAATAGTAGTAAATACGGTTCTAAATACATAATTTAAGGCGAAAAAAATTACAGATTATAAACTAAACTATGCGAATTCAGAAGAAAACAGAAAAAAGAAAGAAAGATAGATCAAACTATCAAGGTTACTGAAATTAGTGCGCTAAGAAAGGACAACTAGAATTTACTTTCAGCTGCTAAGAAGATAAGTAGAAAAATATGGCAAAAATTTAATGGAACGAATATCAACAACTATATTATTTATAAACTAATGAGTCTCTTGAATGCGATCAAGGAGTTGGCAGTTTGGATATTCATAGGAAGATTATTCCAGAGGCGTGAGATCTGGACAAGATAAGAATTTTTCATAATCGTCTTATAAAAACGAGGAGTTATTATATTCCTGTTGCGCTCAGAAGTTGCGAAACTGAAGAGTTCTCTGAGATACTCTGGTTTGCCTGACTTTAAAAGATTAAAGAAGAATATCAATGACCTACGCTGAAGTTAAGAAGTCAGAGGACAACCAAGCAATCTTGTCCGAAAAGGGGAAACATGATCGAACGCAATCATTAAAGGAAACCTCCACTTTGCGGGCACAAAAGGAATCAAGCTAAGCGTAAATCGTACTACAATGTGTAAAGTATGGCATAAGTAGCGTCTTTACAAGCTTAAGGGGTAACGCCACTGTAACGGCTAAAAAAAGAAGGTTTTTTCACGAATTTTTTTTTCGCGAAATTAAAGGTGTTTGAAAAAACTCTTTTAAGAGTATTATCGGGCATACATTGAACTTTATTGATAAATTTTTGACAGCGAAAAAAAAACAAAAATGGCGGCTCCAATGCCATCTTCCCGGGACATCTTTTGCTTGCAGCGCTCCGCGGCACGCAGCACCACTGGTGCACAATTGAATCTAGACAAAAACAAAAAAAACATTAATCTAGAGGCTTATAGCTAGAGAATGCCGTACGGATTTTTAAAAATATTAATTTTTGTATATTTAGCGCGCATTTGAAAAAAAAGTTTGATTTTTGACAAAAAAAAACGGCAGGTTTTTTGTTAATAAAAAATCGACAAATAAAGTTATTGAAAATCTCGTACGGCATTCTCTAGAATGTTAATATTCACATCTGGTCAAAATTTCAACTCGAAAATATGAAAATTGTTCGAGTTATGCTGCGTGCCATTTTGAAAAACCGTGATTCGAGAAAAACGCGTTTAAATTTTTGTGAATAGTTTTTTACTGGAAAAAATAAAAAAATTAAGGTAACAAATTTTTTACCGTTAGTGTGCAATCCCAGTTGCAAATGTGAAAAAGGTCAGTTGTGTTCAATTTGGCTTTTTCTGTCAACTTTAGAAGAAATCTGGTGATAAAGCTGGCTGAAAAGCTCCAATTGTGTTTCAGGCTTCAGGTAGTCGTTTCGGAGCAAGTTTGACGCGCTTGGTGGTGACCTCTATTTTCAAAAAAAAAAAAAAAAATTCTCACACGGGACCTTTTTTCTTATTCTAGAGGGTTTAAACTATTTTTTAAGCCAATAAAAAAAACGATTTTTAAAAATATTTACAGTGGCGTACCCATTAAGACGAGCAGGTGTTGTTAAGATACTCGCATAGAGCCAAAGGCCGAAGTAGACTTTCCTAATCAACGCGTTAACATTCTCACAGCACTTCATGTCTTGGCTTAAAGTAACACCAAGATTTGTAACTTTACTTTGCATCACTAAATTGGTACCATCCAAAACGACCTGAGGAATACTATTTCTATCCAAAACGCTGTTGTAAGAAGGAATACACTGCGACTTTCCTGGATTCAGTATCAACCGATTTTCTTCTGTCTAAATCATCGTTATGCGTGCAAGGCAGTCCTTACTAAGTCCAATGGGCCTACTCAAATAGATTTTTACATCGTCAGCATACATATGCACTTTGACGTCACGAACTACTTCAGGTAGATCATTGATGAATAGGCGAAATAGCAGTGGGCCCAGAATAGAACCTTGTGGTACGCCGTATAATAAGGTGAGTGAATTTGAGATATTATTATTTACCTTAACGCGTTGGTGACGACGTGAAAAAAAATCTTTAATGAGAGTAAGAGCTGAAGTACTGAATTTAAAAATAGCAAACAATTTATGCAGAAGGATGTTATGACTAACACTATCAAATGCCTTAGAGTGAAATCTAGCAGTACTAAGGTACTAAAATTATTTTGATCCAGGGCCAATCTAATGTCAGTGGATACCCTTAACACCGCAGTCTCACAGCTGTGAAAGCATCTAAACCCTGATTGCCAACGTGTAAGCAGCTCATTATCCTCAAGGTACTCAAGCATCTAGCGATACATTCCAACACCTTAGAAAAGAAACATAAGATGCTTAGAGGGCGAAAGTCGTCAGGGGACTCGAGACATCTTTTCTTCGGTATTAAGAGTACTATCGCAGATTTCCAGTCTGAAGGAAACGTTGATGTTGTTAAGCATGAATTGATCACATGAAGAATGTATTTACCACAAAATGGATACAATAATAACCTGATAAATCGTGGAGACAAACCATCGGGTCCAATGGCATCAGATTTGATCGAGTTAATGGAAATTGACAGTTCATTCAGGTCAACACAACGAAAGGAGAATGCATTATGATTGGCCAAGGGTGCGACCTCGCTCAATGAACTTCCATGAGGAACTTCGAGCGTTCCAGCTTGATTTACCATTGAACTTTGGTTAAGTGATGTAAAACATGCATTAAGTTCATCGGGGTTGAATCCACAATCGACTTCAGCTTTCCCATATACACCAGCCTGTCTGGAGTGTCCCTGTAGAATAAGGTGACCAGACGTCCCGCTTTTGGCAGGACAGTCCCGATTTTTAACAATTTGTGCCGCGTCCCGCGGAGTTTTAAAAAAGTCCCGTTTTTCCCCGTGTTCGGCAGCCATGTTGCTATTTAGCCAGCATAAGAGTTTTATATTATTTTTATTAATTTGATATTGCTGGAGCAATGGAGCGCCAGCGTTAAAATTAAGAATAGAGATTAGGCGACGACCACGCCGCCGGCGCGTAAGCAATGTAATACAATTCTACATGCAGTACTGTCTCTAAATATTTATTTTAAAATATATTTTCATACATTTTCATAGAAAGATTTAAATTAAGCGAACAGTACAAATAGTTCACTTCAATCGACAGAACAATTTGTTCTCCAGTATATGGGAGTTCTAGAACAAGGTACACAAAAGAACACAGCTACTGTTCGCGTTGAAATGTTTAAAGAATTTTGTGAAACTGCGAAAGTCGAATATCAGAAAATACTTGAATACAGTAAAACGCGCTGATTAGCTCTTTTGCCAGCTGTCGAAAGAAATTTGAAAAAGTACGATCCTTTGAAATTCTAATTTCTGTCACGGTCAAAAGGTGACAAGATTTCGGTAGTCGAAGTAGTTAATGAACTTAATAATTAAAAATTTCAGTATCAAGCGGTTAGAAAATAATTTTCTTCCGTTAACTATCCGTAATATGTAGTATAAGCCAGCTAAAAGAACAAGGTGCAATAAATCAAAAAGCTCTATAGTAACTGCATAGATTATTTAGAAGAGTGGATTACATTGATATTGAACATTTTTATTGGGTTACATGAAAATAATAACACTCGATCACCGCACAATTTGTAATCTACTAGCAAGCTGAACCACTTTGAAATTTTGTCAATGCGTTTATCACAACACAATGAAATTCTCTCTGACTCTTCACAGGCTAGATTATTGCGTACTGTAACAATTGAAAATATTTTATCAAAAAAACTGCACATCTGATGCAATGCACTTTAATTCTTTGTAGTTGAGCATTATGGGGATGAAGAAAGAATTATCTTTAAATAAAACCCCCAACAAGCTGATGAAGCACGAGATTTTTAATTTTCGATAAGGAAGAATAAATAAATCGCACTTGAACCTTTCGGGCCACACGCTGGGCGCCAAAATTTTGCAATGTCCCCTATGGACAGATGCAAAGGTATTAAGGCTTGCTCAGAAGAGGGTGTGGGTCGATAATAATACCTTCGAAAGAAGGTTAGGGCGCCACGTGGTTTTCTCACAGGGCGGCTTAACCAGGAAACCGATATATAAATAAAAGCAAGAAAAGCTCCAAGGAGTTAAGTTAAATTTTTATAATTTTATTCGGGCAAAAAAAAAGAAATAAATTCAAAAGCAAAAATTCGCTTTCCTAATTAATACGGTACATTAAGAAATTAATTTGGAATTCACTTATTATATATATATCTATATACTTTATACTCCGATTGCCAACCCGTCACACGTTGCTGCTATTCAAAACAAAAAAAACCAAAAAAAAGAAAATATACATCACAATAAAATTAAAGGTACTTATCTGTACTTATCCACCTTCCATGTGCTCCTCTGATATGCCTAATATCCTGGCTGTATCTGCCACTTTCCTCCTTCCGACCACTATTTCAATTTTTATTTTTGTTTTAATTTTTCATAAATTACTTGTTTTCTTTTGTTTTAACTTTTCTTTTTAACCTTTTTTTTTGTAATTTGAATACTTAATACTTGACACTTGATACTTGTTCTCGACTCTCCTACTCCTCAGCCAGAAGTGTCTGCCCGCCAAAAAAAAAAAAAAAATAATTCCATGCCTGATTTTCTGCTTTTAGTTTTAGCAGGGCCAAACTCTCCAAAATTATATGGATGATGTTTGGTCAATTGGCTCTCATGCTGATCTCGCCTGTTTATACCGGTAATTTTAATTATTTTTATAGCAGCTTTTAACTATTTTCCTGCTAGTTCGATAGTTCATTTTAATTGTCAATTATAATTATTATTTTAGCATTTTGTGCTCACTTTTCCTTTTAATAGTTTGTTTTAGCAGGCTTTAGCCATTTTTTAGTTTAACATTTCATTTTAATTAAAGATTATAATTATTATTTTAGCACTTGGCTTAAGGTTCATTCAAACTCACGATGTACATATTATATTGTCTTGTGGAGATTAAGTGTTCTCTTATATTGTCTTTTATTTATTCATTTATTTTATTTTATTTATTTTTATTTTATTTATTGTACTTATTGATTTATGTAGTAGATTATACCTTTTCTTCACAACAAATTTCGTTGTTATTTATTTATTACTTATGCATCTTATTTTGTCACCCAGTCTTCTTAGGAAAGTTTTAGATAAGGCCGAACTACTTTTCTTGTCCAATTTATGTGAAATGAATTTGAATCTTTCTTTGTAAGAGCACCTGGAAGACATGTTCAGTACAAATGTACTATATTGGGCACACTTCAAAATATAGAATACGCATAGAGGATTGGCATATTATAACATATGATCTTTGATATATCCCGTGAGCTTCATAAACCCCAACATAGTTTGCCATGATTGTGACGATAGGCCTTAGTCAGATGGCCATCGATTAAGTATTTCGTTACGGGGCTCCCACCTCCCATCTCCAAGGTATACTTTTAGCAGTAATGATAACAGTGGCCGTTTCCGCTGGTAAAGGCTGAAGGTTATCTCCCCAGTGATTTATCCTGAAAAAAAGATATCTAAAAGCATCAAAAGCTCTAAACGAGATGGCCTTAAAAAAAACAGCTATATTTTATCCACACATCCCCCCGGGACTATTACAAACTCAATTGGAATGATGTGCAAAAATCACTCGAACATATTACTCAAAATTTCCTATATAGTAATATTTCCGAAAATGATCTTTTTAATGAGGTATGCTTATAAAAAAAAAATTGATATGGAAAAGGTTAATAGAGCACAAATGGTTAGAAATATTATATCATTTTGAAACAAACCATGTTCCATACAATAATGTACTAAAAATTGTGGAATACGCGCTGTCCTTACCAGGAACTAATGCTGCGCCTGAACTACGCGTTCTTCTACGGTAAATAAATGGCGGACATCAGAAAAAAAATCGCAATTAAGAGACTTTGAAAGACATTTGATGTGTGAAATATAATTTAACAAATTCTTGTGAAAAATTTCATGATCTTTTCAACAACGACATCAATCTACTAAAAACAAATGCACTCAAATCAGAAATATGCCAAAGAATAAAATAATACTACTTATACATAATTTTTTTTTAATTATTATATTTAAGAATTTTATTTATGTCGTAATTTAATAAAAATATATTACAATGCGTTCTATGAAAATTTGTGTTGCTCCATATAGACTAAATTTTTAATCAAGAATCCTCCCGGTCAATGGTGTCCCGCTTTACCAATGTTAAAATCTAGTCAAGTTACTGTAGAACTACATACAATTATGTACAATAAAGTTTCATAAAATTCGGCTGTGTCGTTTGTCCTGTATTCGAATAAAAAGTTTTCGTAAATGGACTATAGACAGACAGGCCAAACGGAAAACAAATTCCAAGAGTTATCAATTTTTGGCTAGTAATGACTAAGCTATGGAGGCTAGTGATTACCGCCCATTTGGGTTTCGGTTTATTAGTGGATTGGTTTCTCGCATATGTATGTAGATGGAGGCAAGGCAAGTAACAGTAATGGCAGATTTCTTCGCTTAGCTGACATGTGGATGATCTCTTTATTCGGAAGTTAGGCACTCGAATGTGAAATATAAAAGCGACATGTAATATTTGTTGTTGTTCGGTCGATTTTTGCTACGGCTGCTCGCTCTGGTGGACGGCACTGACGAGGAAATGTAACCTGGATGTGTTGAAAAAAATCCAGAGTGTCGCTTGCTTGGGAATAACGGGTTGTTAACGCACCACGCCCACAGCAGCACTGGAGGTCATGATAGATTTACTGCCGCTAGATCTCCATTGAAGAAGTGTAGCGGCAATTAGCGCTGTCAAGCTTAGAGCGGGGGTTGGTGGACGGATAGGGGTTCTGGCTATTCCAATATACTACAGGGAGTGCAGGAAAGAAACTTACTATCAAATAGTAAGTAAGTAATTAAGTAAGTAAATTTATTTAGCCTTTTTTCCTATTTATTACAAAAGCCTATAAGTCTAGCTCTCTTTTTTCTAGCCTTCTACATTAGTTTAAGTATTTAATAGGTAATTTTAACAAATTCAAGAATTTAATTTTTTTCTTAAATATCCTAAAATTATTCTCAAGTTTAACATCTAAAGGTAACTTATTAATTATTTTAAAGTCCGCCCTTATAACTATACTAAACTATTCTGTGATCTCCATACAGTGGAAGCCTAAAATCATTTGCATTACTTAATCCGTAAGGTTGTAAGTCTCCGACATAATTCATTAATTTACTTAAATAGCTCGGCATATTACCTGACTTAATTCTAAATATTTGTTCAAGAAGGCATTTTTGTTTTTTGGATTCTCCGGTATATAGCAAAAGCTAAAAAAAATTTTATTTATTATTTCATTACACAACCCATTTGATTTTGGGTGACATGTTTCAAGTCTTGGTTTTGATTCATCAACAGGTCCAAAATAGCGAAATTGAGTGACTTCAAAAACAAATGAAAAAATAGAACAAAGAAATGAAAAAAAAAACCAAGAAATTGAGAAAAATAAAAAATAGAAAAAAAAAATTAAAAAATTTAAAAACTAGATTCATTCGAAACTAATCGAACCTGTTGACGGCCGCAGTGGGCTGAAGAAAGAAAAAAAGAGGAAGAAGAAGAAGCGTCTACGGCAGGCAGAAAGCCAAGCCGTATCGATGAGTGTAACGTTTTCTGCTAACACGAAACGCTTCTTCTTCTTCCTTTTTCTTTTTTCAGCCCACTGCGGGGTACACAGGTTCGATTCGTTTTGAATGAATCTTGTTTTTTTTTTCTAAATTTTTTGGTTTTTTTCATTTCTTTTCTTTGTTCTATTTTTTCATTTGTTTGAAGTCACTCAATTTCGCTATTTGGGACCTGTTTATGAGTCAAAACCAAGACTTGAAACTTGTCACCCAAAATCAAATGGGTTGTGTGATGAAATAACAAATAACATTTTTTTTAGCTTTTGCTATATACCGGAGAATCCAAAAAAAAATGCCTTCTTGAACAAATATAAGTTTGCCACGGTAAAAAATCTTGAAGAGTAATCTCTAATTTAAATTCTAAATATAAATATTAATAAATTAATACCTTTCCCAAATTTGGTGGGGGTGTCAAAGTATTGATGCCCACCAGGAGTGACTGGGGGTGGGAAGGAGATGGTTGGTAACATCCGATATTTCTATATTTAGGGATGAATCCAAAACTACTGAGGGCACAGGGGCTGGAGTAAACTCCAGAGAGTGCCAGTGGCACGAGTCTTATAGACTGCCGGAAAAATGTAGTGTTTTTCAGGCATAGCAATTTACCAGGCAGTAATATTAGCATCTACGTGCAGATCTGCATATACACGGACAGCCAAGCAGCCATTAAGTCGCTATGGATGCTGTGCTGTTACTTCAAAATTGGTGCAGTTATGCAAGGCTGGCCTTGAGCAATTTACTACATGGCACAAGGTGACCCTATGCTGGGTACCTGGCCACAGGGATATCCCACAGGCATCGAGATTGCTGAAGAGTTGGGCAAAAAGTTTTCTGAAATGGTTAGCTCCGCAGCAATAGCTTATGTAAGAATCCCGATCAGAGCTTTAAAAGAGGAGATGATCAAGGACGCCTATCAAAAGGCAAGTTTACGGTGGATTTAAAAGGAAACCTGCCGTATCGCGAGGTAATTATGGCCTGTATATGACAGGAAGAGGACAAGAGAACTGTTTATTGGCAGCAGAACTTATACCAGGAATCTAGTAGGCTACTGCATAGCTACTTCTTTTCAAATCCAGGGGAGCTGCAAAACAAAGAGTTCAGATGCATCCTGAGTTTCCTAAAGATAGCAGGATGGATCAAGGGCAATTATTAGGATATCCAATAAGGACAAGGGGCACAATGAACCCACTGGTGGTTTAAGTGAAGCAGGCTAGGTACTTATAGAGGCATCCCTCTTTCCTAACCTAAACAAAAAATTTGATATTCATTCAATTTATGGGTTTGGGGTTAAAATTGGTATTTTACGATTTTCGGCGTAATGTGACCACCTAGCGGAAAATGTCCTTTACAAAAGTCGTAGATAATAAAAATATCTAAATTTTCATAAAAAGAATTTTTCAACATTTTTTTTTGCATTGAATATGCATATGATTTTTTTTGGAATCTGGGAAACAGGTATGTAGTTTCCGAGATATTTAAATATTTGAAAAAAAAAATCTTCCACGGAAAGCTTTATTGGGGTATTTATCGATTTAAATATTCTATCCAGGCTCATTTTAGCCGTTAAATGTCTACTTTAAAATGGTTTCTTTTTCATGAAACCGAAAATGAGAAAAACCAAAAAATGTCTTTTCGAATCACGAATTTTTCGATATATTTTATGATTATCATTTTTTTTTATAAATTCTGTTAATAATGGATTAAATTTTAATGCCAGAATTTACTTTAATTTAATATTACTAAGGTTGAAATAAGGTTGAATGAATTTAATTGAAGAAAGAAGGGAAAAACATTTTATAAGAGCAGAAAAATCAAGAAATTCGGATTTGCATTTGAAATGTGTTGAGAGGATGATACCATATACAAACTATATATTATAATCAGAGGGATTTTTGTGCAAGCAAGCTCCCGAAGACGCCGATGCATTAATTATAAATACTGCATTGAACTAGTAAAACACGATGATAAAACTGTCATCGTTGTGGGTCAATATATTGATTTACTAGTACTTCTGCATCAACTAAATTCAAATGGTATGAGCATTTTTTTCTCCACAAATCAGGCTCAGCCAATGAAAAGGATTCATTTTATACATCTAATTGGCTCAAACGCGAAACGTACGCAAATATAATAGCATTTCTTCACTCTATTTCGGGTTGCGATACAACTTCCGGTTTTACTGGAAAAGAAAAAAAAACAATAGCATGAAAATTGCTCGAATAGAGATACGTGGTTAGGAAGGAGTTATTGATGAAGAGCCAGCAAATTCCTTCGGAATTTGAAAATTCTATTGATGAAAAAGGAGAACAACCTCAATGCAAAAGATCTACATAAATTGTTTATTTTTATAAAAAATATCAATTAATTAATCCCTCTATTTAATAATTACGTATGTATTAAAATTATTTTATTCAAATATACCTAAAACATATTACTCATCGTTATACTATGTATTACGTGAAAAAATAGCAAAATATACGTTAATAAAATTGCACACTGGGCCAGCGAGTCTTAACTCTAGCTTACGACTTTTAGTACGGTACGGTGCATTGCCATGAAAAATTTAAATTTAAGGGTGATTTCCGCCTCTGTCTTCCATTAGATTGATTCAACATTAATAATATTTCATTAAAGTAAATTCTGTCATTGCAATTTAATCCATTATTCAGAAATAAAAAAAAAAAATATTAAAAAATTCGTGATTCGAAAAGTAATTTTTGTGGTTTTTCGCATTTTTAAGCGGTTTTATGAAAAATAAACCATCAATAAGTAATCGTAAGTCGACGTCAAGCCGGAATCGGGTGATAGACCAAATCATAACAGTTACCGGAAAAATATAAAAAAATCTAAGTCATGTATTTTTCAAATTATAGACATTTCTTTTGTTTTCGAGTAAATGTACACCCTGTGATGGTTTTTTAGCTCCTGTTGCTACAAATCTTTACTTTTTTTCAATTTTATTCTTCTTATGTAATCGCGAATAGTTCTTATGTAACCTTTTGCTTTAAATTCTAAGCCAACTGCTCCAGCTTGGAGGAAAATGTCACATTTTGCAGAACCAAAGAATAGAAAATTCACCCAACTTTAACTGACTACCGAAGAAAAAATGTACTATGCCAGTTTGGCAAATAACTTTAAAAGTTGACGCATTTGATAAGGATTCTAAAATGGTATTATTTTTATTTTTCTTAGATTACGGGAAAAATACTTTTTTCTCCAAGAAACTTAGCTTCGAAAAATTTCTTTTTACCTAATAAAAATGATTCTAGTATACCCAAAGCTTGCCTTAAGACCGTAACTTTAAGATTATAGTTTGAGTGAGACGGAGAGTCGTTCCATGAAGTGTGATCAAACACAAAAATCAATGCCGATGTTTATCAAAGATTGATTTTAAATGACGCTTTAATACCATGGACCAGAAAACATTTCCAAAATCAGCCGTTCATATTTCAGCAAGACTCACTAGCATAACTCAAAGCGCGACAAAATCAGCAATGATTACAAAACAATGTTCCGAAGTTTATTTCGACACAGCAATGGCCACCGTATTCACCAGATCTGAATCCGTTGGATTATTCCATTTGGGGAATTTTACAAGCAAAGGCTTGCAAAAAAAAACACATATTTGGACGGTTTAAAAAAGATTTGACTCGTGAATGGAATCGTTTAAGTCAAGACATCCTGCGAGCATCGTGTGTGTCGTTTAAAAACCGATTGAAGCTGGTGGTTAAGGCAAAAGGCGCTTACATACCATTCGAATAATTTTTAAATTAACTGTATGTATTATAATTTATCATTTGCATAAATTTTAATAAAATCGAGCAATAAACAATAAAATTGCAGCTCTTTTTAAAGCCGGACAAATCAATTGCCGGACCCGGTACTTGCACAAAATTTTATGCAAATTGAAATGCTTTTACGAGAAAAAAAAGTAAAAAACCGAAAAATCGTGTTTACGCCAGTTTCTCGGAAAACTTATGTTGAAAAATGCCTTATATCAAAGTTTAAATTTTTTTATTGTATACAACTTTTGTGAGGGACATTTTCCGCTAGGAGGTCACGTTTCGTCGAAAATAGCAAAAAAAGAAAAACACTTTCAGCCCCTAAACACAATTTCACAAGAGATAAATTGTTTAATTTTTGTTTTTTTCTAATTATAGCCTTCACTAAATTTTCCGGCTGGTCCTTGCCTGTTTATAATGTTTTTTTGTTTTAGCCTTAGCGTTAGCAACATTTTTAGCACATATTTTTACATGAAAGAACACAGAATCAAGCCAAACAACTTTCCTAAAAGTAACTATGTAGCCCCAACTACAAAGTTCGCTTTGCTCAGTATTGGAAAGACTTTTCAAGGTTTGTAAGAAGATTTTTTTGCCAATTTTATTTTACCAATATTTTTATTATTTTCTGTTAATTGAAATTATGTTGAATAGAAACCAAAAATTTATCAAAAACCTTTCCGGAATGACAAATAAATTTGCGAAATTGACAGCTGTTTTCAATTCTTGAAGCCACTAGCTATAAGAAAACCTCAGGGACCACATGAAAAGTTAAATATATCAACTGCATCCTATCAAATGAACTACTGAAAGAAAAGTGTTCAGTGATGTTAGAATAAGGAGGCATTCTGTTGTGGCATGTATTATATTATGAGTCCTTTCCTGAAGTCGTCTGAATGAATCTAACAAGTTCGGTAATTCTTAAGTTTGTAAATCTGCTCCATAATACGGAAGTTGAATGTTTTCGACTTCGTCACCCAAACTGCTTCTATAGAAGTCGTTGTTCAGCACACTTCCTAAAATAGCAGTGTACGATAATAACCCCATGGAGTACTCCGTACTTCTTTGCAGTAACATAGCGGACTATTTGGGAATTATTTCGGGCTATAGCTGCTTGGATTTTATACACGTTCGTATAGTTAAATTATCCCTAATTTTGAAAAAAATTTAGGGAGTAACAATGGCTGGATAGCTCTGCTGTTAATACTTAAAACTTCAGCCGGCAGGACTGCAAGAAAACCCCAACTCCTGAATCTTCTTTCATCCATTTTGGTGATTACTCGATTCTCTCTTTCAATCCTCAGAATTGCGACAGAGTAGCTTTTTGGAAAATTCTACATTGAATCAGCTTAATCAGTAGGTCCATATACTGATGTGACCATGATTAGAAATTCTCCAGTATTGTCCTTCTTGCAACTATACTTTTGCAGTTAATATTCAGTGGCAGGTGGTGGAGCATGATTTAAATTGCTCCAGTTGAAGTTTTGTAAGTAAAGATGGGTACCTTTCCTCAGAAACGTTTTTAACACACTTCTTTATGTTAATGCCTCAATTCAATTTTTGTTTAAGCATTGCAAGGGTTATTCCTATTTCAGAAGCCTTAATCATGGACGATATTGGTTTTCCTTCGTATTTTGTGATGTCAGGTTTGAGTTCCGATACAGAATTTAGATTTAAAACTGATTTTAATTTATTCAATTTGCTGCTAAAGGTTAAAACGGGACTATAGTAAAACTATTTTAAATGTACAAAAAACGATTACGCTCAACTCTATAGTTTTACTAAATCGTGGAATAATTATTTCTAAAAATTCGAGTCGTATTCCTAAAATATCACTACCATAAGTAAAAATCTAAACAACATCCAATAGAATTGCAATTAATCCCCAAAAGATTAAAAGCAAATTGCCTGAAAAAACCTGGCAATTTGCGTCAACATCTTAAATTCCTTCCAATTCATCGTAATGAAGGTACCCACATACTTAGGTACCTAATTTTATATTAATCTCACAGGAAATAGTTTTTAAAGGAACCAGATCAAATCTTAAAAAGGCGTCCTTTTCTCAAAACACAGAAAATCTAAAAAAAGTCGGAAAAACAAATAATTTAGAGGGAGGTTTGTAAAGTGATTTTGATTAGTGAAGAAAAAAGGACACGACAAGAATGTTTCTCTTCCTCCTATATAATTTTCTCTCAAATTAGAACATTTATAAATTGGATCCTTCCCATCTCATTTTTATACCAAACAAACTATATCCGCTGTGAATTAATCTTATGATCCGTTATGAATCTTGAATTAATTGAAAAAATAACATAAATTCTGGATGTAGAATAAGACGACATTTTACGTATTTCGCACTGATGTTAACTCTTAAAATTTTTTTTACATATCTACATATATTTAATTCTCGATCTACAAATTAATTTGATATTACTTATTATTTAATGTTTTAGCGCTTGAGGACTAATTTATCTTGTGTAATACTAGCTTGATTGGAATATCTTGACGTTGAAGTAGTAGTCGAAACGCTGAATATAATATTATCCTTAATTCAATAGATGTTTGCGTGGTATTAGTTCATCCAGTACCTTAACTGATGAGATTATTAGCTCTGAGCTAATAGTTGGTAATCGTTGGATAATTAGCTGTGAGCTAAACGGTGATAACTCTCGGCGTAGAACTAGATTGAGTAGTTCGGTTTGAGACCGACGTCCCCTTAGTATAACAATTACACCAATTGGGGCTGGTTATAATTAGT
This sequence comes from Dioctria linearis, assembly GCA_963930735.1. NCBI lineage: Eukaryota > Metazoa > Arthropoda > Insecta > Diptera > Asilidae > Dioctria > Dioctria linearis. The sequence goes on along the minus strand of OZ005744.1, from coordinate 169,997,411 downwards.
AGCGTAGTTGTAGTTGCGATGACCATGCAACCAAAGGGAAATCGGTTACGGCTTGCCGTTCTATGCGGTAAGAAACTGGTTTGAGTGAATTTGATTTCTTGAAAAAGTCTTACTTATTTCGTAGTGCTATTAGGATAGTACTCCTCTTGAGTAGGATAGTAAGATGCCCCTATAAGTATCGTAAAAAACTAGATGCAGAAAAAGTGCTGAACGGTAGTACGCGAAACTTTCTTACAGGAGCAAGAAACTGTGATAACCAAAAAGCTTCACTAAAATAATCTGAACGCAATACTTCCTTCAATAATCCAGAAGCAGGCACTGAGCACACTTGTACGTATCACAACAGAAACGGTCTTCCTCTAGTATCGCATGACTTGGATGCTTAAAATGCCGTACCGCAGTACGAAGCTCCCCTACTTAATCCAAAAGTCGGTGCTAAAAAACCTGTCTATGGTTTAATTTCTCTCGTCAGTGTCTTTTCTAGAGAGGTTTGCCATGAAAAAAATTCATAGCGAATTTAGTCAATATGAAATTGACTGAGTTTGCTGCCAAATCCGCAGCTCGAGAATTGAGTGGAAAAAAAACTTGCAATCGAAAAAACTTTAAAAAGAGACATTTCTATGCAAAAGCGGGCGTTTCGTAATAGCAGGAACCATATTACTCAACAGTACGGCTTGGTTCCTGCCTGCCGTATACGCCGATGTGCACTTTGGCGTATACGGCAGGCAGGAACCAAGCCGTACTGATGAGTAATACGGTTCCTGCTATTACGAAACGCCCGCTTTTGCATATAAATTTCTTTTTTTTTTAAAGATTTTTCGATTGCAAATGTTTTTTTCCACTCAGTGCTTTTTCTTGCAAAACTTGACAATCCAATTTTTATTACAAATTCCCTTTTTGTTTACAAAATTTTTCTTGGCCTACCTTGCTAATTAATGCCTTTTTGTCCTCAGCAAGGTACCTCAAAGTACTTTTAATTGGAATTTTAATGCAGCGATTACAGAGGTTTTTTAAATCTATCGATTGTACAATCAATCAATCAATCCCTCCATCGAATGGAACGTAAGTCTCACCACAAAGTCCAGACACGATTCCCCACATCAATTTCAGCACTGCGATAGCGCGCTTTGAAATACAATGAACTTTGCTTACGAATAAAACGAAAGAGTTAAGCGATGAACTTTACATATCATGAAGATATTTACTAAATCAGAAATATTTACAGATCGAAACACCAGTTAATCGCAGCATTTTTTACAGTTCTAATTATCTTCCCTCAACTCTAAAACCTTTCTAAATCATACAAGTTAGTCACTTTGTATAAGGACCAATCCTAAGATCGACTACATTTCTTGTGTTATCCTCAATTTAAAATTAAAGTAAGTTTCGTACTTTTCCTCTCGGTTTAAAATTGATTTTCTACTTATGTTGCAGTTTTGTTTTTTGGAATCTTTATTTGGCTCTTTGGTTTTGTTGAAAAATGTGTTCTTGAAGGGGAATTTTGACGCAGCTTCAGCCCTCGCGTTAATTGGTGCAGAGTTTACCATTTTCCCTTTTATATAAACACTTGAAGGCTTTTTTCTCTGTCTGGTTAAACGTTCCATGTAAGTGGAAGATATTACTTAAGTAGTAATTTAATGTTAATTTCTTCTAAATTAGTTAACTTAGGAAATTAATGATTGAACTGAGACGAGATGTGTGATTCGCTTTTTTATCATGGTCTTCGTGTAATTGTTTAAACGGAAGAGTTCTGGGAAGTTGACCCCCCAGGTTATTAGGTTTCCTGACCCGGCTTGATGTTTTCACGTTTTATTACGATCTCTATAGATATGGTGTAATTTTGTTTTGTTTTGTTTCCAATGGACGGAGAACCTCCCCCTTCTCCTGAATATAGATAAGGTCGGATTTTGTAGTATAAATTTCTTTTAGTTTCCCAATTTTTGTGGTAGGACTCAAATTTAATAAGGTGGAGATTAATATTGATACTTGCTCATTTTTGGCAGAGTGATTAGGTGTAGGTTATGAGCTTAACTTCATAGAGAAGAAGAGAAAGCTGATCCCAGATGTATTAATTGAAGAGAATCGACCTATAAGAATGGAATCCTGCTTGAATAGGTTTGGCAGGTGATTTATGTTGTTCAATTTCGATACAAATTCAGAAAACCAAAAACTGTGTATCTTAGTTAAATAAAATGTAAATTTGAATTAAATTAATTTTAAGGTTATGCCATTTTGCTATATCTGAGTCAAAAGCTTTCACCATGTATACACTTAATTTATCTATTGCGGACTGGTGATAGCTGTGTAATTTTAGTAAAAGGTTTAGGGTTGCTTGAAACCAAATTAAGAATTTTGATAGACATTTTTCTCTACGAAAGTGCATAGTACTTGCTAGAAGATGGTCTTTACACGGAGTTTCCTAGTTTTTTGTACCTAATCCCAAAAATTGATATGGATTCTTTCGTATATTTTTCCCCCTAAGTTGTCTGTTGTGATACGTACAAGTGTGTTCAGTGCCCGCTTCTGGATTATTGAAGGAAGTTTTGCGTTCAGATTATTTTAGTAGAGCTTTTGGTTTCGTACTACCGTACAGCACTTTTTCCGCATCCAGTTTTTTAATTGCTGTCAGGAGCAAAATTATGTTGGTTCAGCCATTTTTTAGTTGAAATAATGTCAATAAATTCATATACTTAAAGCTATACAACAAGTCTTATTTTCGGGATAAAGTTGAATTTTACTACAACTCTTGCATTCGGGCAGTTTTCTTAAATATCTTATCCCAAAATATACCAAGGCTGTAAAATTAAAATTATGAGATGTGGCAATATTAAATTTTTTTCGAAAACAGTTTCCTGCTATTTAAGGTGCAAATGTATGTAACACGTGTTTTATTTAGAAATGGATCTAAATAGAGAACATTATCGTGCTTTGTTTTTTTATTTTATTTGCGCATGAATTTATCAAAGGGAGAATAAAAGAAAAGTCATAAAAACTTTTACAAAAATGTTAACTAAAGCGGTGCGAATCCTACAGTTGACGCAGATAGCAATGAATAAGGCGTTTCGTATCAGCAGACACCAATACTCTTCAGTACAGCTAGTTCCTGCCTGCTGTACACGCTATCTGTAAAAGTCTTTATTTATGACTTTTCTTTTGTTCAACTTATCTGGTCCCGCATAAGGGCTTAATTAGCTAAGCGCTGAAGTAAATACTTATTATTTTGTCTCATATAATTCATACTCAGAATTTTAATTGAAATTGTGTATGATGTCTGCTTAGCATTTTTCTTCTTGCGTCTACGGCAGGTAGGAACTAGCCGCACTGAAGCGTATTGGTGATACGAAACGCCTTATTCATTGGCAAATGTAAAATGTCTGCCACGATTACAAAATACATTTGAAAATGAAGCTCCATTTTGTGCGATTGTATTTAAGTGGTGTATTAAGTTCCAACGGAGGACGAAACGAAGAACTCTTGGGATGAATCTCGTGAAGGGCATCACTTAACATTGCATTTGGCAAATTCACTGAAGTTCATAACATAACATTTTTCATATTACATCATGTAACTGCAGTTATTCCAGTAAACATTCATACAATGAAGGATAACCTAACGTGACATTGCTGATTGTTTATGGGATTAGTATTAGTCAGGTCCAAAGGAACTTGAACGATTAATTGCATGTGATTTCACACTGATTAACACAAGAGCATTGTTTCTTTCACACAGTAGTCTTATATGGCTACAGTATCTTTACCTACTGGTACTAGTGTTAATGCAGAATGGTACAAGACTTCCTGTTTTTTAACAGTCCTCGAAAAAATGTTGATCTGAACTATAACAAATTTATCTACCATCTTGAGTTTTGTACTTAGGTGAACTAGAGTTCACCCCCGATACAAATTGAGTATAATTTAATTAAGTTTCTTTTAATATAATAATTACAAAAGCATTGTGTAAAACTATTCCCAAAAACCTCCCTAATTTAAGGTACCAAAAGGATTATGTAAAAAAATCTACTTCTACAAACTTGTATCGCAATATCCTGATCCCCCTATCCTATATATACTTCAATATGCTTTTATTAAAAACTACCGGATCATGATATCTTCATTAAGTCTAACTTAACACTTAGTTAAAGAAAAAAAAACACACACACACAACAAACAGTAAAAGAGCATCAATATATATTCTATAAACTCACAAAAGACCACCAAAGGATTTCATGAAGGAAGCGTTCAATAAAAGCCACAGGAATTCTTTGTACACTCAGAAACACCCATAGGCTTTTGAATCCTTTTTGAACAATTCCTGAAAATTTGCGTAAAATTAAATTTCCTTTTACTATATCTTCTCACCTATAAACAACTTCAAACATCCAATTTTCACTCGATCGAATTGAAATCTTTTGTTATAACAAAATAGTTTAGCGCCATTGCATGATTGCTTTGTATTCATCCATCCCTGAGATCATAGTCCACAAAAATACAAAAGAATTAGAATTTCTTCCAGTCTCGCATTCACTATATGTACGATATCAAAAAGACAATAAGGAACTTTGATGATGAACCTATTTTGACAAGAAACTGAATTTCAATGCTGCTTCAATGTCGAACAGGTAAGAAATAATATCCTTTGGGAAAATAGGATCGATTTCGATAAGTCTAGAGAAAAAAACAATTTTGAGAAAAATAACAGCGCGGCTTATTTCACAAAGGCTCATGGGATTTTGGGGGTTGGCATCTCTTTAGCGAACCTATAATTTTCTTAAACACCTCAAGTGTGATGCAGTCCTTTGAAATCTGCGGTTTTTGCAATCTGAAGTAAATAGCTATATAAGTCGCGTGGCATTATGATAAATGGCTTTGTTCCAGTAGACTTGTGTCATTTGTAAGTTTTAGTCACGGATTGAAACACACATTCGTCAAATATTCATTTTTTCTTCTTCTTGTTCTATTTATTTCTGATTTTTATCGGACAACAAAATTTTAGTTAAAAGTGTTTTTATTGCTGTAATTCATGATCCGTGGGGGATAAGATTTTTTTCCTCTCTCCTCTATGAGATGAAGGATTTTAAAAAGAAGGCGAAAGTAACAAAAGAAAAGAAATATTACAGAAAAATATTTTCTTATCGTTTTTATATACATATAAGTGGCATCTTCCGTTTTGCGGTTAGATGAAAATAAGAAACAAGTGCTTTTGGTAAATGTTTTTTTTAGCTACCTATTGAAAATGAAACTGTGTAGCAGTTTCTAGGTAGGAAGTGCATTGTACTTATTTCCTAATTATTTCCTTATAATAAATTTTGAGATGATGTTTTTTTTAATCTTATTATTAACCCGCCGACCGCCGCTGCTGCCAAAGTTATGATAGTGAAGAATTTACTATAGGAAAAATGTAGTTAGTCTAGTTCATGGGGAAATCGGATTTTATGGAGTGACGATAGATTACTCTGAAGTAGATTTAAAGTTTTCTTTATAAATTTAAAGATACTTTTATGCTCTTGGAGGATTAAATAACAAATAATCTGCGTTTCTATTAATGAATGTCGAAAAATATGGCCGGCCATTCCATCTGTTTTTAAAATTTGCATGTTAGATCCTTGAAAGTGTATTTCGCATTTCTTTCTAGAGCGGTTTGTCGGACGGTAAAAAAAGACACATTTGTAACAAATTTCATAGATTTTTACATTACGAAGAGCTTCTCAATCGTCTTGGACTGACTCTTTTTTTAGTTTATATTACAGTGTAAAAGTCGTGTTTTTTTACCCTCACAGTAAAAAAATCGGTGGTAAAATAGCACCAATTCGATGTTAAATAGTGTCCAAACATTTGGATAACTTAAATTGTTTTCCTATAGGATTCATCTATTCAATTTTACTGATTGTATACTTGTAAATATAAAAGTAATAGTCAACTAGTGGTGATAATTAACACCATATCGATTTTTCCTACTTTATCCTATAGAACAATTTACGATATTATCCGAAGGGATATTCCTGTTGTGCGTTAAGTCCAATATCCTTTCGATTATATTAGATTCATTCTTATAAATAAAAAATATCAAACAGGTTGTACAGACATTTAACACCATTTTGGTTTTTCTATTTTCAACATAGGCGTTAAATTGAAATATCTCAAATTTTGTTAATATTAGACGTCAAAAGGCACCTGCAATTTAATATTACTTATATAGATACAAAAATGAAAGAGTTAAAAATTAGTTTATTTCAATATATGTATGTACATTGTAGTTACATTCAATAATGATGATACATTTATGTAGCACATAATATGAAAAAAAAAAATCAAAAAAACAGAATATTTAGTTTTAATATTTTTTTTGTAAACAGGGGGAACAGGAGATACCCAACCCAAGCACGGAGGCCACAGCGGCCCATTGTGCTGTCCTGAATCCCATTCACCAAAACCTTCCTGTCCTCTTAATGAAGCGCAACAAGTCTTGGTGAGAAAGGTTTTTCAGCTCATCCACAGATAGAAGGGGAGACCCTAGAGTATCCAGTCTGCTCCGGGCGAAGGCCGGACACTCACACAAAAAGTGTTCGGTTGTCTCAGGCTCTCCCTCCATGCAGGACAGACACTCAAGGCTGTCAACAACTCCCATCCTTGTTAGATGAGCGTGAAGTGAGCTGTGGCCGGTGATTATGCCAACCACGGTTCTACATTGTTTCCTTCCGAGCCCCATGAGAAAATCGGAGATATTCCCATTGGGCCCATCAAGAAACAGTTTTGTACACTTACAAGCACTCAGGTTCTGCCATCTCTGCTGATGTTTCCTATGAACATCCGCTTTTTTAGAGACCCGATATTAGAGGTGGCAACGCCTACGGCGGGCTCCGGTCCGAGGAACGGAGAATCGGAGCCAGCCCTAGCTAAAAGGTCAGCCCTTTCATTCCCCATGATCCCCATGTGACCAGGAACCCACAGGAGGGACACATTGTTGTGAAAACACAACTTATCCACTGACGACCTGCACTCCCCCAGTAACTTAGACGTTATCCGAGAGCCATTCAGAGCCATCAAGGCTGCCTGACTATCCGAAAGGATAGCGATATCTCTCCCCTTGAATTGCATATCAAGGGCTAACTTCGCTGCCATTGAGATGGCGAAGACTTCAGCTTGGAAGACAATGGTGTGTTTTCCAAGTGAGTGCTCCATTCCAAAATCAGGCTCAGGAAAGTAGACACCTGCCCCAGCTCCCTCATTAGTGAGAGAGCCGTCGGGGAAGATTTTTAGAGCAGACCGGGGAAGGCACCTCCCTCAGTCCACGATTCCCTTGCGGGAAAGCTTACAGAGAAGCGACGCCCGAAACGAAGCTCTGGTACCATCGCATCCCGTGGCATACCGGCCAGAGGGTTTTCCAAGTCCAGCCGATACGCCATAGAGCAATGAGAAGAGCCAGTCCAGCCGCCCTCCCAACATCCCCATAAGCGCAATCTGCACACATCCCTTTTGGCCTCTGCCTGAATGACAAGATCCAGGGGTGGCAGCTTGAGTAAGACCTCAAGAGCCGCAGTAGCCGTAGATCGCAAGGAGCCCGTAATTCCCAAGCAGACAAGCCTTTGCTGGCCCGCCAGCTTCCGGATCGCAGTCCCCACAAGCGTCCTCGGCCACCATACACAGGAGGCATATGTGTGCATGGGTCTGATGATCGAGGTGTACATCCAATGCACAACCCTCGGTCTTATGCCCCATGTGCAGCCAAAGGTTCTCCTGCATTGGGCGAAGACCCTCATAGCCGCATGTCAGCTTCGAGTCAAGGAAGACTCCAAGGTGCTTGACATGAGCAGAGTGTGTCCAAAAAGCTTTGGAAGAACAAAGTACCCCAGCTTACGTCTTCTGGAGAAGAGCACCAAGCTGCACTTTGTAGGGTTCACTGTCATATCATGACGGGTGCACCAGTCCTCAACAATATTGAGGCCTCGTTGCATGAAGGCACAGGCAGCAGCCATGCTATGCCTGGAAATGAGCAGAGCGATGTCATCCGCGTACGCTTCACATGAGAATCCCTCGTTTTTCAGTACCGTGATGAGTGAGTCAACCAACATACACCAGAGTACTGGGGATAGCACGCCCCCTTGCGCGCAGCCTCTCTCCACCAGCACACTGAGAGAGCTTCGGCCGCCTACATCCACAGTTAAGTATCGTCGTCTTAACATTTGGTTGATCCATCGCACAACAGTGCGATCAACACGATGTCGACGAGCTGCCTCACATAACGACTCGGGGGTGGCCTTGTCAAAAGCCCCCTCGATGTCCAGAAAGGCTCCCAAGGTAAACAGTTCACGATCCAGTCCCCGTTCAATGACAGTTACCATTGAGTGGAGAGCCGTCTCCGTAGATCTGCCCCTCCGGTAAGCGTGCTGTGAGGTGTTTAAGGGAGAAGCCTTTAAGGGTACTTCCTTAATATTTTCATCTACCAGCCTCTCCAGGCATTTCGAAAGAAATGAGGAGAGGTTTATGGTTCGAAAACTCTTCGAGTCCATGTAGGAAGTCTTACCAGGCTTCGGAACGAAGGCAACCAGCAGTTTCATATACTAAAACATGTCTAGGTACAATAAAAAAATTAAGACAATTTTCTCGTAATATTATTTCAAAGGGTTCCTTGAAAACGATATTTTTTATATTAATGGTTTTTACTTCTTCACTGTTTTCGATTTCAAATGCATTTAAATTGAAACTATAATTTTGAGTAATTAGAACATTGACTTGAATCTATATCATTTAATGAAATTAAGTTAGAATAATCATTCATAAATGTTTCATCCATATAATTTTATCCAACAATAAAATAAAATATATTTTTTATTCACAAAATTGTCTGGATCTTGATTTTCACAAAGATTTGGGAAAAGAAGTGCAGTTGCTTTAGTCCAGAGAATTCTGCTTTCAGCAGATAGATAAGTCCCTTCAATTTGTATCAAGTGGTTAACCAATAAATTTACTAATTTTATCTGAAATTTTTTGTTCAACGTATTCTTTTCTTTATAAAAATCTAAGATATTTTTCCTTATATGTTTTTTTGAACATACAAGCTCAATTCCTAGAAATTTAATATTATTAAAAAAAAATATTTAATTAAGTGTCGTTCTTACCGATTTAAGAAGTTTTTCCTCAATTGTACGCTTTTTTGGTAAGGAGCCAAGAAAATAGCTCTCCCGCTTTAAAGGTGAAGCAAAATATTCCTCTTCCTCTAGCTAAATTATGTTCTGTTTGTGTTGATACATCTTTATATTTTTCTAAAATAATGTACCTAAAGGAACACCTTGTCCGAATTATTTGAAATATTTTTTACCACTTGACTGGACAACTTTCACAAAAAACCTTTTATCGAATGATAAATTGCACTCCTTCATAAATATGTCGAAAACTGGCTGCTGGATTTCTATTCCATACTCATCACATATATATAGCACATATTTATCCAGTGAAATATTAAAAGCATTCACCGCTAAAGTAAAAACAACAATAAATTAAAAGATTCTATTCACAAAACACCTTTTCAGTAAAAGTCACGACGACATACTTTTGCACGTTTGTTGTAAGTTAACCTTGCTTCCACCATCCATAATGTGAATTGAGATTTCAAAATGATGCAAAATTCGGTGAATCGGTTTCCCGTTCTAACATGTTACATGATTTAGCCGATCGGTTAATTTTGTGGCGTGATCAAACATGTCACGTTGTTTCAACCGATAGGTGTAAGTTTCTTTATCCCATAGTATTTATCACTCTTATCATTTCATTTTTGTTTATTACTTACTCCGAACAGTGAAAAAATAGTTACTATTTTTCCGATAAGGTACTTTAATCTTTTATCCGTAAATTGGTGTTAAATTATTCACAGATTAATCCGAAAGAAGTCAAAGATTAACCTTAAGTGGATCAAAAACACCGGCATATTTTTTAGGGTGAGATGAAATCTATAGGGTATACTAAGTTTGTCATTTAGTTTGTAACACCTAGTAATATGATGGTAGAGCAAAATGAATTGGAAGCCCACGCACAATATTAAAAGTTATTTTGATTTATGCATGTGCGTCCATCAGTCCGTCCGTCCGTCTGTCTGTCCGCACGATAGTTCGAGAAGGCTTTCACTTAGAAGGCTGACATTTTGGACACGGGCTTTTTATAAAAAAAAAGTTAATTTAAGTTTGAAAATGGGCCGAATCGGGCAACTCCTTCGTAGGGTTGCCATACAAAAATTTCGTTTTTCATTATATATTTGGGTACTGCCTGAGAACGCGTCGACGTAGAAGGCTGAAATTTGGTAGATGTTGTTTTTATAGGAATAGTAAATTAAACTTAGAAAATGGACTTAATTGGGCAACCCGTTCTTAATGTTGCCATATACATACTTAGAATGTTGACGTATACTGTGAAAACGATTAGTCTTAGACGGTTTTAATGTATTGAAAAGCTCTTCAGAATATGAAATCCTATGAAATTGGTTATAACCATTTTTACTGTCCGAAGAACCGTTTTAGAAATATATTCTAAAAACTACTTGCACATAGAGGTGACCATACAAAATTACATACGGGCGTTTATCTAGGATATCATAAGAATTGATCTTAGACCAATTCTAGCTTTCTTACATGTTTGTATAATATGATTTACGAGGTGTGTCTATAAAATAACGAGACTATTGCTGCAAAACACTTTATTTTGAATGTATATTTTTAGTTATTATCACCTTCAATATACATCCCTCCTCTATTCCTACAACGTTCCATGCGAATTTTCCATTGTTCAAAACAGTGCTGGAAGTCTTCTTCTGTGAGCTCCTTCATGATGCGTGCCGCTTTTTCTTTCACAGCTTCAATGGACTGAAATCTTGTTCATTTTATTACAGATTTTTGTCATAAGTGAAAAACCAAGATTCGTCACATGTTATCACCGGGGCGTGAATCATCTTCAACGTCTTCTCGGCAATCTTGAAAATGCTTAAACCACTCAAAAACTCGCGCACGTGATAAACATTCATTACCATACACTTCTTTTAATAACAGATAAGTTTCAGTAGCGCTTTTTCCAAGTTTCATGTGAAATTTCACGACGATTCGTTGCTCAATTATGACACTTATCATTTTTCCCGCAAAACAAAAGAACAGCTCGTATACAAACGAAGGTCACGGCCAGACTATTTTTTTTTTTACAAACATGGGAGGCATCGCATTCGAAAGAGAAAGCTTCACGCTACACTGTTGTCGGTCGTTCGCGTTTGGCGCATGCTTACTTTTTCTGTGGAAGAATCAGTCTCATTATTTTATAGCCACACCTCGTACTCCATTTTTGATTTTCAATTTTTATAAAATAGTCGTGTACACAATTTCAGCTTTCTATGCGTCAACGCGGTTCTCTTAACCATTAGATATCAAAATTTATAGTGAAAAACGAAATTGTTGTATGGCAATCCTATGAAAGAATTGCCCGATTTAAGCCCTTTTCTAAATTAGACATATAATCTTTATGGAAGGTCATCCAAAAACCAATCAATTGTTTGAGTTTTAGGAGTCTTAGCGGTTGTTAAGGTTTTATGCGAGCTGAGTCTGCTATGGTACAATTAGCTTGAGGCAGTTTTGTTTTCTTCAGCAGAGAAATGCACAGAGGTCAAATTTAAAACAAAGTTTTCCGGCATATTTGCCTCCAGAGATTAGCAAAAATCCCTAAGCTTCAAGAAACCTTTTGTATACTTGAAAACCGAAAAAGCTTCTCCGCCAACACTCTAACTAATAACATCGCGGAAACTACCATCCGCTTACTACAGGGTATCCGTCAACGAATCCACCCGCTCCTCATTCCTGCGAGGATCTTGGCTGATATCCGCAGGCCAATATTTACGCACTTGAGCTAACCCCTCCCATTATCCTGACCCTCCCTAAAAACTTCGGATATTGGTGATGAAATTGACGCCATAAATGTTGAATTTTGATGGACTTTTTAATTTGCTCTCTCAAAGATATCTAAACTTAGATCTAATATCATTGGCTATGTGTTTTAAATGTGTGCAACCAACTACATTTGTCGTACTCCTTCGAATTTATTTTTTTGCATTTTTTTTTTGCATTTTTTTTTCATCCAATAAAGCACAAAACAATTTACAGTTATACACACAACAACTATATTAAAACAACAAAAGATGAATGCTTTGCCATTAAGTGATAAAAATTCAAATGCCTCCAGTGATAAATTGGAATTGGCTGCTGAGGTCCAGGGATTCAACGTGAGAGAAGCGTGCACATCAGACCGCAACTATTTTCACTTAAACTGCAAACTGCTATGAAGCAATTCTTGGGAAATTTTCCTAGTCGGTAATAGTTTCCATGCCAGTCTATGGCTTCGCAAACACTCACCCCCATGTTTTTTCATGTACTATATACCTATACCACAGTAATTATACTACTTTGGAGGTAATAACGAGAGGATCTGTTTCATTGCTTGAGAAGTATCTTTGCATTCTAAAACTCAAAAGATACTAACAAGATGTGTGTGAACCATTTAAATGAACTCATATAACTACAAGGCAAAGTGATCTGATTGTTCAATTAGATCCATTACAGATCGCCATTCTGCAACCAACACTTATGGACTTGTTACTAAATAAAACAATATTCATGAAACTAAAATGCGGCAATGAAACAGCATAAAACTCCATAGTGGATTGCAAGCTCTAGGGGTGAAGCTTCAATTATTTTCCTAAGAACATTTTATTTTTCTTGTCTAGAACTACATCTATCTCCCCGTTGATTTTAGATCTATATCGGCGTTGGTAAAAATTTTCCCTTTTATTTTATGAATTCTGAATACGTGTAATTAAAAGGAACTTGATAAATGTGAAAAAAAAGTTTATACATATCCCAATCGGCGCAGGGAAATAATGCCCAACGAAATAACATCCGAAAGAAACAACTGAAAATTTTGGGGTATCCTTCCCGAAAAGGTAGATGAAATAAAGCCCAAATGAAATATATTCCCTTGTATGTGTTGGTATATGTATACGGGGGCAGCTCGGATAGCTGTAGCATCGTTGGTATACCTAATCTTGAGAGCAGCTTTGCTCTATGGAAGGGAGCAACTAAGATAGCTGTAGCTCCGAAGCATGATTATAGCAGCTGTGAAGCCTTAACCCTGATTATTACTGCAAAAGTAGTCTATACAGCATGAACTCCTATCCAAAAACGCTTTTAGTAAAACTGGATCACTTTATAGTTATTCGCAGCTTATTTATATATAATTATTGCTTTCCTCTAGACTATAGCATATATATTTCAGAGTTCATGTCCTCACAAAATAATAATAATACAAAAATGCAATTCATAAATGAGTTCAGCGAGCGAGCGCGCATTGTGCTAGTTTGCATTTTTGGACGAATGTTTGATTGACTTATTTCGAAAGTTTTTCGGTTTAATGTGGGAAATGTGTGATTGACCCCGCAGCTATTTCAAATTTGTTATTTGCTTTATTTATAATATTTTATTATGGATTTATCACAGATAAAACAGGATCAAAAAAAAAATTACGTGAGGCCTAAAAAATAATATCCAAATGTAGGAAACGAAATAACGGGCGAAAATATATCATGAAGTAAGGTTTCCGATGCCTACAACTGAACTAGTGGGTTTAGTCTTATTGCATATTTTGCTCGCAGCCCATAATTGATTTATTGGACAGAAACTTTACAAAAACATACGCGCTCCGTTGCCAGCTAGAAATTTTGGTTTGTAGGTTTGTAAATTTCATTTAAACCACAGTGAAAAAAATAATATGGCGATCTCAACCGATTTTTAAAGAACCAAATTACTTGGAAGTCACAACTGTGTTACAACACCTTACAACAGGTATGGTAGCGTCTTCCAAATAATTTGACAATTTTTTGGTTAATAAATCGTACTTCTGTTGAATAACCACATTATTCAAGATTACAAAGGAAAAATAGGATGTATCTAAATTGCTTCTATCAATACAATACATAGGGATTTGCTAGCCTTCAAGGATAATTTTAAGCCCATTCACCAATATGGTTGAAACCTTCATTAATCCAATAGACTTTAATAAATCCAAGGGGGTTTGCTTAAAAAATATTCGGATTCGTCAGCATAAATATGAATTTTTCAATTTTTGATTATACCATTTATGCGTATAGGTAGAATAGAAGCGAGCCTAAAATCGATCCTTGTGGATGAATTGAAAAAGTGCTTGAAGGCCTCCTATTTACATAAACTTGCTGAAAGCGGCTTGTGTTTTAAGATTTTTTTTTTTATCTTGTTAGTGGCATTTGAAGAGAGTTTAAAATCCCTTAACAACTTCAAAGTAAGTTTGGGTTGGTCTATGCTGTCAAAAGTTCTCAAGAAGTCTAGCATTAGTCAATACCTATGTCATCATTGTCGAGACATTGTCTAATATCAGTGTAGTGACCCTTAATAATGGAATTTCACAGCTATGTTGTTATCGAAAACCGGATAGTCACTTAGGCTGGACTTTCAAGATATTCAGCAATTTGCTGGAAAATTAATTTCTCTAAAATTTTGGAGAGGAAACATATCATGCTGATAAGTCTGAAGTCAGAATATGCTTAGGGATTTTTGTTTTCGGTATTATTTCACCGATCTTTCATTAATTTGGGAATTACGAAGTTGTGAGACAGTAATTGAGTATGTTAAGTAGAACGCTTAACAAGCAAGATATAATAATTTTCAGAAAGATGACTGACAAATTGTAATTGCTGTTTTTGAAAATCCTAGAAAATTTACCATTATCATGAGGGATCAGTCTATAAAAGAAAGTTACCAGGTTGTTCGGAGAAAAAGGGCCCAAAATCACTAAGTCTTTCCTATCACCGACACCCTACATTTCCCACCTCTTACAGTTTTTCGCTCCACATTGAGTACTTAAGGAATCCTGGTTATAGAGGAAATACGTGAGTTCTCGGACATCCTGTTGTATAGCATACAGGGTGTCTCAGATCCGACTATTTCGAGTGTAAACGAGACGAAAACAAAGCGGGGTGGAGGGGTGAGAGTGGCGTCGCTTACAAGATCTGTAGTTATATTTTTAGTTACCGAATTTACTCGAGGAAGCGAGCAACGCTCGTTTTGCGTGCGAGCGTATTTCGAGAACGTTTGGATTCAGAGATTAAATGATACTAGAAACACAATAGGCGAGATTCATGATGGTCGTCCAAGAACAGCAGCAATCCCTGGATACATCTAGTTGGGATTTCTGTAAGTCGACAACCCCGTGTTAGCATTAGGAAGCGGGAATCATAATTGGGGCCATCTAAAGCGACGATTCACCGCGTAATACGATGCTATTTGAAATTTAAAGCCTAAAAAATCCAGATTCTGAAGGTTTTGAACCAAAATGACTATGTTTTATGATTTAATTATGTGAACATAATGTTATAGAGACTCGACAATTTTGACTAAATTTTCTTCAACGACAAAGCTCATTTTCATTTAAATGGTAATGTGAATTGTCAAAATTGCCGATTTTGGGTCGAGAGAAATCCCACAACATTACATCAACGCTCTTTGCATAGCCCCAAAGTTACAGTTTGTCAGCAGAGTGCATTATTGGACCTTACGTTTTTGAGAATGTGAGCATTACAATTGTCTTTCATGGTTCCAGCAAGATAGAGCCATGGCGCATACCACTAACAACTGCACGAGTTGTTCCCCGAAAAGGTGATTTCTCGAAGAGGTGACATTAGTGGCCACCACGGAGTCCTGATTTAACCTCACTTGATTTTTTCTTGTGCGGTTATCTTAAGAGTAGGTAACTATTCAAAGGAAGTTTGGCAGATTTAAATAGACATATTGAAAAAAAGATAAGGTTGATTCCTCAAAAACTTCTTCGAAAAGTGTTCAATAATGTCCGCGCAAAAGGTTTGAAGTGTCAACAAGAAAAAAAACGGCCGTCATTGAACCAATGAATATTCAAAAAGTAGAATTTCATTAACTGTGTACATTTTGGTATTAATAAGTTCTTTTTTTTATAATCGTTTGAAATAATTGAATCGTTCTGAGACACCCAATATATGCTAATAGTATGAAGTTATATGCATCCCCTATTATACCAACTCAAACCTTTAAAAATAAATTTTTATTAACACACATCACATCAAAAGTCAAGTCAAGACTTGACTTGATTTGACATCACATAAAAATATTTTCAATGATCATTAAGTATTTACCTCTCGTCTGCCTATAAATTTCAAAGATTTATTTATCTCTCACTAAATTTAATTTAATTTATCCAAAATTAAATTATCTTTATAACTGTCCGTAAATTAGTACCAAGTATCTACATACTTGAGAGAGCTTAGTAAACTATGTTCACCACCTTACTTTCGACATAAACATATCTACGTAAATATACATATATTTGCAATATACCTCAACCTACCTACAGAAGGAGGAGCAATGAATGAATTGGGAGGAATTATACAGAAAAACCCATCAGGAATAGGTAAAAAACGATTATCAAAAAAAAAAAAAACAATATTCATAAGAGAGGTGTATCAAGGTATCACCACAAGATCATATGAAAACAGGTAGAAAGTATCAATTCAGGTCCACTTCCAGTAAGAAGCTGATCATCATTATGTCCAGGTCCATCCGAGTTCGAGTGAATGATTGAAAGTGAATTTGGAAGAAGATGATAAATACAGAAAAGATTCATGCTGATCTTCAGTAACGTAAAAGTGCTGAGAGTGATCAGAAGAAGAAGTTAGAATCTTTAGGTTTCCCAACAACAACATAGTCATCATCGATGATGGCAAGTTTTGAACAGAATTTCGTAAATCGTGACTACATTGATTTTTATAATTTAAATTACTACGAAAGTTTATCAGGAAGTGAATACAGTCCTTCATCAACACCCGAAAGAATTAGTACTACACAGAATTCTCAGTGTTATATGGATAATTGGGTTCAAGTTCAATGTGATAATAGTTGGCTTGCACAGGAGAATAATAATTTCATCCCGAAGGAGGCGGCTTATATTTATGATATCAAAGTTAAAAAGGATATTTTCCATGATAAACACCATGAGCAGGAATCATCGTCCAAGTGTAGTGTTGAAATTTTACGAAAAAGACGTTTAGCAGCAAATGCACGAGAACGACGTCGTATGAATAATTTGAATGATGCTTTTGATCGTTTACGTGATGTTGTTCCGTCCCTAGGAAGTGATCGTAAATTGTCAAAATTTGAAACTCTTCAAATGGCTCAAACTTATATATCTGCTTTAATTGAGCTCTTAAGGAGGCCATCGTGATTAGTTAGAGGAGGATTTCGAGTGGATATTATTATTATTATTATAGTTTACAACTGTATTTGTGTGTGTATGTGTGTGTGTATTGTATATATTAAAAAAAAAAGATTATTTATTAAAAATTTATAAATAATTAAGGATTATTTAAAAAATAAAAAAACAAATAAAAGGATCTCATTAGCAATATTTAACTGTGGAAATAATAAAAGAAAACGTTTTTTTTTATATTATCCATTAAAAATTTTAGCCTTTTTTTTGTTGTTGTTATATAATAAAAAAAAAACTATGTCCTATATATGCAGAGGTATATGGAGTGAATTGTCTCAATCTTTCCTGTTGAGTCCTTCCTTCATAAATAATCCTGTCAAGGAGAGTCAATTTTGTATTTACTCTTACGTTTTGTGTAAACAGATCAGTAAAACAGTGACTATCACTTCTGCCTAAATGTCTTAAGTGACATATTTTTCGTAGTTGATGTGGCTTCTCTTCAAATTAATATTGGGCCTCCTTGTAATTTATTCGCAATATTTGTTACTTTTAAGTTTTCAATTTCTTGCATTTTTATGTCAATATTATCTTACTCCTAGCGCTTCCAAATGTCTGACACTCAATCTATCTCCGGTGAATTTGAAAGTCACGCGACGTTAAAAGCTAAATCTATATATATAAAAAAAACAAAAAATAGGTAGACCACTCTACATTCTATAACAGAGAAGTGTGCTATCTGACAGAGCTATCTATATCAACTCTTAATAGATATAGTAAACAGCTGCCGTCGACACCTCATTCTGCAAAAATCATCTTCAAGACTAATGAGGGTGACGGACACAGTAATTTGCCGCTAGCGATCAGCCGGTACGGGGAGGTTCTTGTCATTCTCATTCATCAGATGCTTGTTAACTCTGCTATTTATATAACTCAGACGGACGGACTAATTATGAGCAAGTTACACTAACATTATTTCGACTTACAACAGATGGACAGACGGCCGGACAAGCCATAACACAATAAGATCTGAACCAAATGTGGCTTGATATTCTTGCTGGATTGTATCGTTCCGACAAAATGAAACCTATAAAAAGCAAAATTTCCTTTAACGATTTGAGGCTGGCGAAAACATCTCAACGGTGAGATTACGTTAAAGAACAAAAAGGACCAACTCGTGCAACGTCTAGAAAAAAGAAGTGTAGAGATGCTCCAGATATTTTTGGAGTCTACTCTTATCGTTTTGGGCCTCTGGCCTTAAAACATGAGTGAACGGTCCAAACTACAGATATCCCACTACGACACCCCTTCCCCTCCACGCCATCACTCAATGCTCATTACGCTTAGTACATTTGTTTTCCCTTTCTTTTCTATTTTTTTCTTTTCAGCATATTAAAAAAAAACAAAATTTATAAACAAGAAGAGGAAAAGGAGACCGAATGTCTTGTATTGAAATTTATTTTGTAAAACGAAATTCTTTTCTTAAACCAATGTGAATTTTCTGCAGGTAAGTTGCACTTCACAACGAATCCTGATGGGATCCCTCCAGCCTTCTTTAAATCCTGCTGCCTTGCCCTGGCAGCTCTGCTGAAAATAAGATTTCAAAAATTGCTCGATAGTGGTTGTTTCCGTCAGCTATGGAAAAACTCTTTTATCATACCTATCTACAAAAAAGGTAGTAAAAGGGAAATTTCTAACTATAAAAAATTATCTTGTATTCCTAAATTATTTGAATCTATCATTTACTCTCAATTTCCTGCAAGAATTTTCTCTCTTCAAACCAACATGGGTCCATTTCGGGCAAAGTATAAATAAGTATAAGTAGAGACAGAGGCGAACAAAATAGGAAATTTTTCGTGTTTTTTAAAATGAAACAAGTAATTTCATATACTTTCGTCTTTTTCATGAATGGGGGAAAAGAACTTGGCTATACACTATTGTAGTGCAACCGAGACAACGAGCTAAAAACAAAAATCGACAAAATCTTATTGAATCCTTCAAAATCCTATCAAACTATTCATAATAATGTACATCAGGTCACACTACCTCCCATTTTAAAGAAAAAGGTAAATTTCGCTTTGGGCCACATGCTGAAAGTAAAGTAAAGGAAAGTAAAGTAAAGTTCCTCTCAAATAAAATTCTCATTTTTCCCGAAAATATCAGAGAATCCAGCATGAGTTCGCCCACTTATTCTCTTCATAGCAAAACGAATGTAAACAGAACAAGTGAAAAAGCTAGAATTGGTCTAACAATAAGACCAATTCTTATGATACCCTAGATGAATGCACGTATGAAATTTCGTATGGTCACCCATTTGAGCAATTTTGATTTTTTGCATTGGTTTCCGGCATATATTTCTAGAACGGCTCGTCGGACAGAAAAAATGATTATAACCAATTTTATAGGATTTCTTATTCTGAAGAAGTTTTTAGTACAATAAAAATGTCTAGGACTGATCGTTTTCAAAGTATATGTAAAAACCAAAATTATTATATGGCAACACCAAAAAGGGGTTGCCCGATTTAGTCCAATTTTGAAATTTAATTTGCTATTAGTATGAAAACACAGTGTACTAAATTTCACCTTTCTATATCGACGTTTTCTCAGGTAGTATCCAAATATATCGTGGAAAACGAAATTTTTGTATGGCAACCCCACGAAGGAGTTGCCCGATTTGTCTCATTTTCGAACTTAATTTTACTTTTTTTTTAATGTCCGTGTACTAAATTTGAGCTTTCTGGGTGAACGCGTTCTCGAGTTATCGTGCGCACAGACAGACAGACAGACAGACGGACGGACGGACATGCAAAAATCAAAATAACTTTTAATATTATATATTTAATAGATTTCATCTAGGGTATAATAAAAGAAGGACACAGAAGAGTGTTCCGATTGTTTTCCATTTAAATGTACATGGCGAGAAAAAGAAGGAAGTAAGAGAAAAAAATAAAAAATAAATCAAACACTCTTTGAACATTTTACGAATAAGGCAAAAAAATGTGAATGCGAAGATTACATGCAACGAAATGGAATGACAAATGATTTATTTTCGTAAATACGAGAGAATGGGTGCAAAAGCAATAATTTGGTACTCACTTGTGACAAATGTGATGCTATTATTTTCCACAGAAATCAATCACTTATGATTATGGTCTCGGATTCCTTGATTCGTCGTGTTTGTTTTGTCTGCGACTTTGGTGTCAAATGTGACCAAAGATTGAATTTTATTTGCCACATAAACTACATGGTATCAACAAAAGTGCTTTAGGTTCCGAGAGTTCTCGAATCCCACTATAACATTGCGTTTGTATACTTGCATTGCGAGACCACTTCTTGAATACGCTATCCATGTCTGGCGGATGATTCTGATCTCTTTGTCGTAGCTTAGGGGTATATTTTTGTCATATATTTTGACATTTCACCTCAACTTTGTCGTACCTTTATATTCCCCGTATATACTCAATTTAACTTGAATGCAGGGCTATTTCTGCACCATGTTTAACACGCTCCCGCCGGCATGTACCACCGGTGATACATGGAGGACTGTCGTATGGCGCGGCATGTACCACTGGTGGTACACGGAGATTTGTCTGGTGGTACAAAGGAAGAAATCAATTTTATGTGCCTTTTGTTAATAAAAAGAGAGGGCCATGCAGAAATACCTTTTTTTTAGTTGTATTTATGGTATTCGGTGGTGTTCGGGAGAAAAAGATAGACCAACAAATTTTGGATTGAGGTTCGTGAGGGTTGTACCACCTCCCATAGGGGCGTGTGGGGTATCAAATTAAAGAGGGAAGAGAGTGTGAATGGCGTGGTTCTTTTTTTGCTGCTGTAAACTTCATACGGATGTTTTTTACAGTTAAAAAAGGCTTTTTTGGCACTTGGGTCATATAAACCCTCGTTCCTATATTTTGGATATATTTCATCCACTGTTTCTTTCAAATTTCAAACTTCCCCGACGTAAAGGTTCTTCGCAAGCACGAGATTAAAGTTAGACTTATCTCTAAAATTAATTATCGAATTTAAAAACTAATTAGATGAGTGATTAGGGGATAAAATGTAGATGCGATTTCATTCTATTCACATGCTTTAACGTTTATATTTAAAAATCTGCTAGAGTTTCTCATGTGCTGGAAGATGACCAAATTGAGATTTTTTCGGGTCGCCTCAAATTATCTTGACACACTAAACTCGATACTTCTTTGTCAAAATGTTGGATGGATTTATATAATTTTTTTTTTCATAATATAGCTAAGATATGCCGCAGTACTAGGGGTATAAATTGAAGGGTTGAGCTCAGCGCCGTAAGTGGGGGGGGGATAAAAACGGAAAATTTTCGGATTAAAATAAAAAATGTTTGGTTCGAAAATTACCTAGGAGGTCTAAATCAAAGTAGTGAACTACAACCCTTATTTGTCCTAAAAATAATTCTTTTCACTAAACCTCGATCTGATTCTAATTACCGAATCTAAGATGATTTCCGTAACTTACTATGTTTCATCGCTCATTATATGACTTTCAACGCCATCTTTCTGCTAAGTTTTGCAACATTTAAGTCGCTTTTTTTCTATTAAAATTATCTACAATCTCTTATCTTCTATTTAAGAACAAGTTCGAAGTCGTTTAAGAATAATTAACAAAATAAAATTGCATGATCGCTAAATGACTTTCTAATTAAACTGTACTGAAAAACCACCACTCTTTTATCTCGAACAAACTCCAACTTGTTCCAACGAAGCCAAACACCATCGGAATTTTTTGTACATAGATTATAGGGCTTCTAACTCAAAATAAAAATAGAAAAAAAAGTACTAGAAGTCCTCAGTAGTAACTACCTAATACTATTTTTTTGAAAAAATATGCAAACATTTTTTTTCGTCTGGTGCTGCTATATTTTTTTATGAAAGCATTAAGCTTCATTTGGCGTTTGAATTAGAAAAATCCGTTGCTCCATTCTCCCCCTAGCGAGGAGGGGGGGGGGGGGGGTGGTGTAGTAGATGGAAAAAATATGGGTGAGCTATTTTGATATTCCCTACAAACTGTGAAAGTTTCATCCAAATCGGAGATGATTGGGTTCCAGGCTTAAGCGATAGTATCGCGCCGCCAGATGAAACGAAACATGAATTCGAGCGCCATCTTACAGTGAAAAACATGAATATCGGCGCAGGTATGAACGGGTTAAACTTATATTACAAGATTTTTTCAAAAATATCTAATTTTATATTTTCTATCGTAGGAAAGGATCTCTTTATTTGCAATATCGATATGAAAACCACAATATTTTAGCTCATGAGCTCGGATTTCTTCTGCTGATTGGAAAAGTCTCAATCAGTGTCTTAGAGAAATTGATTGGTTGGTCTGTTTTACTTTGAGGGATGTTGATGAATGGACATTTAGAATTTAGTAACATACTAAGTGACCTGGAAAACTCTCTGGCTAGTATGCCAAGTGATGCGATGGTACCAGAGCTTCCATTTGGGCGTCACTTCTCTGTGAGCTTTCCTACAAGGGAATCGTGGACTGAGGAAAGTGCCTTATCGGGTTTTGCTAGGGTCCGCTCTAAAAATTTCTACTGAAGGTTATCTCACTAATGAGGGAGCAACTTTACCAGTTCCTCTATATACCTCTACTACTTAACCAATGGTGAAATAGTTGTTGACTCCTTGGATGAGGCTAATATTCTGGCTGCTAGCTTCGATTTAAACTCTCGTCTTCCACTCACTTTACAGACACCTGTTTTGCATCTCCCGTGTGGATGTGTACAAGTTCCAATACACACCCGTCGGAGAGATGTGTTCAAGACCCTTAAGGGATGAACGTCTCCAAAGCCGCAGGTCCTGATGGTTCCCGCTTCTGTTAATTAAAAGCTGTGCCTCATCCTTAGCGAAACCTCTGCGTAAACTATTCATCTTGTCTTATTCGTCAATAAAATTTCCAACTGCCTGGAAACTAGTTCACGTTCAGCTTATTCGTAAGAAAGGAGAGGGTAGCGATCCCAAAAATTATCGACCAATTGCAATCACTTAAATTCTTTCAAAGGTCTTTGAATATATCATTAATTCCAAATTAATGAAGTATCTAGATACCAATAAACTCATCACCGATCGCTAATATGGCTTCCGGGCTGGACGCTCATCTGGAGACTTGCTGACTTTTCTCACAGGACGTTGTAACTGTAGTCTTCACAATTTTGCTGAGTTCAAAATCGTTGCACTGGATATTTCAAAGACCTTTGATAGAGTCAGTCATTCAACCCTTTTAGTTAAACTTAAAGCACTTGGTCTGTCCCCTCCTCTTCTATTATGGATTGAAAGTTTTCTAATTGGTCACCTAATTCGTATTGTTCGAATCTCATCCTATAAATGCCGGCGTGCCCCAGGGTTCTGTTATCGCTCCGTCTCCATTCCTAATTTTCATTAATGATCTGCTTTCACTTACTTTCAATCCCATACATAGTTTTGCTGCTGACAATACCCTTGTTTTCCCTTACTCCTTTGACGCTCTTGCGAACTCCAGAGAGAATACAGCATGGAGATTGCATGCATTGTTATGTCATTGAATAACGATCTTGACAATATCCCCAAAATGAATCGCGTCGAATTCAATACATCTAAGACCCAAAGCTGTCTCATCTCTTTAAAACAAGATCACCACTTAACCACTCCCGATGGAGCATTAATTTCCGTTTCACCGTTACTAAACATTCTTGGCATTAATATTTCCAGTAAGTTACGCTGGACACTTCACATCTTCTCTGGTGTCAAAGAAGCATAGAAATGTCTTGATTTCTGAAAAGATGTAAAAAATATTTGACCTCGTGAAATCTAGCGCTATCAGACCTAGAATGGACTACAATTCCCATATATGGGCAGGGGCTGGTTGCACAGTCTTATCTTCATTGGATATTGTTCATCCTTCATGCTCAATGGTGATGTTGCAATAACTTTTCATATCGACTCGCTCGAACACCGCGGCAATGTCGGGCTCCTTTTTCTAATGAAATATTTAGTCTGATCCCTTGTAGATTAATTTCTGCATGCAATATTTGCGCTGCAAGCTGCACACAGCCTCTCACCCGTCAAAATACTTTCGACCGCACAGTAAAATTTCATGATGCTTTCTTATCCCGAACTTTGCGAAAGTGGAACAATCTACCATCTTCTTTTTTTCTCGGACTTAGATTGAAGCAGGAGGATGCATTGGGTCAGTTGTACTAGATACTGTCTAATGAATGGCCATTGGCTCATTAGTGATGTGTGAATTACATCTTCTTCGTTACTTCTACCGACATTACATTGATAAGATTGCTAGTTTAATACCATATACCTAGACAGATCTCGTGCATCTAAGTGTGCATATAATTCCATAGAATTTTGATCATATCATGCAATTTTGTGTTTTTTTGTGTAACCCGAACAGTATGGTTGTAGAGCAATTTGCCACCGGTGTTTTATTCCATTATCCAAGTTTCTGGAGTTTAACGGGAACGTTCATTGGCAACTATTTCAGCAATCCTCATCGCTCTATCCCTTTACCTTATTTCTTTTATTGGAAAAGAAGTGGATTGGATCATAAGGTATTTCCTGGGCTTCGATTAAATTAGAACAAAAACAAGTGAAAAAGCTAAAATTGGTCTAAGACCTATTCTTATGATACCCTAGATGAATGCACGTATGAAATTTCGTATGGTCACCCATTTGAGCAATTTTGATTTTTTGCATTGGTTTCTCGCATATATTTCTAGAACGGCTCGTCGGACAGAAAAAATGATTTTAACCAATTTTATAGAATTTCTTATTCTGAAGAAGTTTTTAATACAATAAAAATGTCTAGGACCAAACCAAATTTTTTATATGGCAACACCAAGAAGGGGTTGCCCGATTTAGTTCATTTTTGAAATTTTATTTGCTATTACCATAAAAACACAATGTACCAAATTTCAGCTTTCTATGTCGACGTGTTCTCAGGTAGTGTCCAAATATATCGTGGAAAACGAAATTTTTGTATGGCAACCCCACGAAGGAGTTGCCCGATTTGTCACATTTTCGAACTTAATTTTATTTTTTTAATGTCCGTGTACAAAATTTCAGCTTTCTAAGTGAACGCGTTCGCGAGTTATCGTACGGACGGACGGACGGACGGACAGACGGACATGCAAAAATCAAAATAACTTTTAATTTTATGCGGGGGTGTCCAATCCATTTTGCTCTACCATCATTATTTCTGTGCGTTACAAACGGAATGGCAAACTTAGTATACCCTATAGATTTCATCTAGGGTATAAAAACAAGAACTAATAAACTAAGTAGACCACATTAGAAGATTTCAATAAGATCGTAAAAAGAACTGCCAGGCGATCAAGCAGATCTTATATAAAAATTGCTCGTAATTGTCCATTACCTATATTTACTATTTCCATTACTGAAATTTTCTAATGAACGCAACCACATCCGTAGTCCATATCTAGTCCTTCAGTCTTTCGAATGATACAACAATATTATACAGGGTGTTCCGGTGGAAATGATTCATATTTCGTCCATCGATAGAGCGTTGCTTTCTGAGTAAAAAGTTCTTTTAGACCTTATCAAAATACTCACTCCTTTAAGAGATATTCGAGCTTTACTGTTTATTGCATTCTTCAAGTTAGACTTTCATTGAAGCTGTTGTAACTTTTGAAGTATTTATTCGATTTGATTTTTTTTAATTTTCAATAGGTTAAAGGGGCCACGTTTTCATTGAGACAAAGCGGGACAAATGGGATGAAATGAGAATTACAATTTAGTTGTATATACTTTATTGTATACATTCATATACTTGTACAAAAATGTATTTATTATTAATTATTGGTAACTATAAAAATATTTGTAACAAATAATAATTTGAACATCATGATTTTTAATCAAATTCAATTTTTTATTTAAAAAAATTATGATTTTCTTTCACGGTCATATTTTTGATCCGAGTAAATACTTTGCAATAGATTCGAATCATTTATTAAAATGTCGTGAAATATTTCACATGAATTGGTCAAATTATATTTTACACTTAATATAGATTTTAAAGTTTTAATGTTCAACTGCGATTTTTTAGTTGTCCATATTTTATTGATACTAGAAAAAACACGTTCTGTTGCTGCATTTGTTCTAGGAAGGGAGAGCGCGAATTCTACAATTTTCAAAATATTTTGATAAGGAATATTATTCTATTTAAAATGAAGGAATAACTCCGTCCATTTTTTGTCTGTTTCCACATTTGCAGACAACCAACATTTATTTTTTTCATTTGTAACATATCTTTTTAACAATGACACCTCATCAAAAAGATCATTTTCGCAAATATTATTTTTCGGAAAATGGTTACTAATATATTCAAAAGATTTTTCCACATATTCCCATAACATCTCCTTTTTTAATGTCACCCAATGAAAATTTTTAATATCTTCGAATTGAACTGTCCATTCTTCAAGATATTCTAAGCAGTTATTATAAAAATTTTTGACATGTTTCAGAAAATCAGGTCGTTTAATGGCACCTTGTTCATCCAACCTAGTGATGTCTTTTCGAATAATTAAAGGAATGTAATCGTTATCAATTCTTTCCCGTAATTCTGTTTTTAAATTATTGATTTCATTTGACACTTCCGTAATTGAAATGTTGTCCCCTTCAATAATATTCACAGGATTGTGAAATAATGTAGCTTGGTTGTGAATGAACTGAAGCCAAATTTGTGATGTATCATTTTCAAAAAAGAGCTGAAATATTCTTGGACATTTATCTTGTGATAAAAAGTATGATTTTAATGGCTCATATATTTTTAAAATATTTTCTACAGCTGGTAAAAGAGCTGTAACCAAGAATTCTTTTATATTCGATATCTGCGCTTTTACAAAAATCCTTCAAACTTTCAACACGCACAGTATATATATAAAAATATGAATAAATTTTTGCAATAATATTTTCAACATCAACTGGAAATAAGTCAGATGCTGTTTGAATAGTATTATGTAGAATGTGCGCTGCCCAACCTACTCCAAATGTTCGTTAAGTTTCGTAAAAACGTTATTGATGCCTCTTCTAGCTTTTCCACCAAAATTTGCGTTAGTGTTAATATATAGTACTTATTGAATCAAAAATTATTTGTGAAGTTTCACCCGGCAATGAAACAAAATCTAATATTCTAATTTTAATTCCTGTTTCTGGATCAAAAAATCTAACAATTGTGGGAAATAATTTGAAATCTTTGTGGTTAGAAGCATCAGAATATATGGATATAAATGCGCATTTTTCTAATTCTTTCTGCAATTGTGAAATCGAATTTGGTGAAAAAACATTACAAATAATTGCTTCGGTTTTTGTCTTTGCACATGTAAATTTTTTGTCGTATAATTTTGTGATCATTTACGACGTAACAATCCATTGATCTGAAACTTTGATTGTGGTTTATGGTGTGGAAAGCAAATAACCCTTCCGCTAAAGCTAGTTGTTTTTCCATGTTGTTAAAACTAGGCTTGCGAAAAAACTCTTCCATTTTAGACGAGGAAGCGGCATTATTCAAAAATCTTTTGTGCCTCTTTGTCACTAGATGTTTAGTAATATCGTTTTTTCCACCATGTGAGACCGAAAATTCAGCATTGCATTTATCACACCGTACCATATAGTCCATTTTGGTTTTTTTAATAAATGGAAATTCTCTGCTTAGCTCTTCATTAAATTTGCATTCTCTTTTTTTACTCATCTTTTATTCTGTGGGTAAATGCTAGAAATAAATAAAAAATTTACAAAGGCTAAAAAAGAGTATTAAATTTTATCTTATTGACCGTTACGTTGTGGCGCCTATTGCTCTACCTTCGTCAATCAAATAATGAGTTAAACCGAACGTCAAATTGAAAACAACAAATCGCGCAGTCTGCAATTATCTGAATTAAGCCGAGGCGTAACGATAATGATCGAACACCACCGAGTAAACCTAAAGTGCCAAACACAATTCCGACGTTTCGATCTGATTCGATCCAACCCATTTCGATCTAACGGATTGCATGAGCACAATTGTTCCGTTCGGTTTCAAACAGTTAACTTTAAAGTTTTGCCAAATATTGTCTTTCCGCTTTACATCCATCCATGAAAACATTTTTTTTTTTCATATAATTCATGTTTTTTTTTTATTTCCTCAACAAAAGCCTTTTCATGCATCTTTGAGTATAAACAAATCTTTACAGTTGTTTTTTCTAGGTTATGTCATCCATAAAACTTGAAATTTGCTCAATTTCTCCGTTTCAATTCGATCCATTTCGATCCATTTCGGTGTAATGTGTCCAATTGCACGTATGTCTCATATAAGCAAATTTGTCATTTGTACGAATCGGATCGAAACGGTGGAATTGTGCTTCCTCCTTAACTCGGTACATTGCCTAATTTAGTTTACTCTGCGTGCATTTTATGTGTTTTTTTATGTATCGTTTATTTCTTTATATTCACCATAATACTTCATAAATAATAGGTAATATATTTTTACAGTACATTTAAGATAAGAAATGCAGTCCCGCCAAAATCGGGTCGTGTGGTAAGTGACAATAGGTATTTATTTAGCCTTCAAAATAAAATAAATTCTTATTGAGTTATGTTAATGCGCAGAGAATTAAGAGCCTTCAAAGTCAGAAATTTTGAATTGCAGTCCCGAAATTTCAAGTATTCACGCATTTTGTACGGAAACTAAGACTTTGATGTAGGTACCCTTTTTTATACATTATTTAGAAGCCCTGTTGATTACCTTCATATTGATATCAAACACGTATAAGAATACAACAACTGTTGTGGATAATTTCATGAACTTACTCCCTCCATTCTAAAGTTATTCACGAAAATCTTGAAAAAAACTACCCTTAATCAACCCTTTCTAATTACCGTTAGAAATTGAAAATTGAAAAAAAAATCTTCGTTCCCTCCATGATTTTCGTTTACTACATACAGAAATTTTCACATTTTGACCCAATTTTTAAATTTATAAAATTAGTAATGAATAAGCCATCGCTGAATGCAATTCTTTCTATCAATATTTTTGACAAATTTGTTCAACAGTTTTTTAATATTATGATAAAAGCTATAAATACGACCTTATCTTTGAAGACATGGGTCGGTATTTATAGCTTTTATCAAATAATTTATTTGATAATATGCCTATCAAAGTAGGCTTAAATGGCTATCTTAAATTATACTTTTTCACAATAGATTGTATGAATCGTTAGAAGCAAATTTCTCGATATATTTTTCAAGCCATGTTTTCATGTTAAAATTAATTGTCTCCGAAAAGAGAATTATTGAAATTTACGTCCCATTCGGCTGCGGTTAGATTCAAAAAATCAGAAAAAAATCACAATAAGCGAAAATCAAGAAATTTCGGAAATAAATTAATAACTGTAAGCGATACACCTGCTTAAACTGTACGCGTAGTACAAATAATTCCTTTTCCCCCTTATTTTTCACTAAATTATTTAGTGGGGTTAAAATATTTTTACATATTCATATTGTAACTCACTAAGCCCATTCCAATTAGTGTTCATATGCTAAGATTGGATGAAGAATAAGAACTTGATGTTTTACCACTACATACAGTATGTATGTGACGTACCCGAAGGAATTCTCCAATTAGATGGGAGTTTTCGAACTTAAGTGCTTGTAGAATTTGAAGGAAATAACCGAATTGTCTCAAATAAATTTTGAACGATAAAGAAGACATGTAGAAACGTGCTTTTGGAATACCAGATTCGTGCGGTTTCAGCGGCCGCCACCAGGTGCCGTCCAATGGGAGTGTCAATTTTCAAATTTTATTATTTTTTTTTAAGGCTGAATGGCAGAAAATAAAGCTCTCGATTCCGAGCTTCCATTTAACTATGCAGTAGTATCGTGAGCTTTCGTACAAAGCTTTCGATTTAGTGCCACACGCACGTATCATGACCTAGCAGCAGTACATAATCAATGCTGTATTGACATGGCAAACATTTTTTCTTCTTTATTTTCTCTGGGAAACATGTCTGTCATATTCAAACCGAAGAGTATTGTTTTGTTGTTGTTCGAAATTCCATTGAACTGTTTTTGTAACTTTATTATTGCTTTCCATACAGCCTTTGAAATATAACATCCCTTGCCTTTTATATATGTAATGTACAGGCTGTTCCAGGAATCACTCAATCACTATTCAAAATGATGCACATACATATTTCCATATAGAATGTACCCAATTGATAACTTTAATTATTTGCAGAATACACCTAGAGCGAAAAAACCGAGTATTTGCATGGATTATAAAACAAATTTACAATCTCAAAAAAAAAAATGCATTAAAAAAGTGAAAAGAGAAAAAAATTCCAAATAATTTTCCCTCGGCTTATATTCTAAATAAATATCTTCCGTCTCTTTTTAACTAAACCATAAACGAAAAATATTAACAAATATTCTCCCTTTTCTCTCAGTGCATTCCTAATCCACTCCAACAATAAAGTTGCACACACAGCTAGTAGCAGACGGGCTGTGCTTTGCTAGGACGCGCCGTTATTATACATTATATACATGCGTGCACGATAGATACTCATTTTTAGAGACACATAATGACATAAGATAAATTTGTTGGCCTTTATTTACTGGAGCCTATCGCCATCTCGGAAAGCTTTTGAGAATTAAAATGAATAAAAACCAATTTTATCATTTACTTGTTATCACGATAGAGGTTTACAAAATGATTTTTATAAAGTAAACTACTTTCGGGATTAATCCAGTTTTTGGGCCATTGAATAGAATCACCTAAATGTTCATTATCGTGTTAAAATAATCGTGTAGCAACAAATTTTATTCAAGTTACAAGAGTCTCATTCTTAATGTTATGAAAGTAATTATAACATGAAAAATATTAGCAAATTTGAAAAAAACAGCTCCACCAGCATTTACAAATATGTTTGGAAAATCTATGTACGAAAAATAATAAAAATTGGTGTGTACATGAAAAAGTTATTCGGGGGGAGAGGAAAATAACACTGTTTTTTGAGGTTTTTGATTTTTTAAAAAAAACTCAAAATCTTTTTCAAAAACCTAAGCCCAGTATCATTTGAACTTAAGAGTTTCTAATATTTTGCCGAAGGTTTCAAATCAATATCGTAAAAACTGTGGAAAATAAAAAGGGGGAACAAAATGTTTACAAATTTATTCAGCCTTAAGTAACTTTTACAGAAGGGCAGACGGATGCAATAATCATTGGCTCTGTCAAATGACTGCAAAAAATAAATCAGAGCAGGAGAAAATAAATATTTTCAATCGGTTTACAAAATTTTATTAAAATCTTGTACTATGGCAACAACTAAAATGTCCAAATCATGTGTCACCACTTAGCTGCAGGAACTTTTAAGATTTCATTCTAAAATAATTTACAGAATGTACCTAAGTTGAACATGCGCAGAAGTATGGTAACTTTTTTTGTTGCTATATTTCAAATATTTTTCTTTAATGCATGCGCCAATGCCACTAACAACTGATACAAGATTGCAAATTGGAATAAAGCGAACTGCAGTCTACCAGAATCCTGTCCTGTGAGCTAGCTGAATTGAGTAACTTAGAGTTAGAATTTTTTTTACATTAAGTTTTCGTCAAACTTTTGTCACCTTACACACTTATTACATTCCAAAATCGCTGGGTTTTTTTTCGTTCTCAATTTATATTACCGTCAGTGTACATTTTGACTTTTTGCAAGTTACTCTCATCCGAAATTAGATGCAAAACATCTTGCTCCAATTAACTCTAGAGGACGTACTGCTTTTAATCGCAAAATAGAGCAGAAATCGAATTTCAATGAACACCGAAATCTGACCTTTTCTGCTTCGAGTTACTCTGAGTTGTTGTAGTCCATTGGATAGAGGACCTAATCAGTAATTAAATTGTTGACCATAATTTGAAAGGGCCTACTGCATCCTAGGTAGGCTAGGTATTGTTTCCTTTTTATGTTTATATACTAAAACAATTTATTGCGGCGATAGTATCACAGTCCTTTTTATCGTGTCTGCACTTTTTTCTTGATCCTTGTTTACCTAGAAATGGAGCATAAATTCACAGTGGCACAGTCCACACATCACCTAATTACAACTCCTTAGAAATTTATTGTTGCATCACTGCTGAGGAGATGCACAAACTGTAAATTTCACAAATGATTGTGTATAGCTAAGGGCTTACTACTGCCGCCATCGTTTATCAGCGAAAGGACAAATCACCTAATAAAATACGGTAAATGGTTGACAAAGCAATTATCCTTGACATTTATTACGCGGTCTTATCTTTGGCAACACCTCGACAACATTTGCGCTCACCTTTTGTCTTTTTTTTTATGTAGGTATAGTTGGCGTGCAGTTGGATCTCATAAACCTTGATTGCCCATCTTTATCTGATATTTTCACTACCGTTGTTCAGTTTTCTTTAGAATTTCTTATTTAATTATTATAATTTAGGCGATAGACAGTTTTAGATAAAATCGACTGGGTCGCTACTATATATGCGCAAACAATTCAGGGTTTCTTTCCATATTTCACACAACAGAGGCATTTTAGTTAAGGAATAAAATAAAAAACGACAAACTGGTGACATTTTTCTTATCAATTCTTTTGCAATTTTATAATTGCCGTCGTATTTTCGTAAAAATTATCATGCGATTTGCAAAGGAAATAGAAACTAATTTCAGTTGTTACGATATTAATATCAAAAGCGGAAGCCTGTCACGGGTACTTATCTAGGGTCTTAGCTTAGACCAATTCTAACTTTCTACTCGTTCCTGTTTACATCACGTCGTAATCACTTTTCGTTTTTATGTATTTAATGACAATTTATTGAACAATGTTAATATATTTTTAGAACTGCAAGTCTTTATCTTTTCTATTTTATCTTTCCAGAGCAGTACTCCAATTTCCAGCGGATTACAGTGGACAGATGTACCCAAAAATTCAAAGCTGAATCGGGGAGCAATATTCACGGATATTATTTATAGCTACTAAATATTGTGGAATATTTTACAAAAATAAATGTTTTATGTTAATAATTTTTACAGTGCACTGCAAACCAAGATAAGAAATACTTTTAAAGACAACGAATATAATTTTGTTGTTTTTTGTAAATATTTAATAATCGAGAGCTTAGCAAAACAGAAAATTCCAGTCATTTCGAAGTAAAATTTCTTTTTGCTTTATTTTGTTTTTCTAGTGAATATTTTGAAAAATTCTTTTACGCAGCATGTTTTTCTTTTCTTATACCTCGTCGAATGAGCCATTCATCGCCACTCATGATGCTTCTCTAAAAACAAACTTCTTCTTATCATGTGATTTTCATAATATGAACGCGGTCTTAGGACTACAGTCAATGACATCTATCTGAGCTCTGCTCAACATTCTTATGATATAATTCCGATGGTTTAGACTTGGCTAGCCAATCTTTTCATTCGGTGGTGTCTTACTGGTAATAAACTCAACATTCTAATTACGTGAAATTCCATTACTTCATTCGTTCTATGAAATTGAACAGATCTGTGTTCGCGAATCATCTGCAAATGTCACTGTGTTTTTCTTTGTCTCGTACATTCCACCTTAACTCACATGTGATTTTATTTATATCGAATATTGGTTCGATCTTGGAGACTATGGTTCACGCTTTGTTGTACACATTAACACTATTAGTAGTCTTGATCTACGTGATTCTGTACACTTTTACAATTAAAAAAACTCAATTATGCTACTATAAATGATGAGATTAATATAATTGATTGACAGAGCTTGTTCTCTGAATCTGACTTAATGCTTGCTTACTCCAAATTTGTTGCAATTCTGGATAATATTATTGTTGCTCATGTGCCCGCAGTATGGAGGAGGGGCAGTTTGGGCATCCATGGCAAAATTGTAGATTGGATAACTTAAAGAATGCTCGTAATGTGGCCAATAAGAAATATAAGGCCACTGGTGATGTAAATGATTGTATTCTTTTCAAAAAATTTTGCATTGAGTATGAATTTTTAAACAAATTCATAGTTTAAATTCCATAGAATCTGGTATTAAGCATAATGTTAAAAAATGTTGGTCCTACTTTGTATCTCTTTATGCCATGGATACTGGTCAACCATTTTATAATGACCTCACGAGGAACATACCCTCGTCTGCTGATTTAGGATAATTGCATAAATCGGTTGATGATGTTATTGATGGCCTAAACAAGCTCAGCACATTCTCTTCTTCCGGTCTTGATGGTACTTCGGCTGCCTTTGTCTTTGCCTGTTGAGAGGTTTTATCTCCATATCTTCAATCTTTCTCTCTCTTCAGGTGTTTTTCTCGACCAGTGGAAGCTTTTCCCTGCTGCGCGATATCCATAAATCTGGCGCTAAAAATGATGTTGCAAGCTGTCGTCCAATCTGTAAACTCTCTGTTATTCCTAAGCTGTTTGAAAGTATTGTAACTAAAACAATTTCTCTCTTTGTTAAGGTGCACATTTCATACCATCAACACGGCTTCATTAAAGGTAGATCTTGTGAGACTAATGTTGTATCTGCTAATTTCTCAATGATGGTTATTTAGGTCAAGTTGACAATCTTTACACTGATTTCAGTAAAGCTTTCGATAGGGTCAATATTCGTCTGCTAGTTACGAAGCTGAATGTCGTCAGTTTTCGCGTTCTTTTTTGCTCAAATTTATGTTTTCCTATCTATCGGACCGGAGGCAAATCGTTGTTATCATATCAACCATATAACATCTCGTTTTATTCGCGTACCTTCTGGTGTACCTCAGGGCAGTCATTTGGATCCCATTCTTTTTATAATTTTTATTAATGATGTTTTTAAGATTTTTGCTTCGTGCCTTGGTTTTGCTGATGACTTAAAGATTTTCATGAAGATTGTTAATACTCAAGATGTAACTAATTTTAAACAGGAAGTTGTTAGATTTGCTCAATGGTGCGGCCTAAGTAATTTCATTAGAAAGTCTTCATCGGTACTATTTGCTTTATTCATAAAAGGATCTCCAGTTGGCAAATGTAATCTTTCATCTGGTCTTGGTGTCTTAAGTAATTCTCCCAGCAAATAGATTTTATTGTGAGCAAGGCTAATTCTCGTCTTAGCCTCGCAATAACTGCGATCTGAAAGATCTATTGAGAGTCCCTTTTAATTTCATTCCCTTTTTAGGTTCAGACTGTTAATAAAGTATAGAACCATTCTGGGATTGAGGTTCCACATGTAGTTTGGCGGAGGAAAGCATGTTCGGGGTGGAATAGTCTCCGCCTGGCCAATTCTTCCCAGTTACAGAGCAAGTGCTCCGAGGTTTCGGCAGGATGAAGTCTCAGCCCAGCTCAGCTTATTTAGGTGATACCTCAAGTGCGACCTGAGAAGAGCTCAGCAATCATTTTCAGCTCTGTTCTTCTAAGGAGAAGGAGGTCTTTTGTTTTTCCGCCAGAAGTGTCGATAAACTATTTTGCCTGACCGCACACTCTTACACACTCAAAAGTCTATACATCTCTTCGATCAGACCCATCCTTGAGTATTGTTCTGTTCTGTGGGATCCTTACTATGCTATTCATAGCAATAGAGTCGATGGTGTTCAGTGGAGATTCACCAGGTTCGTCCTGAGGAAACTTAACTGGAGTGCTGATCTACCTGCGTATCATTAATTAATTGACTTATTCGAATTGTCTACTAGACTGAAGACCCGCAATATTATATTCATAAGAGATCTTTTGAATTACAAAATTGTTTCTCTTCCCTGCTTAACTTTTACATTCTACTAGGAATTTGAGGTTTTTCTCCATTCTCCAATTAGTCGATGTATTCGACAATTTAATCTCAGTAGTGGTATGATTGACTTTAATGATAATAGGTGCTCTATTAAGAAATCAATAAGTAGCGTTATGACTACTTTCTGTTAAATTTATCTTATGATCATCTCATCAGTTATTAAATTTGTTGATTTTATTCATATTTTGTCATAAATTTAGTATTTATCCTTAAGAATATTCAAATTCGTTACTATTCGACATAATTGTCATAATTTATATATTGCACTATGATAATTATTTTAAATACTTCGTCCTGTTGTCATTGACATTTATTTTATTATCGTATTTTCTTTTATATTGCCCTTAAATTTATGCTAATGTTATATACTACAATTTTAGTTTCTTCATTTATATTCACTTTTTTCGTAATGCATGTAACTTATCTATCTTTTACTTTTCTATTTTTTTTCGCGTATAAAATAAAGGATCATTTCTCCTTCTTGGTCCGTAAGATTATATATCGATAGAATAAATAAATAAACGAATAAAAGATCGGTGACATTTCACATTTTTTGTGAAATTTTAATTGAAAATTTTATGTCAACGATTTCCACGATTGAGCACTCGTTGGAAGCGTAATAAATAATGAGAGGAATACACCTGTAAAGTTTTGCTGTGGAAAACTTGCTCATTTTCAAGGCAAGCCCAAAAAACTGGTTCTAATTTTTTGCTGGCGTCAAAACCTTACAGGTGTATTCCTCTCATTATTACTGTTCCATCGAGTGCTCGCTCGTGGAAAACGATGACATAAAATGTCCACTCAAAATTTCTGAAAAATCATGAGCCTATAGACAGAAAGAAGAGGGTACAGGAAGAATTCGTAATTGGTGCTAAACTGCTCGGCGTAATAATACACTTATGTTTCTGTTGATTATATTATAATTATCCATAATTTGTGCCAAATACAGGTGTAGAAACCGGAAGACTTTCATAAATCCAATTAACAATATTTTCTGTGTTTCTTGTATATATGTGGGATTTCCAAAATTAATAAGACCGAATAATCAAACTTCAAAATACAATGTTTATTAATTCACTGATTCTAAATTTAATTATTTGTAATAATGGAAATTTATATAAAACGATACAACAAATTTATTGTAATAAAAAAAATGACAAAGTTAACATTTACTGGAATTTACTTCAATTTTACTTTCCACGTTCAAGAAAAATACTTCTTCGTTGACTGAATGCTGAATATCGAATGTTCTTCTTTTTCTTTCAAATGACAGCGAAGCTTTTTTTATTATTTGCAGTGTTGCCGTCGTTTTTCATTTGGTGGTTAGAAGTAGTTTGGTAGGGTAGAAGTTACGAATAGTTATTAATGAATTCCCACAATCGGCCATCCTGATAGTCTTTTCGCCCTCGAAAATATGAAATTTGTGGACGTCATTACGTGAATTTATTATTAGGCATCATAGGTAGGTAACTTGGTAATTTTTTGAACATCTTTGGTAAGTATTCTTCATCTTTGGTAATTAACTTTATTTTAAGAAATTGTTTATCATCTTAGGTAAGTCTTCATTTTAGGTAAATCTTGGTGTAAACTTTTTAACATCTTTTGGGTACATCTTTTAAAATCTTGGTATAAACTTTTTAACATCTTTTGGGTACATCTTTTAAAATCATCTTTTGGTACATCTTTTAAAATCTTGGTATAAACTTTTTTAACATCTTTTGGGTACATCTTTTAAAATCATCTTTTGGTACATCTTTTAAAATCTTGGTATAAACTTTTTTAACATCTTTTGGGTACATCTTTTAGAATCATCTTTTGGTACATCTTTTAAAATCTTAGTATAAATTTTTTAACATCTTTTTGGTACTATTCTTCTTCGAAGCCCAGGAAGTCTTCCTCCTCGTCGGTGCTAGTGATGTCATACCAACTCTTCATATTGTCAGCGCTTGTGATTGTTTTGTTTGGCCCCTCGTGTGTGCCAACTTTTTCTACGTGATAACGATCGTGTTCTGAACATCTTGTAATTTTGTATGGACCTATAAAATTAGTAGAGATTTTAGTATTATTTATAAATTGGCAACGTTTTATGGCAATTAAATCTCCTAATTTATAATTTTTTGCAGCTTTTCGCGTTTTATCATAATTTTTCCGATTTTCGTTTTGTATGTTTTCGATATTTATTCGTGCTGTTTCACGCGATTCTTCACGATTGTTTATAAATGCATTTTTGAATTCTTCATCTATTGCTTCGGCTAATGTTGTATTTGCGTTATTCCTCATTGGTACGCCTGTTAATAATTCGAATGGCGATATTCCAATACTTCTTTGATATGTTGCGTTAATGCAACGTTGTAATTTTCCGGTGTATGTATACCATTTCGCTGGTTCATCTATTGTAACTTTTGTTAGGATTGGTATAATCATTCTGTTGATTCTTTCTACCTGTCCATTTCCTCTTGGAATACCGGTGGCTATCTGCAAATGAATTATATTTTCTATTTCACAGTACTCTTTAAATTCGTTTGATGTAAACGCTGTTCCTCTGTCTGTAATTACTCTTCTCGGATTGCCAAAAGTATCCTTCTGTAGATTTAACTTTTGCAATACTTCTGATGTTGTTGTTGATTTTGTTGGATAAATCCAGCAAAATTTGGAAAAAGCATCAATTACGCATAAAATGTATGAGTACTTCTTTGTGGTATTCGTCATTGGACCGAGGTGATCGATGTGGTAGGTATCTAGTGGCTGTTCATTTTTGTGAATTGGGCTTAAATACCCTTCTGGTTTACCTGCTTTTTTATCTGCTAAAATACAGCGGACACAATTTCTTCGACAATTTTCAACTCTTTCTTTTAGACGAGATATATGATATTCTCGGCTTATTAAGTCTTTCATTTTTTTGTACCCAAAATGGCCATCGTCGTGAATATTTTTAATTACTTCAGTTTGCATATTTTTCGGGATACATAATAATTTACCGTCTTTACCATCTTTATATATTATATCGTTTTGTTTAAAATAACCGTCGTAGATTTCTGTGTTTTCTAATATTTTGTTTATTAGCTGTAATTCTGTATCGTTATTTTGAGCATGTTTTATTTTGTTCAAAAATTGATTTGTTATGACCATTACGACTGGGTTTCTGCTTAATGCGTCTACGTGTTTCATTCTTACGCCAGGTCTATGTTCCAACTGATAATCGTATTCTTGTAAGGCTAAAGCCCATCCTGCAATTCGTGGTAGTATGTTTTGTTTCTCCATGGTTTGCTTAAATGCTGAACAATCTGTAAATATTTTAAACTTAATTCCTAGAACGTATACTCTGAATTTTTTGAGTGCTGAAATTATAGCTAGAACTTCTAGTTCATAGCTACTGTACCGTTCTTCGGCTGGTGATGTTTTTTTACTATGATAGCATACTGGATGAAACAGATTATCTTCTCTTTTTTGTAATAAAACTGCACCAAATCCCCATTTCGACGCATCCGTGTGAATTTCAGTTTCCGAATCTTGTATATACAACGTGAGTACTGGTTGTTCCGACAATAATTGTTTAAGTTGATTGAATGCTAGTTTTTCTTGAATACCAAATTTAAATTCTGATTGTTTCTTTAATAAGTTCGTTAATGGTCTGGCTATCAGTGAATATGATTTTATGAATTTCCTAAAAAATCCTGTAAGACCTAGGAAACTTTGTATTTTTTTAACTGATTTTGGTTCTGGAAACTGTTTAACTGCATTCGTTTTTAGTTCTGATGGTGTAATTTTACCATCATTTATTTTAAATCCTAAATAATCAATTTCATTACATAAAAATTGACATTTAGACCATTTGATTTCTAATCCATATTCTTCGGCTAGTTTCATGACTTCTCTTAATCTTTTCATTCCTTCATCGTAGTTTTCTGAAAGTATTATTATATCATCCATATATACCAGAACGAATTTCTTTTCGATTAATTGTTGAAATATTCTATTTATATATTTTTGGAAAACTGTGGGTGACGTGCACAATCCGAATGGTACTCTATTAAATTCGAATTGTCCTGATGGAGTTACAAAAGATGTATATTTTTTACTTTCTTCATCAACTTCGACATGAAAGAATCCATTTTTTAAGTCAAGTGTTGAAAATACTTTGGCTTTACTTAAGGAATCAATTTGGTCTTCTATTAAAGGCAGTGGGTATCTATCTTTGATTACTATTTTGTTTAATTTTCTGTAATCTATACATAATCTTTTACTGCCGTCTTTTTTGTTTGCCAACTGTATTGGACTTGAGAACTCTGATTCACTTGGTCGTATTATTTTCAATTCAAGCCATTCTTTAATTTGCTCATTTATGACTTTTTTTTCTAATGGAGCCATTCTTCGTGGACGTAATTTAATTGGTGTTTCGTCTGATAAAATGATTTTTAATTTAACATCAGTATCTTTGTATTTATTTTCTGGTTTATACTTTTTTACTAGATTATTTATTTCGATTAAATAATTTTTATTTCCTATTTTTAATTCTTCTTTTTCAGATGTAATGTTGTAGCACGATTTTAATTCTGGGTATATTTTACTTATTTTGATATTATCATCTGTTAATTTAATGTTTGTTCCGTTCAGTATATCTCTTCCTATTACTGTTGCTGTTTTTAAATTCGTTCCTGATACAACGTACATTTGTGTTATGTATGTGTTGTCATCTATTTCTACAGTTGCTTTAAAAGAACCTAGTGTTTCAATTGTTTCACCTGACAGACCTTGTATTTTGCACTCTGATGTGTTTACTTCTGGTGCATTAATCTTGTGAAAATCTTCAATTCTTATTATACTGATGTCGCTGCCCGTGTCGATTAAAGCCGAAATTTCTACGTTATTTATTTTAATTACTTTTTGTATATCTTTACCAGATTCGATATATTTGATTGATTTTGTTGTACAATTCTTTGCGATGTGTCCGAATTCATTACACTTAAAACATTTCGGTGTATTTTGTGGACATTCATTTTTAAAGTGATCTGTTTTTCCACAATTATAACATCTTGATTGTACAACTTTCGATTGGCTATCATGTTTTTGTATATCTGGTTTTCTTGTTGTATATTCTTGTGTTGTATTTGATAAACTTTTTAAACTGTCTTTGTATTTCATATATATTGGTATTTTTTCTCTAAATTCTTCAAAATTTGTTGCTTCAAATAGTAGACTTTTGTTTCTAGGATTGTCGTTTATTCCTTTTATTACATAGTGTATTATCGTTTCTTCGTCTATACATGGATTTCTTGCCGCTATTTCTCTCATCTTCAGAAAATATTCTTGTATATTTTCATTTCTTTCTTGTTTTCTATGTAATAATCTTTTGTGTATTTCTGCTGATGTTATTCTAATTTTGAATTCTTGTTTTAAAAATGTTTTTAATTCTTCCCAATTATTTAGATTTGGATTCGATCGTAAAGCCAGTTTTGCTGTTCCCGTCAGTAGTCTTTTAGCAAAGATAGTTTGTTGTAAGTTACTCCATTTAAATTCTTTTGATGTATTTTCTACATCTCTTATCCATGATTCGACATCATATTCATCAGTTCCACTGAATTCAGGTAATATATTTAATATATCTTTGAACGAAATTCTTTCTTTATCGTGTTTTTCGTTTGTTGTGCTTTCAAGATTGTTTCGTTGTTGTACTTCTACTTTTAATTGTTCTAATTCTGCAGTTAACTTGTCTATTTCTGGTTTTTCTTCTTTAGTTGTTAATTTATTATGTTGTTCATTTGTTATTACGATTTGTGTATCCAGCTTTTTATTTTCTGTTTGTAGTTGTACTATTTTGTGTAATGTTTTCAATTCTTCGTCTTTTTTCTGAGCCTTTTCTGCATTCTCTTTAATTTCTTTTTCTTTCAATTCTCTTTCCAGTTGCTGTTTTCTCAACTTTTCTTTAAGTTTTTTATTTTCTTCTTTTAATAGATTTAATTGTTCTTCCACAGTTTGTTTATTACCATCGTCAGGCATGTTTAAGGATGATGATTATTTTGATAAAATACGAAAAATTTTAATGATTTAATATTAATATTAGAATTAAATCTTCAGCGACTTGTACAGCTCCCTGTTTTTTTTTTTATATAAAAAAATTTTTGTTTGTATGTAGGTATAATAAAATGGCGATATGTTGTCGATGGTTTTTATGAAGAATTGAAATGTCGAAAATAATTGTGTGTCGCTGATATTTTAGAATAGCGGTATTATTATAACATAACCTGATTATGCGGAAATTATTTCCACGCGGTTGAACTTTGCCACGAAATTTGGGTTTAATTGCCACTGTATATAATATGGTATATATTTGTCCAAAAAAAAATTATGAAAATTTTCCACTTACGGTTTTATTAGAATTTATCTTTTTGTACCTGACCACTGTATTTAACCTTCAAAAGTTTATGCCAATCCTCTTTTTTTTTTTTTGATTTTCTTTAGATGTTCCGCTAATTTTGATGTTGATCCCACGCTGATCCTTGATGACACCTTAACTGCTTTGGAATTATACCAAGTTTTTTTTTTTTTTTTGATAAAAAAAAATTCCACTTGGCGTTGTTTGGTTGAGCCCCCAATTGTGGGATTTCCAAAATTAATAAGACCGAATAATCAAACTTCAAAATACAATGTTTATTAATTCACTGATTCTAAATTTAATTATTTGTAATAATGGAAATTTATATAAAACGATACAACAAATTTATTGTAATAAAAAAAATGACAAAGTTAACATTTACTGGAATTTACTTCAATTTTACTTTCCACGTTCAAGAAAAATACTTCTTCGTTGACTGAATGCTGAATATCGAATGTTCTTCTTTTTCTTTCAAATGACAGCGAAGCTTTTTTTATTATTTGCAGTGTTGCCGTCGTTTTTCATTTGGTGGTTAGAAGTAGTTTGGTAGGGTAGAAGTTACGAATAGTTATTAATGAATTCCCACATATATATAGAATTTAAATTTTCTTTTATTTTCATCGTTAGACACTTTCTAGTAAGTTTATTATTATCAATGTCAAGGACTATGAACTAAGGAAATAGAAGAATAAATTACACGCGCCTATAGCTTTACATAATTAGTTCATCGAT
Source organism: Dioctria linearis (assembly GCA_963930735.1). Taxonomy (NCBI): domain Eukaryota; kingdom Metazoa; phylum Arthropoda; class Insecta; order Diptera; family Asilidae; genus Dioctria; species Dioctria linearis. Next base: position 169,954,232 of record OZ005744.1, on the reverse strand, counting down.
ACATCATTACATCTGTACTTTGGTACATACACATATAGGCATCGCAGAGCAAACGTTTTGCATGCTCTGGAAGCATTTTATCATTAGATGCAGCCTCATTAATAACTCTAGCTCCTTCTTCGGACAGCCAGTGAGGTAAATCAGGAACTGAAACCATTTCCGGAATATTATAACCATTTTGTTCACCTGAAATATTTGAAAAAAACAAACATTTGTTTGAGATTTTATTATAGTAAGTTTCGGGAAAATTATACCTTTTCGGTCTGCCATTGAATCAAAGAAACACCAAGGAGCATCTAATCCTGATCCTGCCTTAACAAAAGCTACATAATGAGAGGTCTCAATACAAACAACCGCAAAAAGTTCCATGAATAGGCGAGGTACAGTCAAATGTTCTGCCATTATTTTAAAATCTTGAGGCACTGATATTTCTTTAGGTATATGACTCGCTCTGTATTTGAAAGGGAAGATTATGAAAGGAATTGAATTCAATTTGTTTTTGTGTTTTCATTTAACCTCTTAGCATGGGAATGTACTGTTTCAAGGCATTTCTTACAAAATGCCGTACTTTCTAATCCAACTCCACATTGCAAAATTCCAAAACATTCTTTACACTCGAACTCTGCTAATTTTCCACACACAGAACATTGACGAGGCGCTGAAAATGAAAAAAAAATAAATAAAATTTTTTGAAAATAAATTTTTGTGGCTTAAAAAATAAACAAGACGTCGCGTTTACTATAACAAGGACATTGGCAAGTATGCGAAGGATACGTGCCAATGCCTGCTTACTGTACTTGGAAAGAGTTATTATGTGGATTTGATGTGTGGATTGTGAATTTTAATCAATGGCAAAATATATGATTGAGGATTACTCTCCCCTTATCCAAAACCTTAGTCTGGTGATTCTAAGTGCATACTTTGATGACATGGAGTCTTCAGTCATGAAGACGAAGAATTGAGCAATAGCAAGATATATTTTAATTTCAACTTAAGGTATACAATAGAAGAAAGTTACAAAATAACTAAAGCAACAAAATCTATTTTCAACCTTTACCCCACAAACATTTCATAGAAGACGGTTACTTCGGCTCACTTCGTGAGATTTCGATCGGAAATGAATGCACTCTAGTGATTTTCTTCTGGTACAAAAAATAAGGAAAGGGCCATCTGCTCAAATAGTCAAGCTACTGTCCAATTCTTTGATCATCTCAAATTTGGTAATAGTGTGTAAAATCAGTCCGAATACCCTCTAACAGTAATGTAAAATCTTGGAAAACTAAAATGCGACTGAGCTTTCACGACTTAGGCTAACTGTCAGCATGGTCGATGAACACATACGCAGAACAACAAAAGAGAACTGTGGGGAAGATCTCCACCTCAAACTCAGTTAAGAGAAATTTGGGGTTAAATAATAGCTCCTAAAAACTCCTGATGTCTATTATCAGCGGATACACCTCCCTCAAGAATCATCTATAGAGGATGGTACTGACCAGAGTTAGAAATTGCGGAGAGCAAGTCGAAACAGTGCATATGACAGCTTTGAGCAATGATCTTAGCTCTGAGCTATGCTCAAGAGCTGCCTGTAATTCAAACTCTATTCAATCCGTTCATCCATTCAAACTATCCAATCATAACTTCCTTCATAAGGGTGAACTTTTGCTGATTATAGACTCATTAGTAGATGGAAATATTATATGAGATATTTGTTAAGGAATGGATAAATACCCAACAACGCCAAAGGAATAACGATCTGAAAAACAATTCTCCAATATAAAGAGGGTCGCCAATAAACTCGAGACAAGAGGACACTTACAGATGAAAAAAAGACAACTAGAAGGAAAACAACAGTAGAAACAGTGTAAAAACTACAAGAGAGCAGGACAGAATCACTAAGTCAATGAAAATGGAATGGAAGTTTTTCTTGCACAACGCGCATTCATTGATTTAAAAAGATTATCGAGCACTGTACTATGCAGACTGAAAAAACGCTCCATAATGAAAATGCTAAAATGGCCTGTAAAACTATTTATAGCTTGCCTGCAGACTCTATATGGGTCTCGAAAGAGTAGAAAAACGCAATCCCCTTTTCTATGTATTTATAGCTTCTTTAGACAAAATTTGCCTCTTCTTTTCTTTAACTCCTTTAATTCCCTCGAAGGATATGGGGAAGAAATACATATGCTTCCGTATAAATGTTGTCATTGAGGCCCAAAATACATTCACGGCCACAAGCCACTGGATGCAAGCCTCTGAACCAATGTAAATGAATTGTCAAAGTTACATTCGCGGCCACAATCCACAAGCCACGCTGTGGCCGTGGCCAAGTTTGAGCGAATCTCAAATTTTGTGGCTCGTGGCCCCGGTACTACCAACATTGAACTATAAAAATGGTAGGTTATTCAATATGGCGGGGGATTTGTAATTAATTGGAATTTTATTTATCAATTATTAAGTATAGTTCAGACAAGCGAAGTTACTGTCCCAAGTAGCCTCGTTTTCAGTCCCTCACCTCCTCTTGACATACCCATCAGTTTACTTGCGCCAGTACGAAAACGACTTCCACTCACTTCAACTTTTTAGCGAAGTGGAACCTGAGAAATAGTCAAATTGAGTGTATTTTCTGCAATTGGTACACGTTTTGATGTGTGTAGTCATTTATAATATCATCTGGCGTGGAACTTGTGAAATGTGAAGAAATTTCGTAAATTTTAAAGATAATTACGTAAGCAAAAATCACTGTGCCAGGAACGTACTCGCACTTCCTTTTTTCTTAGAATTTTTTCTCCGAAATTGCCCTTAATTACATTGCTGCACAATTTATGACCTTTTCAATATGTAATTTTTCACTTGAAACCATTTTCTCTAAAAAATAAATATCTTCACATTTCACAAGTTCCATGCCAGATGATATTATAAATGACTACACACATCAAAACGTGTACCAATTGCAGAAAATACACTCAATTTGACTATTTCTCAGGTTCCACTTCGCTAAAAAGTTGAAGTGAGTAGAACTCGTTTTCCTACTGGCGCAAGTAAACTGATGGGTATGTCAAGAGGAGGTGAGGGACTGAAAACGAGGCTACTTGGGACAGTAACTTCGCTTGTCTGAACTATACTTTAGGAAAGGGTGAATTAATTCATACTGTTTTGTAATAATTTTGCAAAAAAATAAAATGGAAGAAAAAATGATTAATTACGTGAAAATACATACATTTATGCATAATCAGAAGAATGGCGTCTTGTGGCCAGTGGCCGTGAATGTAACTTAGTTGGCTTCAGCAGTGGACCACAAGCCTCAAGTGGCTTGTGGCCCGTGGCCTGAGGCCGTGAATGTATTTTGGCCCTGAATCTTCGAGTGAACTATTATTATTACTCATTTAGCGACATCCTTAAGCAAAATTTACTCTCCAGAAATCTGCACACGTAAAGTTGGTTTACGTATAAAACAAAAATTACAGGGTCTGTTCTCAAAGTAGTAGGACTGGTTTTTTCCTGGGCGAACGGGCAAACGGCAGGCGGTCTGCGCGCACAGGAACGATGGACGTGGATATTGGGAACGCTGGGAAAAATCGGCAGTCGGCTCTCTGCCGTTGAAGACAGCAGGCCGCTTGTACTGTGAGCCCCTGTCGAAACGCCTCATCATGGAGAATCATGTAGCGTTTACTGGAGCAGCGATACGCGATCAAATTTTGTGTAAAGCTTGTAAAACCGGCAAAGAGACTCACGACATGATTAAGGAGGCCTACGGTGATGGGTAGACCAGCAAGACCAATGAAAATATATCGCGAGTGAAAACCTTACTGAACAGTGATCAAGGCCAAGTGAAAGTGGCAACGCTGCCTCAGCTCCGCTACAGCCCCGATTTGGTCCCACCAGACTTTTTCCTATTCCCGAGAATAAAATTGACGCTCAAGGAGAAGCATCACCGGTCGGTAGAGGCGGTTCAACAGGCCGTGAGGAGGGAGCTAAACAGCATTCCGGTCCAGGCGTTCATGGAGGCGTACGAAAACTGGAAAACTCGTTGGCAGCAGTGTGTAGATGGGGAAGTGTGTTACTTTGAGAAACTCTAATCGTTTATACTATTCTCATGAACAAATTTTTTTTTTGAAAAATGAGTCTTACTACTTTCAGAACAGACCCTGTATATGAGAATCAACATGACAAACACCGATTAGTTCACTGCCCTTATAAGGGGCATAAACTTAGGTCATAGACTTAGAAAATCCATAAAAACCAACACTCAACAATTATCACAGCGAGACCCACAGGGAAAATAAAGGTTTGCAAAATCCAAGAGCGCTCCATGAAGGAGACCCCAACAAATATCTAAACTCAATTGAACAAATTCAATTGAATTCTAATCATGAATTTAATTTAAAAAACAAAACTGCCAAATCTTCTCAACAACTTACAATCTTCAATTATATCCGTAACATCCAATACTTGTGATGGTAATATCCTGGGATACATTTTAAAATTTTTTCCAAATCGTGGCATCTGTATTATAAGGCATGATGGAACTTCTTTCAGCTTAATATCGGATGCCAAGAAACTTTGTTCAAATAATTGTTGCACTGATGGAAAACTTAACCGCTCATCTTTTTCGACAAACAATTGATAGAAAAATGTATCCTGTCCTGAACTTAACTGAAATAATAAGGAAAAAAAATTATTTATATATTTATAAATTTTATATCCGGATCGTGTGTGTGTTGTGTAAAGTTATAGTGTAAATACCTTTAAGAAAGGATCTGCTCGCATTATTTGCGCTAATAAACTATTTAAAAATTCTTCAGGATCTTTTTCTTCACATGTCAGACCACTAACAGAACTTAATCTTTCTAGAAGTTGCCTGAGTTTCATTACTTTGTCTGCTCGAACAAATAAATTTTTTCTTAAAGGATTAACGATTTCCTCCCGAAGAACTTGTTGCACCTCTTCATAATGTGAAATATCCTACAAAAAAAACAATGGAAATATTCTGTCTGATAAGGAAATGACGTGCATACTTCAGGCTCTGGTGGTCTGAATAGAAGAGAATCAAAAACACTTGTAAATGTGAACATTGCGAATAAAGTAGCATCTAAGTAACAGGAGTTGTGATGTCCTTGAATTCCTTTAAACTTTCCACATATGGCCTCCAGTTCGTCTAAATTGAAGATTTCTGAAAGAAAAACATTGTTCCAACTCCACAGTTAATATTAGTAAGAAAAGGATTCTGAAATTGATAACTTCGATGCAATATTATATGTGAGAATCCCGATCGGTGTTGTATAGCAACCAATTATGGCCTGTTGCTCCTTTAGGGTGGACAGGATTGACAACACGAAATTAGTAGAAGTTGTAACGGGTAATTGAGCTATAGGAAATCATGCTAGGAGGCTGCGTATAGAGTCACACGATTTCTGTCAAAGCTGTAAATTCCCTGAGGAAATCGAATCACATCGATATGTGCGTCACCGTCTATGAGGCTTATGTGACTGAAAATATACAGCTGCGGGTAATTTTATGCAGATGACAATTAAGAATGTCTAACTTGTGAAAATATATCAAGAATAGTTCTCAAGGGAGTGATAGAAATGAGTGCAAGTATAGATAACCACGATCCATATAGTATCAGGTGTCTGCAATTTACACATCAATAAAAAAAATCAAACCCTATGAAAGACGCCACAATATCCCGACGACACCCTGGCCAATAGGGAGTATCCATGGTCAATTTTGAACCGAACATATTTTGCTGCATGCCGTATAACACAGCGAAAGTGATCCTAGAAAAACTGAATCCAAACCAAATGGATCAGACAGACTAGACTTCAGTGATTGGATTTAAGCATTGATCTTTTGGGATTGGATAGGCACCAACTAAGAATTATTACCAGGACACTGGGCATGATAAACTTAATAAAAACCTTCATCGGCAGGCGTATCGCACACTGATGTACATACGAAAACTAGGTCCTGGGATCCTACCCACCTATTTTTCAAGCAGAAATTCACGTCATAGAAGCGTGCATCAGAATCAATCAACAAAGCCGCGAGATAAAGGTTCCTTCAGCTCAAAGTTGGTTTGGGGGTGTAGAGATGTCCTAGATCTATTATCAAAGGCAAACAAAGTAACCCTTATGTAGGTATCAGGCCACGAAGGGCATGAAGGTAATAAAACTGCTGACCTATCTGCCTAAAAAAGGTGCGGTTCCTACATTTCCTAGATCCCAACACTTCTGCGGTCTTACTAGGAGGCACACCTAGCAGGAAAAGTAATGTTGAAAACATAAAAGGCTCAAAAGCTACAATGGGAGAAAGCCTTCCTGGACTAAGACACGCGAAGAAGTCCATTATTTTCCATATAAAAACTTAAACATCATTATCTGTGGTAAGCACCAGATCAGGTTATTCACTGACTTAATGACTGGCCATTGTGCACTTAAGCAAATGCTTAAAAAAATTATCAAAACCAGGTAGAATCTGGAGAGCACATACTCTGCGAATGAGCAAAGCTTTCCCGCCAAAGACTCCAATGTCTGGGTAAAGAATTCATAACTCCATCAAACCACCGGAAAACTGATCCTAATGAGGTAATAACAAACGTCGACTGAACCTAACAACGTTAGGGGCATAGCATAAAAGATCTTTTAGGTCACAGAGGTCATATCTCTGGCTCCCACCCACACTTAATAATAATAATAATAATTTAGACTATTTTTCGAAAAGAATGAAACATCAGAACATGTCATATGAAAATGAGAGACAATTGAGCAACGAAGAAAATTCATTCAAAAGGATACTGCTATTCTTTTGCAGAGTTTAGGGTTACTACAGAAAAAGGCCATTCATCATCCCGCTTAACGAATCAAAATCTATTCTACTATTGGGTCTACAGAGTTCATATCAAAGAGTTGGGGACTGATATACGTCGATCGTTGATCCTAAGGTTTTTATTCATGAATTCGTTATTAAATCAGAATAAATACAAAAAAAAATTATAAACGTAGTAAACATGAAACGAATATCGAGAGAATCTAAGTACAAAACCAGAACAACAATATCCACAGGTACAACTCTGCTCCTATGAATTTAAAGGCTCGATTCAGTTGACATTAATTTGATAATATTCCTAATTTTCCCGCTACATAAAACAGACTATGAACGAAAACGTTTAGATACGATAGAGGCGGTTCAGAAAAATACAAGAATCATGCCCGGGCGATTTCAGAGTGAGATTTTAAAGAATACAAAAACACAGTTGAACAAAGAGATACGTTACGTTTAAGGTCAACCATGCGCGTACAATTAAAACTGCGCACTTTTTAAAAATTCTAAGCTAAGTTAAGACAATTGAACTGGCTTTAAGCCTTCAGTAGGTCCGATTCCTATTTTAAAATCACGATAACTGCACAGATTGAACTGAGCGTGTATTGACATCCTGAGAAAAAATACAAAACACGATACCTAACCCACTCTTTTTATTTTGATACGAAGACAGTTGAAAAATGAAAAAAGTCTGTCTTAAAAAACATAACCAAATTTACTTACTCAAAGGTGCAACAGCACCCGACACAGGAGGGCATTCCACTTGACCAAACATTTTCGTATCTAATAATTTCACATTCTTAAAGGCAGCTTGTGGTACTTCAATATCTGTAAATCTTCTGTCTTTTGAACACTGATTTGGATGTACAAATAATCCTCGACCCTTAGGACATTTGAATAACCTTAAAAAGAAAAGAAACAAAAATAAACAAAATTGAAACACTGATAAAAAAACAACACAATCAAGCACTTTTGCATACTAACCGTATTCCATTATTAGTACCATCAGTTAATGTCAATGGTCTTTCACCAGGCTCATCTTCAAGTTCTACACCAACCATCACACTTTTCGATCCTTGAGGACATCCAATCCATCTAATTACACCATATAAATCTTCACATACATCTGTTGAAACTTCCACCATCGATCCAACACCTAAGTTTGTCTCAGGAATTTCAGAAAGTGGAGATGGAGCGATTATTTCATCTTCCGGTGCCGTAAGTGAAACTATTTGCGTCGAAATAATGTTGGCATTGTCATAGATGGGTTCCGTCCGATCAATATTCTTCAGTTCTAAAATATATATATAATTTAGAGATGATGAGTTTGTGTTAATTAAAAATAATTATCAGGGGTATGAATGGATGAATAGGAGGAAGAAGAAGAATTATAATTAACAACACCTTCATAACCAATTGTTTCTGTATCAATTGTATTCCAGTCAAAATGTTCCAATACTGTAAGTGGTATATAACTGTATCGAAATGTTTCAGTCTCCATTTCCGTCGATCAATTAGTGTTCGTTCAAAAAGCACTTTAAATGGAAAATTTTGCTTTCATTTTGCTTTCACTTTTTATCTATTATTAACTGAAGGCACTTGAAACTAATTTATATTCTTAATTGGAGTTCAAACAACAAAACCACTTTTATTGTCGTCTGTCTACCTAGAAAGAAAGAAAGTAAGCAAGAAAGAGAGAAAGTCTCGTAGGAACTTGTCAAATGCCGCAGAACTATTTTCAGAATATGTTCGCAACTAAAAATAGATCGACGACGTATGTACGTTGAACTGAGAGTCTTCCTTTTATTTCTTGCAGATGGAGACATGATCGAATAGAGATTTTTAATTGTGAAACAGTTTTTTTGAAGAAATTTTTTGGATATAATTTCAAATTTTTCTATTCTGTAGCAAGGCATCAGAGGAAATATCTTTTAATGCATAGCTTAACTTTGAAATAGTAGAAGGAAATTATAGTGAGGGAATGAATAAGGATCATTCAGTTCAGAGCTGGTGTTGAATTTCAGAATCGATCATTTTTTATTCAAAGCGAATCTGTTGCTTGCTTTCGCCAGCCTATTTTTAATAATAAGTTTTTTTTTGTGGCAGCTTGTCTGACCCAGAACCAGCTCAGACCTGAACTATAGCAGACATTTTTTTGGAGTTTGTACCAAATAACATATTTTCAAGTTTTTAAAAACGATTCCTAATTTTATGTAGAATAAGATATTTTTTTTTCTTTTTTCTTACGATCAGGATGAGCAATTCTTAGGATTTGGCACAATATAATAAATTCTTTTTTTGAAAGGGGCGGCACAGTCAAAATATTAATTGGATACGTTTCAAGATGGCAGATTATCAGAGTCACAACTGTTGCTGATTTTATTGATTATTGACTCCTCATAGTATTGGCTCCATTAAAGTTACAAGACTCTGGGACAGAAAACATTTAATACTCTAGGGCTAACCAACTGAACACATGCATACGGATTGATGTTGGAATAATCCTCATCATTGACGAATTGTTTTATTATCTAGCCGTCAATTTCATAGAGGATTAATACCGCGCACGCATACCATAAATCACAATATGTAGTGCAAAGCTATGCTTCAATTGAAAAAGTACAAGAAAACATTAGGGATGTGTTTTATACGAGACTATACGATTTTATTCCTAAGGGAAATATCGTGATTCTTATGGATGTTATAAACGTTTAATAGCAGCAATTATTTCTTTATAGAATTAAAAAATTTCATCACAAATGTTCAGGAATAAGCTTCGTCGGTTCGAAGAACTGGAACACATACAGAACGCGTAGTAATCAGTCGCTGAAAATGAATAAATATTTTAGAGGACGTGGGAAGCTTTAACGGAGCAGACATAAGAATCGACCATTATCTCATTATGGTTAGCATAAGGCTTGAATTACAATTACGACTGATCTGCCGACTGCGTCTGGATTTTAAGTCGAAGTCGACGCTGAGTGGAATTTGTAATTAAATTAAAGCTTCAACCGTTTGAACAAACCAGAAGTTCCGACTTCTGCGATTGAACTGCATTTGGCCGCAGCCAACACCAACTTTGCACTTTGAGCAAACTTTAGTTTCAGTCGCAGTCGAAGTTGTAATTATATCTTGCGTGCCACATGCATTTACCATTTGGGCAAAATCGTAGTCGACGGATCAGTCGTAATTGCAATTCAGGCCTAAGGCTAAATATCATTGCAGTAATGAACATGAAACTTACCATTGATAATCACAAATGATTTAATTTAAATGGCTTGTGGGATATTACCAAATGATAGTTTCGCAAAAAAATAGATGCAGCAACACATCACGAAGTATACAGGGTGTTTCCTCCATGGTGGTCAATAGAGCAGGAGGTGATATTAGTCACCTAGGCAAACAAAAAATTGTATGGCAAGGGGTGGCGCATATCAACCATTTCGGAGTTACAGGGTGATTAAGAAAAAATTCTAGTTTTACACAAAACACTCTGTATCTTAACAAGTACAGCGTGTACGGTCACCGTCTAAAGTGATTGTATGCAAAACTTCATAGCCTTTCCAACGATTGCACAACCAACCGCATACTCTTCTCAGGTCTTATTGTGGTCTAAACAAAAATTCCGAATTTCTTACCTCTTTTTTACTTTGATCTTTATTTTTATTTGCAAAAAGGTCATTAACATAACTTTTTTTTATAAAAACTGTAAACTGTAGACCCTTCTCTTTAATTTGACCTATTACACCCTGGTATCTGTAGCCGTTAAAGAGTTATTAGCTCTTAACCTATTTTTAAATCTATTCCCAAAGATAATTGATACCCTTAAGGTGCGTCCATACGACCATACATAACAAACATTCCCCAAATGTTAGACAGACAATTGTAGAATGTTTGATGTGTGTGGACGCAAATTTTACATTCATGATGTTTAAAAAAGTTCCAATTTAATCCAAATGAAATGGAAAACATTTGATGTTTGTTAAAGTTTGTACAGCAATTTTAGTCAGTTTTTAACAGCTGTGGATAGTGAAAGTTCATATAAGTATCATATAATAATTGTAATATGTCAAATTAAAGAGGAGAGTTTTAGTTTACAGTTTTTATAAAAATATGTTATGTTAACGACGTTTTTGCAAAAAAAAAAAAAAAGTAAGAAAATTCGAAATTTTTAGTTTATACCACAATAACTCTTGAGATGAGAAGAGTATGCGACTGATTGAGGAGTCGTTGGAAAGGCCATGAAGTTTTGCATACAATGATCTTTTAACTGTGACTGAACGCCCTGTACTTGTACAGTTTTGTAAAAAGTTGACTTTTTTCCTAATCACCCTGTGACTCCGACAGTTGATTTGCCCCCCCCCCCCCCACCCCCTTGTTTTTCTATGTGAGAACTATCACCAAAGTATAAATAAGAATAAGTAGAGACAGAGGCGAACAAAATTGGAAATTTTCCGTGTTTTTTAGACTGAAAGAGGTAATCTCATATACTTTTGTCTTTTGCATGAATGGGGGAAAAGAACTTGGGTATGCATTACTGTAGTGCGACTAAGACAACGAGTTCAAAACAAAAATTGAGAATACATCGGATTACTCGAATGATAAAATCTTCTTGAATACCTTCAAAATTATTTCGGAACTATTCATAATGATGTATATTGGGTAACCCTACCTCCATTTTGCAAGAAAAAGATAAATTTCGCAATGAACAACGCACTAAAAGGAGATGTAAAATTTCTGTCAAATAAAATTCCCAGAATCCAGCAAGAGATCCCCCACTTGAGCAAAACAAATGTAAACAGAAAAAGTGCTGTTCACATATCATAGGATTACACTAACAAACATTGGAATTCTGCGAAGAACATTGGCACAATTCCTGAAATTCGTGTTTTCATAAATGAGCGGGAGCATTTTATGAGCGTTAAATCAGAAAACTCCGCCCATTCTCTCTTATTTACGAAAATAAATCATTTGCCATTCCATTTCGTTGCATGTAATCTTCGCATACACATTTTTTTGTCTTATTCGTAAAATGTTCAAAGAGTGTTTGATTTATTTTTTATTTTTTTCTCTTACTTCCTTCTTTTTCTCGCCGTGTACATTTAAATGGAAAACAATCAACACTCTTCTGTGTCCTTTCGTTTATTTAGTTATTCTTTGCTATCACCTCCTCTATTAACCACCATGGAGCAAACACCCTGCATAAAAACCCCCAGTAACATTTGTGCAATCTGTGACAATATTGATGATAATCTAGGTAGAAGAAATAATACAGACCATAACGTCGAAAAGAGACGATTATTTGAGTTGCTTGTAAAAACCCAACAATAAGTCTTGAGTGAGGTAAGCAAAAATCAATTAGGAAAGCAATTGAATTCTCGAACACAATTAAATGAAAGCAATTCCTTTCTAGAATGGATTTATTGAACGTGTCGTGGCCGAATCTTCCAGCAGGTGGAAATGGAGCTTCAAGCGTTAAGCAATGGGTAGTAGTCGTTTAGCATTTACTTCGCACGACATGTGTTATACAACCATTTAATTGTTTACTAATTAGTTGTGCGCTAGCGATAATTTGGAAAGTTAGAAAGAAGCAGTGGTTAAGCATCTGCTTTGGCACAAGTAGAATTGCTCAAACTATTTACTACAAAAATAAAACTGTGCAGCTAACTATTTATTTGTTAGCAATAGAAAATAGTGGCTGAGGTAAAAGTTGTAAACATTATTATATTACAGAGTCAAGTTCACTTGTGGCGACGTGAGTGCACTTTTTGAAGAACTGTACTTTATATATATTTGCCGCTGTATTGACCAAAGTATTAAGGACGTTTCCAACTTGTACCTGTTCTCAAATTCTACTTTGTGCAGCGTGAGCGTATTGTTTGTAAGTAATTAGTAAGTAAATATGAAAATGTGAAAATTGATATAATGTTAGTGTGTAAGTCAGTCTGGATTCGTTCTCCGGAAAGGAAACAAGATTAAATATTAGTCAGAAAATAAAATAATTGGTCAAACCTCCTGTTCTCGTTGCTGTATTCAAAGCAAATAAATATTTAGGAACTCAACCCGTGTCTAACATTGGACTTCCACAGAAAAAAAAAAATGTTATATCTTGCATAATCATTCCTCCCCTACAGTATCTAGGTAAGAAGATATTTAGACTGCCCAGTCTACTCTCATATCCCAATAGGTCAAGATATAGCGGAGGAGATTAAGGAAAGACTTACTAGTCTACTCTTGGATCCCAATAGGTCAATTGAACTATATAGACGGTATCCATAGGGGGGGGGGGGGGGATAAGGCCAAGAAACTCTTCTTTGATCCCTCATCAATAGAGCTCAATCTGGAGCTACCGGCGTTCAAGACTACCAACGTACACCGGGTGGTTATAGGCGATATCCAAAAGGGGATACGTCTTGTGTCCACAATTTAGGTTTTCATTCATTCCAGTCCTCCAGCCACCTGCTATATAGGCTATAGGTAATATCCGAAGGAGATAGACATTATATCCACACACTTACCGTATGCAAGGTGACTGAAGTACGCGATTGAGTTGGTATGGTATGGTATGGGATTTACGCATAGATTTAGGTGAACGGGTAATTGTTCGAGCGGTATAGAGTTTCTAGAATAATTTGTATGTTTAGTTTTTATTGAATTAAATTTAAGATAGATCAGCTCGGGTTTGATAGATTAATAAATAAAGAAATACAAGTTAGTGTTTTTATTTAACTTGGGGCACGACAGACGTTAAAAATATTCAAGTTCCTATTAAATCTGTTTTGACCATTTCGAAGAATATTTAAAAAAGTGTGGATAAAATTCTAGGACTTAATAGAGAACCTCAAAATGGAGGTGTATCTGATCATAGATATAGTATACAAAATTTATATGGCTGGGTTGTCCATTCCGGAACGGACCACAACATTTGAAATGATGTATACGTCGAGTGATTCACATTTTTTCGTATCTGCAGTGTTGATGAAGTCGATCAAATGTATACAAAACTACTATTATAGAAACATTTTCTTTCGACACACTCTAAAACATGTTGTGGTCATTCCAGAATGCACTACCCATTTCACCATCTGTATACTCTGCTCTAGTATGCCATGCAACATCTAGTTCTGGTGGCATCTATGATCTGATTTTGTGTATTTTCCAAGATATTCAAAAAACTGATTTTCCGTTAAATTAGTTTCTTTAATTAGACTTTTCCCTTTAAGTCAGGAAATACTTTACGTATTTTGGCCATTCTAGGCAAGTTTTCTAGAGCATAAAATGAATTTTAATTTCTCTTTCTTCTTTTTATTTTGTCAAAAATCCGCCATTACATAGTGTTCTTGAGAAAAAACGATCACAAATTTCCAAAAGTAAACTATACGCCTAAGTATCATTGAATTTCTGTATTATGAAACACTCTTTATTTACCAGATTCTTTAATTAAAAATCATCGTTGAAACCTCGGTTTATTCAGATCCTTCTGCTCTCTCTTATATCATTTATAACCCAAAAGTGTATACATGCGTACCAAAATTAATCTACACCACATTATGAAAGAACAATTCGCTTCGTGATGAACAACAATTTTCCAAATGTGTTCGCCAAACTTAATTCAACTCGTCTATGATAAACAAGTACTTAGTTAAAAAAAAGATAGAAATTGTATAATCACAATGTTATAGAAGGTTTCGAGAGGTCTCGGGACCAACATTTTATAAAACCCAGTATTGAACTACTTTTTCATCCCATGTAATTTATGTGGAAGATAAAGTCCAATTTATAGTCACATTTCACATTTAATTAGTAGACACAACCGACACGATTAATCATAGAATCTGAGAATTTATAGTCATTAGTGATAGGAAAGTCATAACCTCACATTTGTCGATATTAAAGTCTAAATTATTCTATTTGCAGCAAGCGTAAAAGGGATTTAATTTGAGTGAAAAATTTCAAGTTATCCGCACAAGTTAAGCCTTTATAATTAGGGACCGAAAATAACTGGTATTTTGACAATTTTAAACAAAAACAAAACATCAAACAGACCTAACATAGTAAGCCATACACGCAAGGAATTACTCGCGCGCAATTTGCTAAATTATTGTGGGAAGCATTGCCCGCAAGGTTACCACGGTACTGATAAAAGCTCCTCGCACATATACCACAAATTCTTTCACTAACGTCGTGTATAGTTTTAGAGCTTAAGGTTGTACGGTTACAAATTGTTGTTGTTTTTATTTCAGAAGAATGGCATCTGGAGTATGCAAAATTTGTGTCCTCCAGAATCGAGATAAACGTTCGTATTATTTCATAAATATCGTTAGTCGGCTTCAAAGAAGAGAGCTCGTGCAATAGTTAGTGCATTTATGTATTTAAATTTTTGTAAATAAAAAATCACTCTATTTTATATATTTTTCGAATATTTTCTAAGTCAGTATTACAGTTTTGTTAACATCGCGATGTACACCCGCCGATTAAAACCAGATAGACAATTGTGTTCGTGGAATGGGCAAAAATCGTCGTCAATAGAAATAACGAAAAACAATGGGCCTAAGTGACTTCTCTGAGGCACACCAAGTCGTAGTCATCAGGAATGACGAAAAACGATAAAACTTGCACAAAGCTCTTTCTTGACGGGCTAAAGAGAAGATTGACGTTTTTTTTATCGTGAGGAGATAATGGCTCCTATTCTAATAGCGACGTCACATTTCGTATACAACATTCTGTATGGAGGTAATTTTCGAAATATTCACAAGTTTTACGTCCAAAAGGTGATGTTCCTGTTGTTAGGCTTAATTTTAACATAAAAAAAAGAATCAGAATACAAAAACATTGATGCTATTGAACTGTGTGGAGTTCATGCCAGTTTTTCAACAACCAGGTTTCCGGTTTTTGAGTTGTTTATATCTAAAAGAGTTCTATGAATAGGGTGACAAAAATGTAACTATTTTCATTTTTCGTATGATTAAATTTTAGTTAATTTTGCCTATGTGACAAGGCTTTAAGATATGAAAGCTTTGTATACAAACTTAAAGGAATGAAGCATGCAAGTTTAAGATAAACGATTATAGGAAATCGAAGTGCCTATATTTCAGATTCGATTCTATAATTTTCAAAATGAGAAAGAAAGCCTTATTATTCCCTGTCAGTCGTTTTCTTTTTTTTTTTTAACTATCTTCACTCTTCGTAATTTGTTACGTACGGAGTATATCACTTACTGGATCTGCTTACATCCCTCCGTTCATAGTATTGTAAATTTCTGCCATCAACAGATTTTTACCCAGCCATGACAAAAACAGGTCCTAAATAGGCACAACTTCAATATAACAAACTTGCTTACAACAACAAGACAACAAGACTGATAATAATTAATAATAATAATAAAATAATTCATATACTTACTCTTTTCAGTCGTTATAACTTTTACAATTCCATCTTGATTATTGATTGTTTGATCATTTTGAATTTTAAGATTATCTTTATTACGTTTTTCCACCGATTTTGCACTAACCAAATGTGAAATTGGATTTGCCGATTTATTTCTATCACTTCTTGTGTTAAAACTACTAACACTACTGTTACTGCTGCTACTTATATGTCCAGTCAATAATGCTGAATTCTTATTCATTTCAGTATTTAATACTAATGCAGCATCTCCAGCACTGTTCGGCCAATTCGAACCTAACAAATCTGCTAAATCAACCTCCTTTTGAGAGCGAGGATTATCAACAACAATTACTTCACTTTCATTCATCATTGACTCCTTAATATCTGCCTTATCTATCACAACAATATCACGATCTTCAAGACTCATTATTGTATTTGGTTTAACAGCGGAATTACTTAAAGTTTTTTTTTTAGTTTTAGATTGTTTAAGAATACTAACGGGAATGTTTGGTTTTTCTAATATATCGTGATGTTGACGTTCTAATGTACGTTCATAATTTTCTACATATCTTGCATAATCTTCACTATCTAGAGATATTAGATTTTCTTGTTGTTGTTGGTCATTTTCTGCTGCTGTAGTTGTTGTTGTCTTTGTTGTTGCTGCTGCTGCTGCTGTTGTTGTTGCTGTTGTTGCTGTGGTAGTTTTTGTTTTACTTGCACTACTATCATTTCCACTAGATGATTGCGGATCTTGACGTTGACCAACGAAGCTGGTATTAGTTGATTTATCTTTTTTTAAACTAATAGATGAAGAAGATGAGCTTGTTCTACTAAAATGTTTTGTCAAAACTTTTTTTTCCATTACGCGACTCCCTTCAACATTCTCATAAGATCCATTTGAAGAGAGGAATGAGACATCTTCTGAAAGACTGTTACCTTCTTTATTTTCTATATTTGAAACAGTCCTCCCTTCAAATGATCGTCGTCGCCTTTTCGAATTTGTATTCGATTGTCCTTTAGAAAACCCAAGAACGGATCGCGCCCTTTGTAAAGTTCCACAAAATAATTCTGATGCGGAAAATTTTTTTCCTTTATCGGTTTTATCTTTGAAAATCCAATTTGCTGATAATATTAAACTTAATTTCGGCTCACATGATATATAATTTATGATGAATGGAATATCTTCGGCCTGCGGAGAATATCCATGATCTAAGTCCTGAAAATTAATGAAAAAAAAATCAAATTATTTTGAATTATTTTATGTTAGGTTGGATTTTAAGGCAAAATGAAAAAGAAAGCTGAATTTGATTTTAGTAATTAGCACAAAAAGTGTATCTTGTCAATAAATTATCATGCTGAAAAACTATTAGTAAGGAATTAATTATAAAGTAGTTAAAATTATTTATGGAAATAAAATAGCATACAGCAGACAAATATTTGTTTATAACGTGAGCACTTTTAAAAATGGCATTAGAATAATTGTTCAAATCGCATTAAGTCGACGATTCGTAGTTTCTCATTTTGATTATTTGAAATCTTGGATCAAATTCATCTCATACATAGAATGTATGTTTTTAAAAATATTTTTTTATAAGTATACACGTGGTTTATTTCTAGTGTAGAGGTTTCTAAAATCGGTTGTTCTAGTATAGAAATTTTCAAAAATATTTCTACTGCAAGGACTGCTACAAACTCTATATTTTCCCGAATGAAAAATTAAAGAAAACTATCTTCGGATTTTTTTATAGTTATGTCGATTAAGAAAGAAAAGGGAATTGTGTTCTTTGTAAATGGTCCATTAACATAAAGAAAGTGTAAGGTGTAAAAAATATTTCAGCCCATCGAATCTAGCGCTCCCCTACAAATCCTACATCGGACCTAGAATTGATTATAATTCCCATATCTGGGCAACGGCTGGTCGCACAGCCTTGCTTCATTGGATATTGTCCAAAAGGGAGCCTTCAAGCCCATTGGCGACTTGGCAATAGCTTGACATATCGACTCACTCGAGCACCACCGCAATGTTAAATGCTTTTCGCTCCTTTATCGCTACAAGCATGGTCAGTGTTTTAATGAAATATCTAGTCTGACCCCTTGTAGAATGATTCCTGCACGCAATACTCGCGGTGCAAACCGCGCACATCCTTTTACCATTCATATTACTTTCGGCCGTACAATAAAATTTCGTGATGCTTTTATATCCCGTATTGTGCGAATGTGGAACAGTTTACCATACAATCTGCGAAAGTTTAAGTGACATATATCAGCACCTCTACCTCTATCCTTACGTTCCCTAATTCCTTACCCTATCTCTTTCCTGTAAAGTTGTGTCTCCCCCGAGTTTGGCTTCTTTTTATTATCTCTCTTTTGTGAGTATCTGCTGTCATATTTTAACTACTAAAATAACAGGCTGATAATGGAGACTCGTTAACATTTAGTTTAACGCGGACCTTAGTACCAGGCTTTAATTTGAAACATCAAAATCTCTAACTCCCCTCCCTGAACGAAAATTTCAGGAAGAACAGAGGATGAATAAACACAGACAGTACTTATAGTTAGCGCTTCAAACTGAAATGGGCTAGCAAAACATGTTAGAATTTTGAAAATTCAAAAATTGTTTAAAGGAAAACACAAGAGGTAGAGGGATCTCTGATTTTTTCGCGCATTTTGTGTGCAAAACTTTAACAAACAAAAAAGGCAAATATTCTACCCATGAGAAGAATTATCCAATAAATTTTAACTAATTTCTTACATGCTTCTTTATATATTTCTGATATTTTATTGAAAGCGTTACGTATAGGATACTTTTTAGATACAGTATATGAAGACAAGAAAATTTATACAGCGTTTCCCCAGATGTCGAAATGTTCTTATAACAACTGAAATACATAGGGGTAGTATCATTTATACGTATGGATTATTAAATTTATTTATCTGAGTTTATAGGTAAAATTTTACAGCATGCATAATAATAAATCTAAAAACTAAATTAGTATGAATTTATTAATATTATTGGAAAAACGTGTAGCAATCGAAAAGCAACAACTCTTTAAATCTTTTTCTTTCAAGAATCTACGACAGGCAGGAAGATGATACGAAACGCGCTATTTAAAAAAAAAGTTGTTGATTTTATACAATCAAAGCAAAACCTGATTCATAAAGAAAGAGAGAAATCAATCAATCAATAATTAACAGTAAGAATACACTTCAGAATAAACATATGAGAGATTCAGAAAAAAAATGTTTTAAAAGAATCCATAACAAAAATATAAAGACAAATCATGCTGCTATACACAAATTAAATTGCCGAATACAAAACGACTTACAGGCTTGCTTAGGGTCATAAGTTGACCTATGATAAATTCAAATAGAATCAGGCTCAGTGTTAATTATTGTCATATACAAGGCACATATAATTAAATAAACTATAAAATGTTAGTAGAAATAATTCTGTATTCAAAAATATATATAATAAACATGACATTGCGAGTTTTTATGTCTTCGAGAATGTTTCTATATGTAAATAATTTTCCACCAGGAATCATAGGAAGGTAAATCTCCGGATCAGTTCAATTTTGTAGAAGGCTTGCTTACCTGAGCTTATTATTCTTATTCTACAGATTCAACTCACTCTAATTTATATAAAATAAAGTTGATTTATTATAACAGAGTATTTAATGTTTTTAATTTTTATTGTGTCAATTCAATAGCATGACGCGTCATTTAACCAAATTTAATCGAAAAATTGCTGTACTTAATTACATAGTAAATAAATTGGCTACCAAAAATAATGCCATGATCGGAGACAGTAGGTAATACATTAAGGAATGGCATTAAATCGAAGACTAGTATATTCGTAAAATTATTACATCTAGAAGAATTAAATGATAATCATTATGATGACACTACTTAGCTAATTAAGTAATATCAGGATAAAAATTTGATACTATACAGATATTCTAGCAATTTCCATACATATTTCAAGTAATCTAGATTAAAGCAAAAACAAACTCAGAAATAAAAAAAAGAATATAATAAAGAGATCTAAAATAAATCCCTTAAAGGCAGAAATAAATTCAAGCAAGCCAAGCAAACCTCAATAAGCCTAGCTTTTCTCATGCTTCCTCGCAGTCGGCTTGAAGGCTTACCTTACAGAATTGGAAACAAAATGACACAACGCGGGTCGGGACTATCACAGACATTTTTACATTAAAAAAAATCTGTTGACAGAAGTAGGCCTGAGCGAAATTTTCACCATAAGGCTATATGCTCGCCTTGATATTGTGTTGCCTCATTTCACAACCCGTTGGAAACTTTGACAACGCCTCAAGGAAGCCTCGAGATCTGAACGTGTTTCTTATTGCTTGATGTACTTAATTGACCATGATCATGACGTATAAATTTCCGAGAATTTTCAAATGATACAACAATTGCATACCCGAAATTTTTTTCTCGTTAAGAAATAAACCGGAAGATAACAATAAAAATCAGTCGTGAGATCAAATAAGAATTGCGGTTAAAATATTGTCAGATTTCAAGAAATCTTAACTTTAGCCAATACTACCTTTACAATCCCCTCAGATATACTTGAAGTGAGCTTAAATTGACAATTATAGAATATGAGCAATGACAGCATCATTAAAGAGTATACTGAAGTGGTATAGTATATACATTAACTCACACTATTCTACCCCGTCTACGTAAATATCCAATAAGTGGAAAAGCATAATTTCTGAAGATCAACTGATAAAAGTCAAAGAGTGTCCGCATATATGGGTGAATCCATTGAGGTCTTAATTAAGAGAAAACTGCTACTACTTTTCAGTTCAAATGTAATAAATACTGGTAATCTATAATACGCTGACTGTCCAATATCGCATGATAGGCGACCCGAAAAATGG
This sequence comes from Dioctria linearis, assembly GCA_963930735.1. Taxonomy (NCBI): domain Eukaryota; kingdom Metazoa; phylum Arthropoda; class Insecta; order Diptera; family Asilidae; genus Dioctria; species Dioctria linearis. Next base: position 169,933,125 of record OZ005744.1, on the reverse strand, counting down.
TCCCATTGGGAGTTACCGTTTTATCGGGCTGTAAAATGATAAAAACAATTTAAATTTAAAATCTAGACATAACTCATACTGCGAGCTAATTTACTTCGCTAACACTGACCGCTAGTATTAGAAATTATATATTTTTTCTATATTACCAAAGTTCAGGTCATGAGCAAATCCCTACTTTCGAGGAGATTTGCGATTCCGAATTAAAAACAGATATATCATCGACATCAAATCAAATCAGAAAAGCATATGGATTTGTACAGAAGATCAGATCAGGTTGAATTCAAACAGCACAAATGTTTCCAATTTATTTGTATAAAATGTTCCAAATACTTATTGGATTCCTTTAGAAAATATTCAATATTCATGTCCCCAAATCTAAGTGTAAGCCCTTGGAAAACCCAGTCTAAAGTTGTTTACTTCATGTAAAGCGATTATGAACATATGTAACTGAGCAATAAGTGAACTTGACTTGGGCCTATAGATGAATGCCAATACCAAAAACCGCCAGAAATACTTCCCAAGCCATGAAACAGAGATCCATATGCATGTATGCCCGTCCGAGTCCCTAAAATGTTTTGTATTGGCTCTTATAGAAAAGAGACTAGACATTGATTTTATATATGGTATAGAGCGTAAACTACTATCCATACATGAAAATAGGTTTCCAGTAATTTTAAGCTTGGCTCCTTACTTTCCCAAAGGCTACACTTACTATATACCTTTCTTAACAAAATAAATAAAAAAGTTTTCATTACAAATTACCTTAACCAGTTTACGATCAATAGCTCTTAACTGAACAGATGCAACTAGTATGTATGTGCGACCGTAGTCTGAATTTGCAGGCAGATTCATTCGAATTTGAGACCATGGCACATTTTCATATCCAATTATAGTTACTTAGCTGAGAGTTTTCGTTTGGTAGAAATTCGGTTAAGCAAAATTTGTTTAAGTAATTTTATTAAAAAAGGTATAAAAATTTGATTACGGTTGAGAAGATAAGAAAGCAAGCTTAAGATTTTCAGAACACAATTTTTCTGTATGAATAGAGTAGCTAAGGGCGCAGAAGCTATTCAGATAAAAATTTTGTGCGTTTTACATAAGAACACTACAAATATTTTAGAATGTTAGGATTAATTTAGGGCTCTCTTGTATTAATGAGAGTCTGTTTCAAGGTTAGGAATTATTTCTAGAGGGTTTTTCTAATACCCTACATTCATACATGCACTTCATCGAACAGGGAAGAAGCTTCTCAAGAATTGTAGTAATATGCATCCTACGATTAAGGCTGAAAATATATCTAGCACATTCCTTGAGCGTTCAAATGTTTAGCATATTCAGTACATAGGGAAAGTAATATAGATCAGATAATCTCAATTGAGTGATTTCTTCAATGAGGGGAAACGACTGCATAGAGCAAACAGAGTTGAAGTACATATAAACGTGGGCACATCAAGTTATCAGGATGATGAGTAAATCTAGATTGTTGATATGCTTTGTCGATTGCAAAATATTGCGACACATAAGAAATAGAAAAAATAAATGTGAAGAGACTGGGGCTCTCTATGGACGTATAGAGTAGACTTACTTATTTATTTCGCTTTCAAAATGACAAAATTCTCGACATATTTATTAAATAAAATGCTGATTAGTATGCAACGCTATAATAAAATTCACTGCCAATAAAAAAAAAACCTCAAGCTCACACTAGCCAAGATTAACCTACGCCATTCATTAATTTTAATCACAATTACAATTCTCAACATTACCTTCAAAGTTTTTGTACATATGTGGTACCAAATAACAATGTTAATTACATTACACGTACTGAAAGCTTAGCAGATAATGAGTCACCATTACATTACATTTTTTTTTTCATAAGCTATCGCGAATAATATTGATATATATAAAAAAAAATGTTTTAAGAGGAGCCTTCTAATCTTTTACCAAGTTATCACACAATGCTAAAATATAATGTAATGGATATTGTGACTTAGTGGAAAATATTTTTTTTAACACATTTACCAATAACTCTAGTCCAAAGTAATATCCTGGACCAAATTCAGGAACTAGCCCAATATAACGTATAATACAAAAATAGGAAAAAGTCTTTCGGAATGGTTCTCCAGACACAGAAACCATATCATTTGTTTTCAATTCTAAAATCTCTCGTATTCGACCACCATTTGAGGTGATGAGTTGAACTCTTTCCTCAGGATCATGAATAGCAATTAAATAAGGCCACAGGTTGTCTTCGACAATTTTCAAATTACCCATTGGACATTTGTATAGATTTTCTACAATAGGATTTTTGCCATTATAATCCAATAGTTGAATTAATGCTTCTTTGTTGTTGTTATTATTATTATTATTAGTGGTCGAATCAAGAATTCTAAGCAAAGCACCAGGAGTACTAAGTAATTTCTGTTCATCGATATCATCTTGGAGTTTTACATTGACAATGGTTTGTAAAATTAGTTCTGTTTGCTTAGTAAATATTGCAAAATATTTTTTCACTTTTGGATCCATTATTGATGACTTTTTTTTCTTCTTATAATTACTACACACAAGAAAATTATTAAAAGAAACGGAAAGGGAACAATCGATAAACAATAATTTCTCCAATTTATAGTATATAGTGGAATTTAAACATGCATCACTGGAGAATAATAAATAAGACGCCCTAAACCGACACCGTCTCCGACTTACTAAATTGAATTAAGTTTTCCACTGATAAGAAAGTATATAATTGCAAAAACACTGATTATACCAAACGCAAAATATTGAAAAATACACTAGATGCAATGACAATCACATGACAGTGACACTTGACATTGACAGTGAAACTTTTGAAAGAGAAAAATAGAATATTGGTAGAGTTCAGAATATTTATTGGTGTAAATATTATAATTATGATTCAAGTAATAATGATTTAATTAAAATTAATTTTGATAAAAATGTAAGGAATATGGAGTTATTTTAAATGCTGAGATGAGAGAAATAACATAAACTTAAATGATAGACACTTCAATAGTTCTTTGTTTTGACTGTACTTGCGATGACATCGAAATTTTTAAAGTCAAAGTCCGTCAATTAGATATTCATTCAGTTACCTACATAATTTCTATTTGTTTTATATAAAGAACAGCACTACAATAATTGCAAAAACTATAAAAAATTAATACTAACAGATTCCAAGCAAGTATAGAAAAATTACAGGGCAAAAATTCCAAACACTAACTCCATATATGAAACTGCATTTCCGCCGGAAGTAGGTAAAGATTTAAATGTTATTATTGTTGGGAATTTGGAAGATTTGATCTCTGAAGGAATTTTATTTTTAATTCGTTTGAAGTCTTCGAAAGTTATTGAGGAAGAGCGGACAGGTGGAGATTTCGAGCTTGGGATTGAATTATATACACAAATCCTATGATTTTACTTATTTATTATTTTTTTTTTTTTATTAATGATTTTATCTAATTATTTACATTTTAAAAGAACTAATTGAGCAATTGAAACAAAAGAAACATGAGTCAAGACTATACGTCCGACGCGCGCAAGTATTTACTCCAAACTCGAACTTCTTTTCCATCGTGCCTGTTTAGGTACCCGTAACCAGTAACGCCTTTCGCGCAGCATCAGCGTATTTTCACTTTTGCCCGCTTTTGTATGATTCAAACTTAATATGCCACTTATGTGATAATCTGTGCGCTATATTTTAGAAAAAATTCTGTTCAGCGATAAATGACAAATGGAGCAAAACAAATGAAAGTGCTTACATAAGCAAAGTAATTTATGGCACTCATTTGTGGTGGTTATGAGGTACCATCATAACAATACTTCAAATGTCTTTAGCTCTCCCAATTACTGAATATACACCAGCTCGAGATTTAATAGTTAATATTTCTATCCTTTTTAAATCTTTCCAATTATCCGTAACACAGAACGCAAAAGTTGTAAATTCCCTTCCATCTTCAGTGATTCAAGGTGTTTATCAACCTTGTCCTTTCCAGCAGAAACGCATTCTTGTCGATTTCATCAGCATCCAGATTGCTTGAATCGATGCTGATTCTAAGATTCAAAAGATTACTGATGGCAGAATCTCGAAACTACTTGCGAGTTCATGCAGCTGTTGGAATTTTGTTTTACTTCCTGGTTGATCCGATAAAATGAAGAAGAGTATTTCGCGACGTAGTTCATCTTTAAAAGCAAACCAAAGGAAGATAACAAACGACAATGGGTTGACCAGGATGGACATTTTATTACTCAAACATAAAGTAGTAAATTAAGATCTAGATTTTTCAGTTCTACCACAACCAAGCCAAGCCTTCATTACTCGTGTTACAAAGTTACAAGTTCATTACTACAAGCTCGAGTATCCAAAGTTCGATGCCCATATTTGTGAATCCACAAGCCTACTATGGCTATTTGAAATTGGAACCATTGGAGTCAGTTATGAAAATGAGCTATCTGGACTTATTATTATTATTATTAACAGCTATTCACAATGATTTGTGGGCAAATATTTTTATTTCACCAAAATATGCAATAATACTGTATTTTTTTTCCAAAAAAATTGGTGCCCCTTATTGTGGTGCCTCAGGCGGCCCGCACCAGCCACCCTATCCTGGCTTAAGGATGAACGAACGTTCAAGATATACTATCAAAAGGTAATGAGACTGCAGACTACTTGGCTAGGAAATGAGCAGAATCTCCATTTACCGGACTCGAACTTGCGTTGTAAAGCAACTCAAAAGCAATAATAAGCGACCTTAGAACCGTTTGACCAAATCTTGAAGTGATTGAGGGATTGAATCAATCTCATTGCTTCTTGTCGCCAACGATTAATGTCGATCTTAATCATGACGTTTTTGTCCCGACTATAGATGCATGTGGTGTGGCTATAGTACTCCCCTGCAGGTTACGCTCAGACATGCTAAGTTACTTAAGTCTGTTTTTATTTTTATCTCCAGGATCCATCTCGACACGACTTAAGCGGATATAGTAACTAATATATCTTCAAAAGTTAGACTTCCTTGTAATATATTGATTGATGAAAGTTCAATGGTTACTCCTTCACTGTATCGTCCAAGGTTACTGCTGCTGGTGACTGGTTTTCCGCACTTCTCCTAAAGTTTGACTCATCAGCTATATCGTTACAGAGTTCACACCTGCTAATAGACCTGGCGACGTTATATCATGAAAGTATGCCAGTAAAATCTCCATCTTCTACGCTAACGTGACATCTATCCTCAGGTTTCCTCGTCTGGTGCAAGTAGTCATGAGCTATTTCCAGTAGAAGTGCTAATTTTCGAAGTGGATATCTTCTATTAAATATATTTCTCGCAAAAATACCGGCTTTCAACTCTCCTTTCCTCAATAAGTGTCACAAATCGAAGAAATGAAATAAGTTGTCTCACTTAGGTAGCCAGTTTTAGAACTTTCATGAAATGGATATAATCATAAATGGCACAAAAACTAGATATCGTATGGTATACCAAAGCAGAGTATACAGATTGTGAAATAGGTAGTACATTTCTACCATAGACAACAACTAGTTTTAGAGCATGCCGAGAGCAAATATTTTTTAACAGCAGTTTTGAATACATATTTACAAGAAAATATAAATCATTCCACGTAGCCATTGTCTCAAATGTTGTTGTCCATTCCGAAATGGATCACCCAGCTATATAAATTTTGTACACTCTTCTCTGGTACTGCATGCGACATCTAGTTCTTGTGCAATCTATAATATAGCTCAGTTGGCCAAGTCAGTGCAGCCGAACAACCAATCAAATTCGGAAGTAGAACCTTATATACGCCTTCTGATTTCATATGCGGTAATTTGATTGTAATATTATATTTCTTTAGAACTGTAAAAATGCCCCTCTGTGGAATAAAAGTACTGGAATTTTCTGGCTTAGCACCTGGACCATTCTGTGGTAAGATTCTTGCAGATTTTGGAGCATCTGTAACTCGAATAGATCGAGTAAGTTCAAAAATGGCATTATTTCAATAAATAATCAACTTTTTAATTTTCTCATTTAATAGACGTACAACAATCAACTAGAATGCCTTAAACATGGGAAGAGAACGTTAGCGTTGAATATAAAGAATGAAAAATCACAAGAATTGATTAAACATCTTTGCAACAAATATGACGTTTTGATTGAACCCTTTCGACCTGGAGTGATGGAGAAATGTAATTTAGGACCACAACAATTAATGAAAGAGAACTCGAAATTAATATATGCGCGTTTAACTGGTATGCGCGATACAAATTAGATAAATGTGCACAATTTTGTATATTAATATTAACATTATTCTAAACAGGATTCGGTCAAAATGGACCTTTATCTCCACGTGCTGGTCATGATATCAACTACATAGCTGTATCAGGAGTACTATCAATGTTAGGTCGAAAAAATGAAAATCCCACAGCACCAATTAATTTATTAGCAGATTTTGCTGGTGGTGGTCTATTGTGTGCGTTTGGAATATGCTTGGCATTATTAGAACGACAAAGATCTGGAAAGGGACAAATTGTTGATAATTCGATGGTAGAAGGAGCTGCATATGTTGCAAGCTGGTTAACAATGTCTCAACATCTTCCAGTATGGGGAAAACCTAGAGGAGAGAATTTTTTAGATACTGGAGCCTTTTTTTATGATACTTATATGACTAAAGATGGAAAATATATGTCAGTAGGAGCATTAGAGCAACAATTTTATGAAAAATTTATACACGGCTTAGGTTTGGATGATCTATCACAATTTCTAGATCCTGCCATCGGTAAAAAGAGAGTTAGTGAAGCATTTTTGAAAAAAACTCAAGCAGAATGGATGGATATATTTGATAAAGTTGATGCATGTGTTTTTCCTGTATTAGATTGGAGAGATGCTCCGAATTATTGGCATAATAAAAGCCGAGAATCATTTCAGAATGTAAATGGTCAAATAGTTCCTAAACCAGCTCCTAAATTAAATCGCACACCTGGAAAAGTCAATTCGGATATACGAGATGATTTTATGTCTGCTATGGAAATCCTTAAAGAGGTGGGATATAGTGAAGAAAATATTAAGAAAATGCATTTGGATGGGACAATAATTCTTCCGAATCAAGGAAAATTATAGAAAACAGATTTATATAAGTAAGGGTAAAGAAATATTTGTGTACATATTAGGAATGGAATTTAATGTTAATAAATTGTCGACATTTTTAAGGATTTAAATTACATTTTTATTAGCATCAAATGACGTGTTCGTCGTTAACGCAATACTTTTACAAGTAGTTTCAGTGATTGATGTTAATTGCTTAAGTACTTTGAATTTTATATAGTCTCAATAAATAAATGAACTGAACTAATTGCTGGTATCGATGCTGTACTTGTTAAAATCGCTGAATATGTGGAACTAAGCTTGAACCCCATAAGGATCCACTAATAATTGAAATATTTTGTCGACAATAGAAAACAACATAAACATTGTGCGACAGATGGAATGAACTACCACTTCTAAGTTAGGAGTTAAGTGGGTGCTAAATATTTGTCATAATTTTTTTTTTAAATATGCTGTACCTACAAAATTTTGTAGACTACATATATAGTTGTGGACTTATAAGACTTGAGCAGAAAAGCTCGGCATTTTTCAATTGTAAAGAGAAAGAATTGTGAATTCATAGGATGTAATTCCAAATAGTATGATAACTGTTGCTGTAAAACCTGATTTACTCCTAAAACTTGTGAATTTGTTGTGCATGAGCAGAGATATCGACCGAGAAGTTCTGTTAAAATCCCAGCCAGCTTTTTAATTCTACAAATTTGGACATAGAGCAATATTTGCAATGAAAGAAAGAAAGGGTAAGAATTGGTGTTGAGTTAGAAGCTTATTTGGAACAAGCCCTTGACAGAAAAACGTCGCAACTGTAGATGAAAATGAGCAATTTCTAAGCAAACTATCATAAATCTGAGCTATAAAGAGCGAAAGGCTTTAAAGCCTATAAATTCTACAGAACAAAGTAGACCTTACAACAGATGCTGCTAGTCTGTTATCCAAGATGTTGGCACTGGTGATAACATTACCAAGCATCTCATCTTCCAGAGAATTTCTAATAGAATATCGATACACAGCGTAGGATTGTGGTTTAGATGAATTATTCAAATATATAATCCAGATTAAAATGGAAGATACTGTTATGGTCGTAGCATATTGCATATAGCAAAATGCTACACGTGCTGAAGCGTGTAGGCCGGCTGTGTCAAACAGAAAAAAAATGAACGCACCCGAACGAGAGAAAAGCATTTCCTCACGCTCAGGTGCCATGTTGACATGACTGACAAGGCAGAAGAAGACCATCGTCACTGTAGTGTCAGATCTTCTCGAGAGGACGTCGAAAAATTAGCAACGTATCTTTTCTCTAAACATCGAGCATAAAATACATCCTTGAAGTTATTTGACACGACCCCGCCCGAAATTCAAAAAGTAAGGCATCTGAATTCCGGCCGCAGCAAAGTCGCCGCTATACGCGTGAAAAGCAATATTTGCAAGAAAACTAAGAATTCAGTGAAAGAGACTCCTTGCGAACTACCGGGAATTTGATCCCGAATCTATAACCTTGGACGGCTTCAAAGAAGTATTTATTCACTGTTGATAAAGTGTTCCAGGAGGCCATCACCTCACAAAATGGCATCAGTGACAGTAATTGAAATGAATTTATTTGCAAACGTATCTAGACTGGAACTTGACCTTGTTTGCATTGAGTACCGAGTATTGATCTTATTTGCGAACTTATGTGCACGGGATATTGACTCTATTTGTGAACCTAATTGCACTAGACATTGAATTTGTTTACGTCATCATTTAAACTGTATGTTGAAATTACTTGCGGAATTGCTCCAGCTGGATATCGAACGTACTTGCTCATTATCTTTATTTGCGGAATTGGTTGAACTAGTGGGAATTAACCACAACCCACAACATAACATTAGTCGCAGCCTCCCGGATCTAGAATTAACGATATTTATTAAATTTTAAAAAACCATTTAAGCTAGCATCCAGTAACATGGTGGAACCTCTCGGGGCGCCTCAGCGAGGGAACATCATCAACAAAAATATATTTAAGTTGCTGTCACTCAGTACTATTTAATTATTTTATATTATTATACGGTTTGTTTAAATATATTTGAACTTTTGCTTATATATCTTTCATGAAGAATTATTAAAGTAATATCTTATTTTTTTGCCATAACATTCAAACGATATATAAGAGTTAAGTACGCTATCACCTAGCTTAAATAATTTAATCTGAATTTTTCTACTATTTTAATTGGACGATCGAAATTAAAACTGTAATAATGCATATTCGACTTAGCTCTTTCATATTGTCTGAATATCTGAATATATTCGAACTTTTTTGCATATACTATATCTTTCCTGTAGAATTATTAGAGTAGTATATTACTTTTAGTCATAATATCGAAATCATACATAAAAGTTAAGTATACTATCACATAGCTTAAAGAACTGAATTTAAAATTTTTCTATTATTTTTAATTGAATGATTGAATTTGAAACTGCGGTAATGCTTATATAGCCTAGCTCTTTCCTAATTTTTTTGTCAGTATTAATTCATATATTTACCTCATGTAGACTTCTGTTGACGGTCACATTGTTGAGTGACCTTTACCTTAACATTACTAATAGTAGGGTCATTAGATAGACCCGAGGTGCCAGCCCGAATCTGAAATAAATTATAACGTCGATATGAATCGCTGAGAGTTTTTATTTCTCCTCCCACATCCTGGAGCCCTCTCGCTTAGGATGTAGGTCGCCTAAGTTCGCCTAGTCTCTCTCTCTTTACAGGTCTATAAGGGACTTGGGAAAATAGTGCCACCCAAAGTCAAACGGGAGGATGGGGCTGGCAAAGGAAGGTAGAACCCCTACGCCTTCCACCTAGATCCAGGTAAGTGACGTAAGGGTCCCTTCAGGACCGAGTGTGTGCTAGCTGTTCTTTTGTTGAAGGCACGATATCTCGTTTTTTATATGGTTGGTAACAGCGGCAGCTTGTTTTGTGGAACCCCCCCCCCCCCACACTCTCCGCCAATAGTCGAGGTGGACTAGCGTGCCGCCCTGTATACAATGCTGTTATCGGGTGATCTGTCAGCTCATGCTGGCAGTCTGGATTTAACGTCCGAAGTACATCACTCTCAACATAATTCCAGAACAATACAAGGAACTAATACAGTTAAGATTGGAGAAAAAGGACAATCTAAAAATCATAAATGCAAGCAACCAAGTTTACAAGACTATGATATACGCATAATGCGGCATATCGTTAATGAAAAAACTGAAAATTAGAAGACCAAGCATCGACTCTTGTGGATCATGTTTGGTAATATGGTTAAAATTTGACTTCTGGTCTCAATATCTTAATATATTGTTATATCATGTTGTACACCGATTCTAAGAACGTATGATGTGTAAGCTTCATACAAGGAATGCTGAGATTGAATCAATTGAATTCTTTACTGAAATAATGATAGAAGAGACTTTTTTGTCTATATGGATTGTCATAATCAATCATTGTTGACGTGATAACACAGACAACTAATAACAGATAAGTAAGGCCTATAGTTAAATGTGATACCACCCAGATAGGCTTATGTCTATACAATGGATATGGGTGTCTCGATCCAATATAAAATAAAACCAACGATGCCTCGACCTGATGTAGGGCAGCCCTCAATTTTTTCTTAGAAATTTATTGGAAATATTTTCTTTAGAATTTTTATGCATTATTGGAGACCGACAACGGGTGCTTTGCTTGGGTCGCTAACAATTTTTATGGGCGTAGACGCGTAGATAAGCAATAAGCATAATTTTTTTTTAGAAATTCGCAGAAAATGCGTCGGTAAAATTTTTGTTCATTCTTAGTGGACGACAGGAGTTATGTAAAAATTGTTAGCGGTCCAAGCATCCGTTGTCAGCATAAAAAGACAAAAATTTCAGCACATTATTATTATTATTATTACTTCTTTATTAGTCAAATATAAGACTTACAATAACAGCTCAGCTCAGAATAAATTCTTGATATATAATAAATATTACATATTAAATTTGGCTAATTTCAATTCATACAATTCATTAAACATTACTTTTTACATACTCACACAATTTTCTCTTAAATATGTCAATTCTTCTTTCATTTCTTAATTCGCTGGGTAAACCATTAAAAAATTGCAAACCCTTATACATAATCGAATTTTGCGTGCTCGTTCGAATTCACCTCTGTGACTCAGCAACATAACGTAAATTTTCCTTAAGTATACCGATGATATACCGAGATGCATTTTAAATATAAAAATCATCGCGTCGTATGTAAGTCTTTGTTGAAGATTTATCCACTTAAAGAGTGTTGAGCATACTCAAGACTGGCATAGCTCTTTTTTGAAATATTTGGAGCCTTACCTTAATTTCACTTGAACACGCATACAGCAGTGTTGAACAATATGAATAATGTGATAAAATCAATGCATTGTACAGCAATATTGCAGTTTTTACAGTTAAGTACTGTCTTGTCCTTTTCAGAAAAGCTATCGTTTTAGACAGTTTTTTACAGATGTTATTTGCATGGTCCTTAAATCTTAGCTTATGGTCTAACAACACTCCAAGATATTTAAAATTTTTAACACATTCCAGTTCTGTTCCATCAACCATCAATACTATATCATCACTTATATTAAACTTCATAAACTTAGATTTCTAAGAAAAACTTGAGAGCTTCCCTGCAACAGGTCGCTGCATTGTTGATTTTATATTGAAACAATACAATTTTTTATTCCGTATCACGGACAGAAAGTTCTAAAGGCAAACGAGACTAGAGGGTTTTTTGTATCCTTCTTCTTGAATACTGCAGAGCCTTACTTTCGCCCTTAGGGGGCTGGATATCTGTTATTAATTGTCTGTGGTGATACTATGAGAATTTCGAAGTTTTCGTTGATACGAACACTGCTCCCTGTTTTTTGTTAAAGAAATCATTAATTTATTTTTTAAATAAAACTTTCCAAACCTTGAAATGTATCGATCGAAATTTGAAACTATGGTTACGAGAACGTTTTTATTGATTAGGCGAACTGAGTGAACTTTACCCTATTTCCAAGCAGTTTGACAAGAAGAGGAAGATATGAAAAAATGTTACGCCATAGCTACAAGATTATTTTTAGGGATTGAGTGAATCCTAACCTGTCTCCAAGCAGTTAGGCAGGATGATGGTAATTAGTTCTTGCATCTCTTTTGGAGCATAATGCCTTAGCACTCGGTGTTACTTAGTTTCATATCGTCCCAAATGCGGTTTGCTTGCTGATATGTAGTACCATCGTCTTCGACTAAACGAACTATCCGGCTCTGACACGTGTTAGCGAATCAAGTGATTGCTGGAAGCACTACCTGTCTGGTTATTATCAACCTACTCGAAAAAGTACCTCCATCAGGCTTAACACATTTGACAATATTCATTTCATCTTCGACAATTATAATGCTTCCAGGCTTTGCTGACATTAGTAGAAATAAGAGGAAATGTTTCCTAGAAATCTATGGTTTAAATAGTAACTACAAATTCATATGTATTCCGACAATATCTTCTATTTTTATTTGACATTTCTCTATTATTCTATAATAATTTATTTATCTAATTAAATTCACTCAATTAAATTTACAAGTTTGTAATTGAGACACAAGTTTATCACAACGAGATGAAAAAATAATATCTTTCCTCACAGTCTGATCCCGTTTCATGGCCTTAGTAATTTCATTAATTGCCCACAAATCATTTAAAATATGAAAATTATTCATTTGATAAATATCAAATAAATTTCCCGCCACTTCTTTTTCTAACCATAATTTTCGTTTCTGTGCAATATGATCAAGAATATCGAAAAATTCGTTATAATTCATGCCAAAAGTTGCTCTCAACATCGTCTGGCAATGTTCTTCGAAATTTTCCATATCTCGACAATCTTCAATTTCAAAAATTACCTTTTGCATATTGTCCGAAAGGCTTCTCCAAATACACTCAATATTGCAACCATTAAACCAATTGTGATTTATCGATATTGTATCGGTTAAATTCCATACTTGATGATACCATCCGGATGGAACAAATATCGATTCATTTTCCTTTTGAATTATTGTGACAAATTTTACATCCTTTTCTAGGAGAATATGTTCATTTATAGTGAATGGATCATTTCCCTGGGCATCCCTTAATTTCAATTCATCTGGAGGAAATATAAATATCCATTTTTTTAAACCGAAAATATTTGTGGACCAACTGTAGGAAGAAAATACGTCTGCATGAAAAGGTGTCCTAGAATAGAATAGGAAAATGTTAGCAGAAGCACTTTTATATGTAAATATGTAGATTCCTACCAAGATCCTTGTGGACCCATATATACAAATCTATAGTCGTCTTTGCCAGTATCTATAAGATACTCGTTCAACCAATCTGAAGCAAAATACTCAGGTACTCGATAGAAATCATAATCTGGCATATTTGCTTTTAAATGCCAATCCTTTAGGTACAGAGTATTTTCGTTTACGTCTTTTGCCCGCTGCTCCCAATAGTCTAGGTAATCATAGAAACTCATTTCACTTTTTTCATGACTATTGTAATATTCCTTTGAGCAATTAGCCACTGGCACTTTTAAATTTTTTATTTGAACTTTTAAATTTGTGAAATTTATTCCGGATGTCGTTGATATCCATTGTTCGCGACATAACCATTTCTCCGAAGTAGATGTTATTATTATGGGAATATTTTCATTCATATATTTCCAGAAGAAATCATTATATGATAATTCGTGGGCGTCAATACGAGTTATTTCTTTTGAAATTTGTAAATTTTCTTTTAAATTAATTTCATGACAGTTCGAGTAAAGATTCAAAAGCTCCATTTGACAATTCTCATTACATATTAGACCTTTTTCGGAACAGCTGTTGTAGACGATCGTTAGACTTTTTCAAGCATATGTTTTTTTTTTATATTCTTTTAACTATTTAAGTACCTTTTCTATCATACTAAATTATATTTATTGGAGACTGCGTTAAACTTTATCAACTCCTTGCTAGGCTGCATGACCGGAAAGAATGACGGTTCAGTTCAGGTGAAAAAACTTCACCATTAGGTTTCTCGAACCGATTTACAGTTAGGAAAGCAGAAAAGTAAACGTTTTAACTTAAACAAAACGAGAAAAGCTCAAAATAAATTCCCTAAATACAAATTTCAACAATGTTCCTCTATTTACCACTAGAGAAAACCATTCATTTGTATGAAAGTTCCATAGAAATTAGACTAAACTATTTCTGTTTATAAATTTGGCAGCACCATCGCAAAGTAGTAGTAGAGTAGATAACAACTGTTGTGACTTGTGATTTGTGAAGTGTAGAAAAGTCAAAACAATCTACAAGTAATCCAAAAGGCTCAGGAAATAAAAATTGATTAAAATTTTTAAATAGTACCTTAAAATGCCGGGATTTCTACCAGATTCTGATAGTGAAGATGAATTACCACCTGCTTGGGAAGAAAGAGCAACTGATGATGGTCATGTTTTTTATGTGAAGTAATATTTAAATTAAGAATTTCATGTTTATGCAATGCATTAAAAATCTGATTCACCTGTACACCTAACAATTTAGCCATCAAAGTAAGTCAACACAATGGACTCACCCACGTACTGGTAAGTCAAAGAAAGTTTCTGGAAAATTACCTTTAGATTGGGAGAAAAAAGTTGAAGATGGCACCAACAAAACGTTATTTCTGAATAAAGTAACAAATCAAATCACCTACATTGATCCCAGATTAGCTTTTGCTGTTGAAGATACTCCACAAAATATATCCGAAGTAAGACAACGTTTTGATTCAAGCTCTACAGCACTTCAAGTTTTGCATGGAAAAGATTTGTCTGGAAAGGTGGCGGTAATAACTGGTGCTAATGTTGGAATCGGTTTTGAAACGGCTCGTTCATTGGCATTGCATGGTTGTCAAGTTATATTTGCATGCAGGTAAAATTACATAAAAATTCCAAGGAATATTTACCACCTATACATAATGTAAAATTTAATATAATGTAGAAATCAAGAATCAGCTGAGGATGCAATTAATGAAATTAATAAGGAAAAAAGTAGTTCTGGTCGAAAATGTAGTTTTATGCGACTCGATCTTACTTCCCTAAGATCTGTACAGAATTTCTCAAAAGAAATTAAAATCACTTTAAAGTAAACCATGTCAACTTTTATAAAGAGAATTCTATCACAAACATACATGTACTTATGTTTCAGACACATCGATATGCTAATTTTAAATGCTGGCGTATTTGGGCTACCATACACAACAACCGAAGATGGTTTTGAAACTATATTTCAAGTTTCTCACTTATCACATTTCTACTTAACTATGCAAATTGAATCACTTTTAGATCATTCATCTCGAGTTATTGTTGTCTCATCTGAATCACACAGGTAAGCGTGTGTTTTTTGTTTTCGTTTTGAGTGCGTACACACTAATCCAACCCAACCCACCCAATAACGCTTTTTATGTCCATATCATGATCGACCTTTGATCAAGCTCTTAGAATATGTGATTAAGATAAACTGTATATGGGGCACACAGCAATGAATAGTAGTTGTACGCGAAATTTACTTGTCTTTTTTTTTTATTAGCTTAAACGAAAATATGCGTCGTAATTACTTGATAAAGAAAACTCTTTCAATTGGTTGGAAAAAAAATCGACATGAATTGAGTCTATACATCGGTGATGGGGTTTGTGACCCTCAACACAGCATGAACTTTGATCATGGTTCTGTTCAAATTTATTATTTCTATTAAGTGAACATGATTTTTATTGGGAAGGCAGACCGTTTTATTTATTTTTTTCTTTATACGCACTTATCACAAAAAGTTTCTATATATGGCCATGAAGACATGCTTGTGTAATTTGTATTGATAATATGAATAATTTACGAGATGTTTTTCTTTTTATAGATTTGCAGATCTACCATGCGAACAACTAACGGGTCAAATTTTGTCACCACAGCAGCAGAAATATAGAAGTATGATGGCTTACAATAATGCAAAATTGTGTAATGTTTTGTTCGCTAGAGAATTGGGAAAGGTAAGTTTTATTATGTGTTCGTACCAAACCTTTTACCGATACAAGATTTCTGTCTGTCGTCTATATGTGGTTAGGTAAGAGCTTAAAAGTATCGATGATGTCTGAGTGTGTACATAAACACAAAAAGAAAAAAAAAAGCTTTATGAATTTAAATTTTTGTTTCCTTATCACGTTTTGTTCACGTGTGACAAAAAGTAATGAATGCTCGCTCGGTTTAAATTTTTTTTTCAGCTCTTGATTGCTGCAGAGCAGTTATCTAGACAGATATGCCGGCTTACTATAAATAAATTTGATAATAAGGTCCCATCTACGCAGTTCTTAGCTTAAGTGAAACAGCAAACGTACATATGAAAGTTGACGTGCGCGTGTATAAAATTTAGTAATTTGTTTTGATTTTTGCAATAAATATTTTATTATATTAGAAAAACAAAGTCCACTGCTTACAGGTTATTTAAAAATTTAATATAATTTATATTCTTATGACATCAGGATGAATAAATTTGAATTTACTAATTCTTGGGTAGTAAATATGGGCAGCTATTTACAGTCGAAATTAAAGCCGACTTTAACTAAACTGAAGTTTAAAGTAATTTAAATGTCATTGTTGCAAACGGCAGTTTAGCTAAAGCCGGCTCTAATTATGACTTTGAATAGCGCCCGATGTCTTTAAATGTTTAGATGCAGCAGAGCTAGAAATAAATTTATCATTGAATATTCTAAACAGAAGCGCAAAACAAAACTATTAAAGACTTGATGCCTGTTGATCTTGGAGAGGCGCAGTATTAGTGTTTAGTCTGACATTCGATTTCGAGATCACACTGCTTGCCTAAATAATAAAAGTATACGTCTATCTACCTCGATCGGTTTCACTTTTGAGCAATGTTTCGTTTTTTACCCCTCGAAGGTGGAGTCGCAAACAAAAAATGCATTAGCATATTTCACTATTATTAGTAAAAAATTAGCAATAAATGAAGTGAATGAACCAAAAGAATTCTTGGAATTTAGGTCTTATTATTTTATTTTAGACTGAGAGAATCGATTCGTTTAACAAGTGTAATTTAGTTTTCTTTTTTTTTAGATCGTTTTTCGCTTATTTTAGTTGCCCAATACGTCTTTTCTCGGAATTTTGAATGACGATGATAAGCTAATGCAGAATTTGGGCCTATTATTGGTTTTTTACATTTTTTCTGCAAGTATATATGCTTTGTTGTTTTCATTTACTTTAATGTATTCAGCAACCAAACCGACTTTGAATTTCTCTGTTATAAAAACTGTATTTAAGATATAGTAAATTTCTGCGTGAAATAGAGAAAAAAATTCATGTGGGTTTAGTTTGCAGAAAGCAATCAGTGTACAACGTTTGATATCGTTTCAGGTTATACTAAAATGGGAAGAAGAAGAAGAAAGAAATTGTTTATCAAGAGTAGTTTATGGTCAAATTTATGACAATCAATTCTGAATCTTTTATACGGATTTTGTGGGCGGAGACTGGAAACTATATATCTGAGTTGTAGTAATTTAAATGAGTCTGAAGTTTTACAACACCCTTCAGACAGCGCAGATTTGCCTTTAACAAATTTTGGGCTATTTCCAACTCTTAAAAAGTATTTGAACAATTCTACAGTGCTGGCAGGTTTGAAAAGTTGTTCAGCATTTAAATTGTTGTATCGAACGAGAAAGGAAGTACTATGAAGAACATAAATTAACATTACTTTATCAAGGCCCCTAGTAAATTTAAAAAGACAAAAATAACTTAGAGAAAAGCATAGCCGCTAAGTCATAATGGTTAGCTATACTATTTTCATCAGATATCTACGACTATTCTTATTAAAAAATCTGGATGCTGCTGACAAACTACGTGCATGTATAACAAATTGATTTACTATTCAGACATTTATTAGATTTATTTCAAACAATATTTTTTCTATTGATTACATATTGCATCCAGACCAGGTGCAGACCACCTTTATTACGTATGTATTTATGTATATTCTAAGTAGCAAGTGTTGATAATATAACATTTGTGTCCATCTCCATAAATATAAAAATATAGGTATAATAACTAATTCAAAACAACTGTTCTAAAGTGTTACGTAATTTTATAGCCTGCGCACTGGGCAAATCTATTAAACTGGAAATTACGCCTACTATTTACTACTGAATGACAACAAATAAGGGAAGTTATTGTGATTCATAATGAAAACAATATAAATTAGCTGAGAATGCATGTAATAATTATTCATTTTTATAATATTTAATTACCAGAACATTATTGCTCAGAATCAGAGAAAAGTGTGCAATAAGCGCAGATAAAAGTTTTCTATTTCAATTTCTTGGAAATGAAATGTGAAATGCGCCTTCGAATATTAAGTAAATTCTTATCAATAAATAGCGCGTTATTGAACTCATTAATGAAATTTAAATGTCTATATAATTCCTTTAATATTGTTTAGTTTGATCTAATAATAGTTTTTGTTGTATTGATTGACCTTGATAAACTATGAACATAAATTAAATATATGTAAGTAATCTACATAATCTGCGTTCAAAAGTCAGCAGCTTGTCATGTGTCAGTCCAGCTTGTGCAGCGCATTATCTGCTGTGTTCATTTGACTTAAGATTTTACGTTTTGTTTATATATATATTTATTTGTTTGCAAATTTTATTTTATTCTTATCTTGACGATTTCATTTCGTCAGACAAGAGAGTTATTAAAAATTGTTGGACTATTTTGAAATTATCTGTGTACATCTTTAGTCTTTACTGTAGAAGTGAGAAAAATTCAAAAGTGTTTTGAAATTTCTTTGGCGAATTTATTGTAAAATTGGAAATTCTTGTTGTTTTTTTAAGTATAATTTTGAAATTTTGAAGATAATAATTATGTTAGTTTTGAAGCGCTTGTTTATAGTCAGTATCTAAGATCCAAAGCCGTTTTATCTCTTTAAAACAAGGAGATCAGCAATTAACCACTCCCATTTCTTTTGATGGAGAATTAATTTCGAATTTATCGTCACTAAGCATTCTTGCCATTAATATTTCCAGTAAATTAAGCTGGACAGACCACATCTTTTCTATTGCCAAAGAAGCATCGAAATGTCTTAGATTTATGAAAATTTGTGCTCCTCACAAGTTTTATATCACACCTAGAATGGTACACAATTCTCACATCTGGATCGGGGCTGGTCGTACAACCTTAGCTTCATTGGATATTGTTAAAAAAAATCTTCAAGCTCATTGGCGATTTGGCAATAATTTGTCATATCGACTCAATCGAGCATCGCCGCAATGTTGGATGCCTTTCGCTCCGTTATCGCTACATGCATGGTCAATGTTCCGACAAATATCTAGTCTCATTCCTAATAAATTAATTCCTTTACGCAATACTCGCACTGCAAGCCTCACACATCCTTTCACCCTTCAAAATACTTGTGGCCGTACAGTAAAATTCCCACAGTTGTGGAACAATCTACCATCTTCTGCTTTTCCTCGGGCTTACAATCTGCGAAGGTTCAAGAGTGACATACATCAGCACTTCCGCAACTCTCCGCATGTTCTCTAATCCTTTCCGTATGTCCTTCCTGCCATGCTGTGCTTTGCATGATAGGGCTCTCCTAAGCTTGCCTTAATAATTTAAAAAAAAGGAGGTTCTTAGAGCTGAGTAGAAAAGAATGATATCTGATGCATTTGTTTACAAGGTCAGTGTCCCATTGCCTGAACCAACAAATTAAAAAAATAAATAAAAAATGAAACGAAATTTTTATATTACAACCCTAGGAGAAAGTAGCCCAATTTTGTAGATATATTTACGAGTTCAGATCATTGAACCAAGTCAGACGTGGTTATCGCAAGCTGCGTTACATTCTAATTATGAAGTATACTACATATTGGCAAGGTGTGTTAGCATATCAATTTGATAAACTTTTCATGTACATATATGTACATATATTACTATGTTTCATTGTGTGTGTATTCCCATATCATATTATTTGTATTTTATCTTATTGGACTACCTGAAAGAAAACTAAGTCCCCTGATACACGAGGAGACACACTTGAGATTATGTACACATACAACAGCGACTTTGTATCTATACAGGGCGTTCCGTATGTGCGCTTAGATAAACAAAAAATTGTATGGGTGGGGGGGGGGGGAATTCTAACGGTTTCCGGATAATGCTACTTAAAGATATTACGGTATGTTTTTATAAATCACCCTTAATATTTGTTAGATATATATTCGTTGGACCCTTCCAAATTTTATATATTTCTTCCCTCCTCTATTCCGGTTTGAGGTTATGGCTCAACAAATTTAAAATTTCGGATTTTTTTATTTAACTACTATTTTTATCACAAACCATGTTATCAGCACCAATTTTTCATAGTGGATTTAAGAAGCCCAAAAACTCGCTTTAAAATAACCTATCCCACTCTATACCCGAAATGTTACCCTTTCTAGCTACAAAATTCAATAAATGACAGAAAGTCTAAGCATGGCCTATCCACCATAGCCTTCGGGTGCCAGATCACATACGGGACACCCTGTATAGTGGTGTCTCAACACATGATACAGGTAGTTGATGTACGTTCTAAAAGAGTGCTAAGAAAACAGTTGAGTACGCAGGCTTGAAAGATTAAGTAGAGAACGGGTCCAAATGTAGTTGAAGTGATAGTTAAACATAAAAACATCTTATTTGTGGTATTTTTTGTGATACGAGTTATAAAAGCTATTAATTTTGTTTAAATAAATAAAATAAATTCACAATATTCACAAATATTAGTCCAGTCAGTAGGGGTTTTGCCTTACTTAAATGGTGAGGTAGTTGTGATTTTTATATATGTATGTTACTTATTTCCGGGCCCCGATGAAAAATTCCAAGTTTTTCATTCTTGGAGGGGAGGGGGTCTGCCAGGTCAGCCAAAAAATTGTTTTTTTCAAAATAACTCTTCAACGGTTGATCCAACGACAAAAATGACTGATACAAGTTTGAATAGAACTAAATTTCCTACATTTTTTGTATAAACACTTTTTTGTAAGTCTGATGTGATACGAGTAACAGCGGCGAAAACGTGAACATTCTTTCAAAAAAATTTATACGTATAGTACCACTTATATGTACAGTGTCGTCCATGGTGGTCCATAGGACAGGAGATGATAGTAGTCACTTAGTCAAACAAAAAAATGTATGGCAAGGAGGGGGGGGCGTAGGATCAACTGTTGAGGAATTATTTTGAAAAACAAAAATTTTTTTGTACCTTTAAACCGCGCAGAACCCCTCCAAGGATGAAAACTTGGATTTTTCATCGTGGCCCAGAACCCATGAACAACGATGTAACATCGTTGTTCATGGGCGGAACTAAGTAACATATATAAAATTCACAACTACCCCACCTTTTGTAGGGCAAAGGCCTTATTTAGTCCCTATTGACTGGACTCTATAGAACCTAAAAAAATTTGCGAGTAAACAGCAAACAAAATAAATCCCAGCTGTTAGCTGCCAACTCGATTACACAATCCGCGTCACTCCAGTCAACTCATATTCAACTTGGTATCTACTTATCTGCAAAGTCTCAAGTATGTCTCCATATTTCAATTCTACAGATGCATCTCAGTTAAGGATACATTTTTTAATATGTGCATGAATATGATTTTGCGTCTATATGTGTGTGTAAGATGCAGAGCAATGGATCTAAATTAACATCCTGCAATTGTGTTGGTATACTGCACATGTGGCAGTGTACAAAAATTTAACACAACTTTTTGCACCATCCCCGCTCTCCTCTCCCAAATATCTCATCCAAGAAATGTGAAGCATGCTAATAGCGTCTGGGTTCTATTGTTTTCTAAAAAAACCAAATTAATCTGTATTTTAAATACGGCAATCCTAAAAAGAGGTGTAGCTCAATTTTGCAGATTTTTGAGGTTGCAAAAATTCACTACTCCCAAAACTTTGGTCCCTAGATCAATGTCTTCTCATGATTTTGTGTATACTGATTCCAAAATTGTCAGAGGCAGACAGACAGACATATGCAAATACAAATATCTCGTGATTTTATGTATTCAGAATTTTTTGTTGTTTTTTGTACTTCGTATTGATAACATTATTTCTCTCGTGTAATCAATTTTATTGATGACATTAAACTTTTCTATTAAAATTAAATCTCCTAATGATATAGCAGACGCAAACCTCGGGCTTTTCTTGGAATTTTTTTTCCGAAATAAATTTTAGGGCCTTTTCCGTAAAATTGGAGAAAATTCAGAGAATTTTGTAAAACAGAATTTTGAAAATGTGTGGAAAATTTTTAATATAAAAGTGAGTTAAAAATAGAGTTGATAACAAACCTCAATAGCAAACCGATTTCTGCTAAGAGGTAAAGAACTAAAGATTTACTAATAATGCCTTTCAATAGATCTTTCAGGCCATAGCGAATGCGAGGCTAACGCCTGCACACCCTTCCGTAAATCTAATCTACTAATAATGCCTTAAAGGCTATTATGTAAGAAAGACGTATTGCTTGCAATCAAAATATGATTGCATAAGGCATTTTCGCCCCTCTCTCTTTAAAACAATTTTTTTTACATCCGGTGGGAGTTAATGTTATTTTTGCCAAATTTAGATGCCGTTGAATATGTTTGTAAATATTGGTCTTTAATAAAAGTCTCCCAAAAATTTATAGCTAGGTACTTTAGGCCGAAAAGGGAATTATAGGTATCATTTATCTTATCGATCTTATCGGTTTATAACACACAAAATTCACGCAAACTATAAATAATTGAAGACAAGCCTTTAAGTTTTTTCGTACATATTCGACGAGTCGATGTTTTACTTACTTCACTAACAAAATTATTCTTGTCTCTGTTTGCATATCTCCATTCTTATAATAATCAAGAGCAGAAGAAAAAAATTTGTTTTCACACACTAAAACTTCTGAAGAAAAATTATCGACTAAATTCGTTAGAAAAAAAAACAATTTGTTCTCGCCCAAAAGAAAACTATGAATTAAAACCATTTCAATTTTATTGTTATCTTCTGCTATAAACGTACATATAAGCGTGTAAATTGATTTAATTCTGTCTGTAATCCGGCAATATAGTATGAGTATTATATTTGTCGCTAAGTTAAAGACTTCCCCTCAATAAATACAATCAATTAAAACTGCATCGAAATCTGCTTAGTCATTCTTACGCATTATTTTAGCGGTCAGACCTCAGACAGACTCAATGATAAATCGTGCTCCAATTTCATTGCACCGGTAAGTTTTCATTAATACAGTTATGATTATACTTGCATGAACTCAGATTTTAGCTTTGCTCAAGCTCTTCTAAAACCTCAATCCCATAGAAGCGATATAACTAGCACCTATCCCTATGGAAATATTCACACAATTTACATTTAACGCAAATTTTGCAAAAAAAAAAATCTGAATTGAACTATTTTCGGAAGTTCCTGCACAATTATTCTAAAAAAGTTTACCAAGAAAACGTAATAAAATCCATGAACCGTTATACAAAGATGAACAAGAAAACAACCTGAGTTCAAAACATTTTTTCAAGGTTTTTATGATATAAACAAGAAATGCACACAAATTTTGTATTGTTTAAATTGGATATTAAGAATTAAATTGTGCAAATTTATTATATATATCTTTGGCTTACACATAACCCGGCTGTAATATAAGTACGTAGTAGGTAAGGGTGCCATACTCCAACCGCAATTATGTGTGAAGTATATTGAAAAAAATAAAAAATAAATAAAAATAATATCAAATAACACTGATACCAAGGTAAAACCACAACAAATAAAAATTGATTAAAAATTTAATTTAGAGAATACAGAGTACAGAGTACAGAATGCGTACCGCACACCGAAGCCCATAATACTCTAACAAAAGTCGAACGCGTGCACGTCACACTTATCTCAACGAAAAAAATAATAAACAAAAGTTATTCTCCAAACAAAAGAAGTATTATGATGTGACTAGGCAAAAAAAAAATTATGTAGCAGCGCTCCTCTCACCCTTAAGTTGCTTCAAACAAAACAAGTATAACAAGCGAACACCGGTTGGTCGCAATGAAGATAAGAGATAACAACTTCATGATTCAGATCACTCGAATTAGTAGTAATCCAAACCACAGATAAGTATAAATCAAGACCTAAATGTATTTTCTATTCGCTAATGTTTCCTAGATTGTATTAGTTAAGCCAGTTAGATTTATATAAGTAACTTCTAAAGGCTTTTCTTGTTTGGAAATCTATATCCAAAACATGATTATCTTCATCTTATCACCAAGTCTGTGATATGAAATGAATCTCAGTCAAAAGTGGTCGTAATATAGTATAGCGTAGGAAATGAAAAAAAAAAATAATAATCCTCCTCTCTCTTATATGACCAGAAATTAAATTAAACCACACGATTGAGCAAAAATCTGAAATCTGATTATATGAAAATCCATGATACATAAGCAGCATCTGTTTACCTGTCTTCCGCAGCAGCTTCGTTTTTGTTTGTTTACCTCTTTAATTTATGATCGTTGATGTTAGAAATATTTTGAAGAAAACTTGATTTTTCTCTCTCTCCTACTCACAGAGATGGCAAACACGTGGAATTTCTGTATTCGCTTTACATCCTGGTAATATGGTATCATCAAAAATATCCCGTAATTGGTGGTTCTATAGATTAATATTCGCCATAGTAAGACCGTTTACTAAGTCATTGGTAAGCTGCTTTCATTCAATCAATTTTTTTAAGATCTTAAGAAATGGGAACTGTACTTTTGATGAGTCAAAAATTTCTATTTTTAGCAACAAGCTGCCGCTACAACTGTTTATTGTGCTACTGCGAACGAGTTGATCGGCCTTACAGGTCTCTACTTTAATAATTGTTTTTTTTGTGAACCAAGTACCTTAGCACAAAATGATAAGTTATCAGAATCCCTATGGAAGATAAGTGAAGAAATGATCAAGCAAACATTGTCATCGGAGGAATAAGAAGACCAATTTCTTTCGCTACTTGTTTATTATAAACTAATTGATTTTATCACACTAAATTTAATTACAAAACAAAAAATACATTTATACTATTCCTAATTTTTATATATAAATAATTTCAATTTAAAAACAGTCTTTTTTTGGTTTTCTGTGTTTAATCAAAAATCTGATACTCTTCCCTTTCGTTCCCAATCACCATATCTTGTTGGTTCTGGGCCAGCTGGACCACCAATTTCACCAGTATAAGGATTTGTGTTATTCGGCCATGGTTTAAGTGGTTCCTGCTCTTGATATGGATGTTTTCCCATGATTTCATCTAATTTACCAATTGGAGTTTTTTGTCGTAGTTTCTTTTGAAATTCTACCATACGTGGACTCCAGAATTTTTGCTTTTCTTCAGGTGCTTTTGAATCGGTACTTGAATAACACACAACTAATAGGAGAAATTAAATAGAAAAATAAATAATTGTATTTTATTTAAGTTATAAAACACGTTTTTTTTAGTTATTTGTTTTATAATATAAATTTTATTCTATGAATGTACCTTGTTTTGTCATTTGTGATACTGCACCACGAACTTTATTTCCTTTTGCTAAGAAACTCATTTTAAGTATTTTTTTAAGACGATTAGAGTATAATTTTTTTTTGTATGTAAGAAAAAAGTAAATTTCTAACTTTCTAATAACACAAAAAAAAAATACAAAACTCGGAGCGTAACACTTCTTTCTTTCACGAAATCTAGAAGACGTTTGATTGATCGGCTCCTCTGTTTACCTTTTAAATGTCACGTATGTGACAGCTTTTACTCATTATTTTCTATTTAAACACAGATGGCGGTGCGGTATATTGAGAACATATTGTGCATTTCTTTTAATTTGTAGATGTCAGACCGATCAGTTGTACATTACGATTGAAAAATTCATGAAAAAGTTCTACTTGCAGGCGTTTTAAGTATTCCGAGTCTATGCAACGTGATGCCGTGTGAATGGAAATTGTCCGATGGTATTGCATTTGATGGTAAGCTTTAATTATAGTAAATCGTGCAAATAGTCACGTGCGTATTGCTTTTTAAATAATAACTTGGATTGGCGTGATTACCTCAAAAGTTGCTACTTTTGTAATGTTGCAATTGGTAGGTCGAGCTTAATTTGGAATACATACATTGCTACTATCACGTATTACTATAACGTAGACTTTGCGCACCAGTTAAATTAGGTAGTAAATGTCTAATATTTGTTATTTATTGAAAAATGAAAAAAAGCTACTTACTGATTACTTTTAATTTAAGTGCAGTTGTTGTCATTTCACTGCACTGATTCTCATATAAATTTAATTGCAACTGCTAAGGTAAGCAAGGGGGATCACAATATAATTTGAATAACTTAAAAAATGGTAACTTGATTTGAGTCTCTAGTGAGGATAGCCTATTTACCATTGATTATTTATCTATTAACTATACAAGCTCTAGAAATAGATTTCCAGTATTCTTCAAATAACTGTGAATTTGGTACAAATTCCTGTATTTGTACAAGAAGCCATTCTTCGCCTAATACATCGATATCATTTCGATCAATAAGGTTTGGAAAAAAATATGCGATTAAAAGTGTTAAGGTTGGTGTTTAATAATTGGGATCGATTCCTGCAATTGCATTTAGTACTGGTTCCTCAAAATTTATACGATGTAATATTTCTTAAATTATTATATCTTCTATAAAATAAAAATGAAATGCTGTTCGTTGGTAATCGCATCACTTGAGGACGGCTGGACCGATTTGGCTAATCCTTTTTTTTTAAATATTCATAATAGTCCGAACTTGGCTCTTAGGGAAAGAAAAATTGGAATCGGCAGCCCCTTCTTTGTGTTGCCATACATAACTTTGGTTTTTCACTATACGTCGAGGTGGAGAGCTCAAATTTTGTAAACGGCGTTTAAAAAAAAATGCAAATTTAAGTTCAAAATTAGGACCAATCGGGCAACTCCATCGTAGGGTCTGTTTAAAAAAGGAAAATTTAAGTTCGAAAATGGGAACAATGGGGCAACTTCTTTGTACGGCTGCTATACAAAAATTTCGGTTTTTACTATACTTGGAATTGCGTCGACGTGAGCTACACTCTGCCACGCATACGAATTTATGCACAGACATACAGTAAGAAGCATTCTCGAGTATGCGAGCCAAGTATGGAATCCATTTTACTCCTCATATATATCACAGATCGAGGCCGTCCAGCGTAGATTCACCAGAATCACATTATTCAAGCTTGAAAACATGTCCATGGAATACCGCGAGAGACTAACCAAATTCAACTTGTCTACACTTGAGAACCGAAGAGCCCTCCTGGATTCAATGTTCTTATATAAAATCCTTAATGATCAGATATCATGCCCATCTTTGCTTTCCCGTATAGACTTCCATATTCTGTCCCGGAACTCTAGACATAACACCCTTTTTAGATTGCCAACTAGTAGAACCAACATAAAAGATAAATCGCCCATCGTCAGAACACAAAAGTCATACAACTCCAGATTTAATAATATAGACATTTTCAACACGGGTCCCCTGATATTTAAAAGGTTGATTCTGCTTGAGATCGGATAATAAATATTGGCTTATTCCTTTTTCACATATTGCTTTGCCCTTCCCGTTTATATTTATATTTAATCCAGTTTTTAGTATGATATTGATGAATATTCAATTTTTATATTATTACCATTTTTATCCTTCTATAGTTCTCCCCATCTTTGATGCCTCTGTAGTCCAACTACAACTGTAATTTTCCTGCTCATTCCTAATTAACTGTCTCATTTAGGTACACTTTTAAATGCGCACGCATCGTTCTGTCTTGCTGCTATCCTACTGAATTTCAGCCCTTTAGTGTGGTATTTTGAATTTATTTTGATTTTATTTTGTAAGTATGCTTCTAGTTTTGTAGTGAATATCCTATTGAATTAACTAGCTGTAACATTGTAGCTTTGAATTTTCCGATTGTTTATATCTGTAATTATTTTATTGAATTTTAGTTCTGCAGTTGATGCAGCGGTTTTTGTCTCGTAAGTACCATATTTGAATTCTGGTTTGTAGTTCTATATTTCTAAGCTGTAAATACTAGTTTTATTTTAACTGATTGATATTGGATAGCTCTGAATTTTCCCCGCAATGTATTTAGAACGATCGATTTTGTAACTACTCTATTGAATTGTATTTTTGTAGTATTTGGTTGTAAGTTTAGTTATGCACTACTAGCTCTTAAGTTATTGTTATTGTATTATTTTCTTCTCCTTGATTTGTAAAACCATCCACTTGTTTGTACAGCTATAATGGTAGTATCATAATAGGAGTGTAAAAAGCTCTTCATGTCAAAAAGGGCAACAGGTGTGACATAACCATCTCCAAAAAATCAAGAAAATTTCACTAAAATGCATTTATAACTACCTACAAATAAAAAAATATTGTTTTTATACAGGGTGTCCCGTATGTGGTCTTGCATTTGAAGGCTATAGATAGGCTATGCTTAAACAAGCAAAAAATTGTATGGGAGGTGGGGAAAATCCTTACGGGTTTCAAGATAAAGGGATTTAAAAATATTTGGGTATGTTTGTATATATTATCCCCTGTAACTTCTTAGCGTTGCAGCCTATGATGATGATTTAAAATTTTGTAGATTGATAATCCTTGGATCTCACCAATGGTTTTACCCTTCCTCTTCTCCGTTTTGAAGTTATGGTTCAACAAATTTAAAATTTTGAATTTTTAACTCGGTTTTTTTAAACTACCATATTTATCAAAAAACAAACAAAAGCTTCCTTCTAAAATAATTTATCACACTCTGTACCTAAAACGTAACCCTGTCTGCATTTTTTGCCCTTTTTTTAAGCATATCGATTGACGGGCTCAAAAGCTCATTCTCAAACGATAATTGTCTACTTTCTGGCCTTTATTGAATTTTTTCGCTTGGTATGGTTAAGAAAAAGTGCAAAAAACGCAGAAAGGGCTACGTTTTAGGTACAGAATGTGATAGGTCGTTTTAAAGGGAATCTTTTGTCCTTCTTAAATCTTATATGAAAAATTTGTATTGATGACGTGTTTTTGATAAATAAAGTAATTAAAAAAACCGAGTTAGAAGTCCGAAATTTTAAATTTGTTCAACCATGACTTCAAAACGGAGAAGAGGACGGGTAAGATTTGTACACCATTGGAGAGGTCTAACGATTATCAATCTGCAAAATTTTAAATCATCATCATAGTCTGCAACATTAAGAAGTACATCACAACCCAGTAAGACAGAAATAACTTCTTGGCTATCGAAGGATCGATTCTTTTTTGTGTCAAAATGAATAATTTTATATGGAAAATGTCCGCCTTATTGACTCTTTGATTGGTTTTAGTAGTACATACCTAATAGAAAATTTATCTTATAATCCATTACAAATTGATTCTTGAAGCATTGAAAAAAATATTTTATAACTGACACGGAATATTTTTGAAATCAGTATGGAGTCGATTTTTAAATATTTTAATGTATCACGACTTTTAATGTTCTCTTCTTTTCTAATCTATATTTTTCACTTACCTCAACAAAACTACTTCATTCCAACTCCACTTTAAACTTGCCATTAAAAATTATTTCTGTTTTGTTTCACGACCTACTTGATATATCGAAACGCACATCTTATCGACGGAAGATCTGAAAATTTGGAATCGTAAAACTGAAAAGATTACGGGCCTGATTTTTTGCATGCAAAGTTCTGATTCCCAAATCGATTCATCAAAATTGTGTTGGAATCCTCTTTGTCTTACTGGAAATGGAATGGAATGAAATGTCAGTAACAATTTTGATTTGAGCGGTGAGATATTGATCGTGTTCTATTCTTCAAGATGATTATCTATCGGGCTATATGTTCGTATACCTCCCATAAAAATATTGTCACATAGTGACTTCGAAGTATTTAGAAGGGAAGTCACATAAAAATTTATTTTGCCATTAGTAAGCTTGGAGTGGCTCAGTTTTGGGATGATCATAACAATAGAGGAGCTAACTTTAATTTGAATCGGTTGAAGAATTCACAAAAACGAGAACCTCAGACCATAGATGCCAAATGGTTGATATTAGTTGAGTTGGTAAAAGCAGACCTCTAAAAATTTCTAGTTATCATTGAATCTAGTCTAAGAGTATAGTATAGTATAGTACACATAGGACTCGATTGACAAAAATTGTGCATTAAATTTTTATTGTTGGTTGATTTCATTGTCCTAAAAGTGACCCTAAGTTTCGCCCTAATAATAATTGACTTTCTATAAAAACTGTATAAATGAAATCACAGAATATTAAAGCCAGTGTAAGAGCCATAGCTTCTTCCAATTGAACTGAACATTCGTGGTTTCGAATGGTAATAAATCTGCCATATTCTGAGGAGCATCAATATCTGCATCATCCGACAATCACGCGAAAAGAAACAACGTATAAGCTCATTGTAGAGTAGAAACCTATCGAGAAGTGTGGAACATGAATAGCCGCTCCTGGAATGAGCTATAAGATGGCTGACGATTTGAATACCTGCCGAGAACACCCATATATTGAAGAGAACAACATTGGGCAGTTGATTGAAAATAGCCATATTTAGGATGACCGCACACTGCAGAACCAATTGATTGTCCAGTCAGAGACGGATCTGTTAATTGATTTTTAATCGTTGCTGATTGATTGACTATCGTCGCATGTGCCCATATTGCATCAACTTCTGCCAAATTAGTAATAGAGTTTAAAACTCGCAGTGTTGTTAAAAACTAGGTAATTTATCGAAAAATTGCAATGAAAAACATAAATCCCGTATTTAATTTAATTTTTTGAGGAGAAGAAGAAGTATTACAAGAAAAAGGTATGATATCAACCTGCTTTAACGTGTTTGAAGATTTGGAAGATATCCTATTTCAAATATATTACAGATTGTCTAAGGAGAGCTTTTTTAGATTTATAAAGATTGTAGATGAAAATAAGAAAAAAATTCGGTCAAAAGTGAGTTGGGTTTGCGCAATCAGGGCTTTGTACCAGAACTTTATCAACGAACAGTCGAGTCGGGTATGTTTAAATCTAATCGAAATTTGCCTGTGATAACTGAAAAATGAATGCAATGTTTTGTTATTGCTCTGAAACATTAGTAAATTATTGTATTTCCCCTCTAGTTAGCTCTATATTTAAAATATTTTTAATAATGCTATATTTTAAAGTTCAATAATATTTCTTTTTTTCATCAACTATGAAACTGACGAAAAAAGCAGAAGTTTTCCTGAATATCTACAAACCCTGATAATATCAAATTTTTAACTTTAGAAACCATGTTGAGAGGGGGGGGGTGGTGGTGGTGGTGGTGATTTTACTCACACTTATAACCAAGTCATCAAGATTTTGAAAAAAATTTTGGGATCCTTGAAATTAGCCCATTCAAACGATACCCTACACGACACAAAATAACATTTTCTTTTAGGGGCCTAACTTACCACATAAAACATTTAAAAGAAGTATTTCATAATCTTTTAAATAAATAAATAAATAAATAAAAAATATATGTGCGTGTCACGAAGACATAACATTCTGCGAAATTTCAAATCCCAACGTCACGTCGATTTGAGAAAAAACGTTTGCGACAGACAGACGAACGCAAAAGTGATCTTATAAGGGTTCGATTTTTTTCCTTTTGATGTACGGAGCCCTAAAAAGACACAAATTCCAGGAAATCTTTGTTTGTCGAAGAACGTCTTTTAATTAAACTTCGGTAAGTAAAATTTGTTTTATACAAATAATTTTCTTCGATCAGTAACAATCAACTGATTGATATTTACGTAGCTGATGCAGACGGAATACAAAAATCCCTACTGCTTGCAACGAGCAATGTCAACTGATTTTTTAGTCACAGACTACAGTCGGTCAACTAGATGGTGCTCTTAAGATGTGTTCAGGTATTCAAAACATTTGATAAAAAAAATTCACATTTTGACATAAATTTTTAGTAGTTTTTTCACGATCGGTCAATAATTAAGAGCGCAAGTAAGGATCTAAACTATTTGACAATTACTTATATTAAAAAAAAAGATCTTGTTCTCTTAGAGTATTTATATTCTTCTTGTTCTACTCTTTGTCCCGCTTAAGCAAAACAATCAACTCATATTAAGTCTCTATGATCTACAACAGATTACAGAGGAGTTTTTATTGTCAGCCATTATACCCAATTCTTTCCACAGGCTTATCGTAGCCTTGAATTCCTCTACACTATAGACTACACGTTGTACGTTTACAATATTTAGTTAACTTTATCTTAATCGATTCGATAACATCTCAAATTATACTGATACCCCACATGTTGTGGCTGCAGTTTAATAGATTACTTCAAAGTTTTATATCTTGTGTTTCTTACTGATTTGATGGCCACCAATTAGTCTGATTAAATATTTTACTAGCAGCTCAATTTGGCAACAATTAAAAAAAAATTTAATCAAAATCAGAAGCCCGTTTATCTTGAATTCAGTAATTTTCTAATCTACTTATAATAAGTTTAAGTACCTCTGTATTTCCTTCAAACACTTGAAAAAAAATTCGACAAGAAAAATAAATGTCTGTTCCCATTTTTGGTGTTTTTATTTTTAATTTTATCACGATTCAAGCTAAAATCGATAGTAAACAATGACCACAACAAAGGCAAACAATTTTGTAGACCTGAAAGGGAAGACAACTCCTAATATCTAGATTTTTTTTAAAATATATTAAATAGAAAATTTTTTATTCTAAATACTTTCATAGATAACAGTTTTGAATTTGTAGATATGATGCGATCTACGGACAAGTGTGTGACATCTAAAATTCATCTCACATGAACAAAAGTCATTTTTTAAACCTCTCTCTCTATATTTTTGTGAGTTTCAGTTAAAAAGCATGCTATAAAATACAATTATCGCTACGTTACGTAGCATGCCCCTAGTGTATGCTAACAAGAGAAATCTCTTGAACAGTTGTTCAATGCACCCTTATTCGACACTGTGTAAAAAAACATATATGAACCACTACACCAGTGTGTAAAAAAAAACGTGCTTCCCTAATAGAAACTGTTCACAGTTATACCTTCCCTGGTAGACATATCATGATGAGCTCATCAATGAGCTCCTCATGAGCAATCAGATGAAGTTAAGATGAAATTTATTCGCGTTTGAATCAAAACCGAGAAAAAAATCATTTATTTACTTATTAACAGCTGATATTGTGCATGAGATATTGCATCTCTTTAACTTATTTCGAAATGTATACTTTGCTTCTCTTTTGTGTATTTTACACTTTACATCTGATTACTCATGAGGAGCTCATTGATGAGCTCATGATTTGTCTACCAGGGTTAGTTATTGAAATATGTAAACATTTTCCCTTCAGAAAAAGCAAGTATATTTCCTTTTGCCACACACATGCTCAATTTCCGCTACATGCGATTCTTTCTTTCAAAATTTGCCATCTTTTGTGTTTTTTTTTTGCAAATGACGCCTACTCTATTGAACTGCTGTTCAAGAAAGAGTTAGTATACGCTCACCGGTGTAGCGCATGCCTAATTCGATTCCACATTCTTTTTACGGCACATTTTCGTTCGAGAATAGTTGACTGGTCCTTCGGAATAAACAACAATTCATAAAAGGCTTACAGTGAGTAACGCAACCATACAACCATACATACATGGCAGTACTATTTTGACACCTGAGTTGAAAAATTGCAGCTCTATTCTAATTATGATTTATACCTGGAATAAATGAGAATAGCCATATATTTATCTGTTTATGTGAGAATTGATGTTTTTGTCTACAGATTCGGTATTTACAAGTAAGTTAACTAAGTAACGAAGTTTTCCACTCCTAGATTAGTTATTCAAATATTTGAGGGTGATGAGTGGTGAGTGGGTTGGTAAAATACATACTTCTCGTAGGAGGTAAGGGAGGCATTAAAATTTTCTTCATCATATGATGAAATATCTAGAAACTAATCACCTTATTAGTTATACCCAATGCGCCTTTTACCCTAATATTTACTAACATTCTTTACCGAGCGTTGGAATCAATATCTCCATAATTTTGGTGAATCCGAGATCATCGCATTAGATATCTCGAAGGTCTTCGATAGAGTCTGGCATCCTGCTCTTTTAGTTATACTTCAGGATTTAGGTCTAGACCCTCTGGATTGAAAGTTTTCTCACTTTCCGTTCAATATAACTATTGGACGGAGTTATTTCTGATCGTTTTATAATCCATGCTGGTACCGTAAGGATCCTACTCTCTTCCTAATTATTATTAATGATCTGTTACCTCTTACTTTCAATAATATTTATAACTTTGCAGATGACAGCACCCTTGATTTCGTGCAATCATTTCACTCTGTAGCTGATTTCCGCAGGAATGTTATAGTTGACACACGAAGCCACATGTTCAGTTCACTTAACTGTGACCTCACGATAATACTCACTTGGGGCAGACTGAATCGGGTCTTGTTTAATACTTTTAATACTTCCAAAACGCAATGTTGTTTGTTATCACTCAAACGTATTCCAACTGCCATTCAACCTATTTCCGTCGATGGAGAGGATTTCTTGAACTCATCATCTCTTAACACCTAAGGCATTGATATATCCAACAATCTTAATTGGTCCGATCACATTTTTAGTATTGCTAAAAACGCGATGAAATGCATGGGCTGCTTGTAAAGATGAAAAAAATATTTAACTCCATCAGAATTGGCGAAAATCTACAAATCTCATATCAGGCTTAGATTAGAATATAATTTCCATATTCGACCAGGGGATGCACTGCATTGTCCGCTTTAGACAAAGTCCAAAAGAAGGCCTTCTGGCTTATTAGTGATGGGATGACATATACATTGCAACTATTGATCCCCTAGAGCACCGACTTAACGTGCCTATTTATTGCTCTAACGAAATCTCTAGACTGATTCCTTGTAAAATTCTTCTTATGCGTACCACACGAGTTGTAACCCGGGCTCACCCTCCACACCCTTTAATTTAAATTCGGCTGTACCTTGAAATTCCTCGAATTCTTCGTAAGCCGAGCAGTACGAATGTGGTACAGTTTGCTGTCCTCTGTTTTGCCCCCCCCCCCACTTAGAACCGCAAACATTCCAGCGTAATGCACACGGTCGCCCTTTGGCTCAACCCAATAATCCCAAATTCCCTACCCCTTCTTCCTTTGCTACCAAGGTTGTGCCAAACGGCATAATAGGTTATCCTCTGACCTTTGGCATCATAAAAAAAAACTATGGTCTAGATTCATCGAATGTAATCTGAATAGATTCTATGTGTATTCAGCGACCCATTTTCACACATTTAGGAATAATCTAAATTTTTATACTCCATTCTAACCGCCAGTGCTTTTCATCTTGGTTCTACTCACGTTTGGAGATCATTTTTCAAAAAGTGTATGTGGGTCACTTTTCATATTGGTTCTATTCACGTTTGGAGATCATTTTTCAAAAAGTGTATGTGGATCACGAAAGTTGTTGATCTCTTAGGGTCAATTAAATGATGTTTCAAAATCTCAAAAATCTTTCAATAATTACAAATATGAAAAATTTCAATATATTTTCTTCGAAGATATCATAAATTATAATAAAAAAGACTAAACAAATTTTTGGCAGAAGAGAAATATTAACACACTACAAAACGTTCATGCGGTAGTGACCTAGTTAAAAAAAAAAAAAAGACAGCAGCAGCGATTAGCGTCTTGCTTGAAACGATAGCTAAAGATGGGGAAAGTAAACTGCACAGTTGGAGATTACGCACAGAGATCACTTAATAAGTCCATGATCGTGGCATTAATCATTACCACATCAGTTTCCTTTCCATTAAAAACCATGCGATTGTTTGGCTTCGGTTTTGTTTGTCCTACGTTGGGAAAGTCACGTCATAAATCTTCGGTGTTTTGTTTATTTTTTATCGCGGTCATTCCTATCCCTCCCACCCACAGTACTTGCTTTTGCGCACGTTATCGATCACTCACTTTTTTACTTGTATTGTTTAACAGATCCATCTAGTATTCGCTAGATGTCGTTTAGTTTAATAGTAATAAAATTCTTATGTGCAGATGTACAGTACATGATAAAACTAAAATGATCGCTGTGGTGTTCAATGTTATTTTTTGCAGGAGTTTTAGGCGTTTTACTCTGGCATTGAGCAGTTTTGATACTCAATAGATGAGATCATTGACATTGTCATTGGATAGACTAACCTAGGGATTACACGAGGAAGTACAGCTTGCATGAAAGCAGTTGATGTCATAAAGCCTTGTGTATAGTGGCAATTATAGCAATAAAGAAAGTAGCAGAATTGGGAAAACTAAAGAAAAATGTACAAGAAGGTGTTGGTAAATGATGTGTATGATGCCAGAACAACTCATTTTACTGGTAAAAGTTCATTAATTTAAAAAGCTCCACTCCCGAATATTTTTTTCCCCCATCCTGAGAACTGTATTATATCAAATTGCTATCACCTGAGTTGCTATGATTTTTCAGCATGCAAACTCGCTGGAAACTTTGTTGCCTGCATGGCAGTATGGATTATACTTGCAAGAAGTATGGAAGTAGCTTGCATGCAAGCTGTACTTCCTCGTGTAATCCCCAGGTAAGTTTATGTATGTATGTGCATCTGGCTGCTGCAACGTCCAAGAACGCGTGCACTTGCATAGATGAAATTATGTAATCAATTTGTGCATAAAATTGAAAATAGATGAAATTTGGCAATGAATTCGCACGGTTGTCATAAAAAAAAGTTTTGTTTTTTCACCTATGAATAGAGGGTGTCCCGGAACTCGGCGTCAAGCTAGAATCGGGTGATTGGCCAAATCATAATAGTTACCAGAAAAATATAAAAAAAATCTGAGTCATGTATTTTTTAAATTATAGGCATTTCTTTTTTTTCGAGAAAATGTACACTCTGTGATGGCTTATTAGATCCTGTTGCTACAAATCTACTTTTTTTGAATTTTATTTTTCTTATGTAATCCCGAATAGTGCTTATGTAATCTCTTGCTTTAAATTCTAAGCCAACTGCTCCAGCTTGGAAGAAAATGTCAGATTTTGCCGAACCAAGAATAGAAAATTAATACTTCGCCCAACATAAACTGACTGTACTGAAAAAAAAAATGTACTACGCCGGTTTGGCAAGTAACTTTAAAAGTTGACGCATTTAATAAGGATTCTAAATAGGCATAACATTTGCTACATTATTTCTTAGAATACGATAATAAAATAATTTTCTTCAAGAAATCCAGTTTCGAAAAATTTCTTTTTACCTACTAAAAATGATTCTAGTGTACTCAAAGCTTGACTTAAAACCGTAACTTTAAGATTCTAGTTTGAGAGAGAAGTGTGAGTGAGATAGATAGTGACGCATTCGAGTCAGAGATGGTAAAATTTTGTTAAAGGACAAATTTTCCTTAAGTTTAAAATTAAACACCAGTTATTTGGATGTATTCCCCATAAATGAAGTGCATGTTAGCATATTCCCACGATAGCTCAGGAGAAAGTAAGGGTCGTCGTAAAGAGATCAAAGCTGCCCAAATCCAAATCACAAGGAAACAAGTGCAATAAACGAACCTAAAATTCGTAAGTACGAAATCACACTAACGAATACGAAAAAGGGACAGAAGAGTGTTTCGATTGTTTTCCATTTAAATGTACAAGGCGAGAAAAGGAAGGAAAGAAGAGAAAAAAATCAAAAAAAAAAATCAAACCCTCTTTGAACATTTTACGAATAAGACAAAAAATTTGAAAGCGAAGATTACATGCAACGAAATGGAATGGCAAATGATTTATTTTCGTAAATAAGAGAGAATGGGCGGAGTTTTCCGATTTTACGCTCATAAAATGTTCCCGCGTTTTTATGAAAACAGGTTTTTCTGAAATTGTCC
Organism: Dioctria linearis; assembly: GCA_963930735.1. Classification (NCBI taxonomy): domain Eukaryota; kingdom Metazoa; phylum Arthropoda; class Insecta; order Diptera; family Asilidae; genus Dioctria; species Dioctria linearis. The sequence goes on along the minus strand of OZ005744.1, from coordinate 169,895,036 downwards.
CAATGTTTTTCACAGGAATTCTAATGTTTGTTGCTGTAATCCCATGATATGTGAACAGCACGTTTTTCTGTTTACATTTGTTTTGCTCGAAAGAGATAAAGTGGGGGAATCTCATTCTGGATTCGGGGAATTTTATTTAACAGAAATTTTACATCTCCTTTTAGTGCGTTGTTCATTGCGAAATTTATCTTTTTCTTGCCAAATGGAGGTAGGGTTACCCAATGTACATTATTATGAATAGTTTGATAGGATTTTGAGGGATTCAATAAGATTTTGTCTTTCAGGTATCCTACGTTCTCTCGATTTTTGTTTTTAACTTGTTGTCTCAGTTGCACTACAATAATGCATAGCCAAGTTCTTTTCCCCCATTCATGCAAAAGACGAAAGTATATGAGATTATCTGTTTCGGTCTAAAAAACACGAAAAATTTCCTATTTTCATTTATACTTTGACGAAAAGATGCGTAGTAAACGAAGGAGCGTAACGAACTAATCTGTATTGAGGTGCCAATACTCAAAGAGTGGCGTCACTATCTGTCTCGCTCATACTTCATAAAATGACTTTCTCCGTATCTGACTCATTAGCGTCACTATCTGTCTCACTCACACTCCATGGAACGACTCTCTGTCTCACTCAAACTAGAATCTTAACATTACGGTCGTAAGGCAAGCTGTGGGTACACTACAATCATTTTTAGTAGGTAAAAAGAGATTTTTCGAAGTTGGGACACAAATAGAGAATACCATATACCCTGAATTCTTGATTTTAGATATATGTTCAATTTCGACAAAAGTTCTAATTAATCTAAAACCAATTTATTTTGGTGATACCTAAGCGCATACAAATAGAATAAATTGTGCAGTCCCTTTGTAGGGTTGCGACAGACGAATTCCAATTTACAGAAAACGGTTCGTTTAACCTCAGTATAATAAGGTTGAAGGTTATTGAAGATTCTATATGATCCACGATCATTTGAACGAATTTTCACGCGGCTTGATCTCTCTTGTTATGGCGATTATGCCTATCGGCTATACGGTCGACCAGATTAACATCACTAAACTACTGGTATGCGAATATTGCATACATATATATCAAAAAGCTAGAAACAACAATTGTAAGACTCGGGAACAATATTTTTGACACTATTGAAGTACCTATACTAACTTGTAACGAGTAAAATCTGGTAATTTGTTGAAAATGTTCCCAAAAGAGTTCGGATTTATGTCGCATCTTAGGGTTGGTTTTTTCAGCGATATTATGCTTCATATACATACATACATATTTATGTACTTCCGCCTATAAAAAAAAAACGATTAGAGGCAGGCGCGGATCTAGCATTGAAATTAGGGGGTGGGGGTCACCTTGCAATTAAATTTAGTAAAAAACAAAAAAAAAACATCAAATGGGACACCACTTGTCCAGCGCCGAAAGTCGCTTAGTTTAGCCACCGCAGTACTGTAGTGAGGTACTAGGAACGTTTTCGCATTAAGCGGTGTGTTTATTTCAACGATCCACTTATTTATTTATTGTTTACAGTTCTCTCTCAGTTGGAACTTGGTGCACAGACCGAAAGAGAACGCTATATATAAGTGAACCCAGTTTCTATAGTGTATTTCTATTGACATAGTCAGTCCGTATTATACATGTCAGTGGTTTTACATAAGAACCCTGCAAATATTTTAGAATGTTCGGAGTTAGGACTAAGTTAGTGCTCTGATGTGGTAGTAAAGGAGTCTGTATCGTAGCTTGTGTAGTGTTTCTCGACGGTTTTGGATCACCCAAAATTGTGGTCCCAAACTCAAATTCTGAGAAAAACCTATACACATACCACACACGTGTATACAGTAATATTCATTGAAATAAATTTTTATTTTTTTAAGTTTTGGAATAAAAATAATTTGTATAATTTTTTCAAGTTGAATTATATATAAATAAAAAAATATATTTTTTCAAATAACTCAATTATTTAAATATTTTTACTTTAATTTTTAGGGGGGGGGGTCATGACACCCAGGACACCCCCTAACTCCTGAATCCGCCACTGATCATAGAGAACATAGGGCTTCCAAATAGCCTCTCTACCTGAATCTGTCGTGAAACGCTAAGATTTAGTTCCTTGAATCGTTTTCTTTCACTATGCTAGGCTACAGTAGCTATGTGTATCAAACATGCGACTTCAACATTTCTGTTGACCATGACATCCTTAGCTTAAAACCTCGTAAACGTTTCTATGCTTCCCTGGAGTATATATTTCTATACTGTTAGAAGATATGGGTGAGGGAGTTTTTGATAGGTAGGTATTAATGTGGCGACACGGCCACACTTCTATCACAGCATGTACCTTAGTAGTCAGGTGGTTTCCAAATCACAAAAAACTACTTCGTGCGGCTTAAGAGTATTTTGATCAGAATTAAAGATTAGGCACAGTAAATTGCAAAGTAAAATGTTGTTAGTTTGTAAGTCAGTCTAGTCTAGATTGGCAAGTCGAGCAGACCAGCCCCGAGACGAATCATACCATTATATAATGAAGATCCCCACTGACGGCTTTTTTTTCCGAGGGGCTGCTTCAATCTTGCTTTCTTTCTTAGCTTTAGGAGCCGCCCCAGAAGCCGAATCCATTCATCAAGAACTGTCTGTGCAGACGCTCATCCTCCAGTATCGACCTTCCTTAAGTTTCAGTTTCTGGATCTGCAAGGACTGTCTCTGCAGACGCTCACCTTCAAGGATCGTCCTTTCTCGAGTCATTCCTGGGTTCCCTTCTAAGGCAAGTTCTACTCTCCCCTACACAACCCGTTTAGAAGCCAGACGTCCAGGCCTTCCTTTTGCCGAAGAAGTCCCGGAACTGTCCTCTTATACCAAGTGCTCAGTTTACTGGAACTGGTGGGCTGCAGATAGTTATCTCCAAACTAGTGTAATTGGACTGAAAATTCAATTATCATTGCACAAGCCCACAACTATAGTATAAGTAATATGGAAGAGGAGAAGCTATAAAAATCGAAATGAAACTAGGTAGGAAGAAACCGGGAGAACCGTGTCGAAGCTAGATTTAAACGCATCCTTGGGATGGTAGTCAGCGAGATTACCAACTAGGCTATCAAGGCCCTAAATAGGTAGTAGCATAGTCATTTATGTAAGAATTATTTTTTGTTGTAAACAAAATCTATGCCAAACAAAATACGATGGATGATTTGTCTATTTCTTTAGTTATAAGATCCACGAGCAGAGCTTCTAATTAGTAGCGTGGCGTGGACTTGGTGCGAGGGGAAGCAATCAGATTATGAAAGTTATTGCAGCAGTTCTAATAAATTATCTAGATTATCCCCTCTCGATAACTACTTATTAAACATCTCAGGAGTAATTTTTTGAAGAAAATAGGCAACTGCAACAGTGCACTGCGTCGAGTGTGTGAATAGAAAGATGAAACATAGGAGCTTATCATATGTAAGTGTCCCGAACTTGCAACTTTAAAGTTGAAAATCACTGGAGAACAACTTTCCAAATAAGATATGCAAGCTAACTCCAAAGGCAATAATCGAGCTCATAAAAAAATAGATTTAGCCACTCTAAGGGAGGATACAACAGGTCGCGGTGTCCGCAGGGTCTTAGCGGCCTAATCTCCCGTACTCTTAATTTTAAGGTTAAGCACCCACAATCGAGGACGAGAGGGTATGCAAGAAATGTAGTGTTTTGGCTCCCTGCTTTCAAATTAAAATAAACGGAATTAAAGAAATAATTATAGCTAGTTGGCTAATTACTTTTTACTACTTTACAGAATATGGATACTCAAGACTAACGCATTGGCTATAATGGAATTTGAGTTCTGTAAATGAAATTTCAAGGAATTTTGCAAAATACGAAAGCGAAAAATTTCAAATTCGTTTATAACATACCTAGTGAGTGTCGCCTTCATAAAATTGAGAAATTAATCTCTTGAGATGTAGCAATTTTATGAGAACACGTTTTTCGAGTATTTGAGGTAATTTTTAAAACGAAAACCGGGAATGTCTTGATAAAGTAATACAGTTAATTTTTTTGCAGGATACAAAATGTCGATTTGATTTTGAGTTACATATGACAACGGCAGATCTAAATAGCCAAAAAAGCAGATTCGCAATTACGACTTGACGGCGAGAAATTAATTCTAAATAAGCTAAATTAAACTATCTAATTAATTGCTCATTTGCCCCCGACTGTAAGTTTTTGTCATCAATAAATATCATATTTCAAGTCGTCTCTACTCTAAAGTAATATTCCCCTATCCAACTAGAAATTCCCCTCAAAAGTTTTCAATTTTCTTATCGCCCGCGCAGCTTGAACATATTTGCTTACCCAACAACCGAAATGTTTGTTAAATCGCCCAACCTGCATGAAATTGATGGAAGTACAAATAAAACCACATGCAGTTGAAACAATTACAGCGTTAATCTATCATAACAAAATATTATTCATGTGAATGAAATTAACGTAATACATGCTACCGATATAGCAGTGTTTGTAGGTCCCGTAGAAGCATTCTCTCAATTGTCTCCTTTATATCCTAGACAGACTGTATCCCATAATGACTCAATTCGAAATTCAATCATTTCATGGAAATGAAGAGGTGGCAGACTATGGACGAAAATTGTTCCATTTAGAATGTCATTGACAATTCCACAATTTGAGTAAAGATTATGGCAGAGTTCAATAACTTAATTGATAATAATAATAATTTTTTTTTATTTGTATATGCTCTTTATTTAGTGGCTCATTGGCTCTTTTAAAATTCCCTAAAAATAGGTGGCAAAAGGCTCTACAAAGTGTAAACAAAAGGTCGCTAGCTAATCTAAAAGTCATAAAAGGTCAATAGGGACAATTAAACAATTAAAACAATTAGAAAAACTAATGAACAAGAAAAAAGACACAAACAAGACAAAATTCTCAAAAGAGACTAAGAAAGGGGTACAAGAATTTTGAAGAGGATCTAAAAGATAGACAAAAAATTTAAAAGCCCCAATTTTGACAATTGGGTCAGTGGCAGTTCCAAGAAGTTCCAAATTTCCAAAATAAACTAATAAAAATAATTACCTAAACGAATTTAGCACCGAAACCGAATTAAAAACTAAATAACCGAACGAACGAAAAAATTTACCCGATACCGTTATAGAGTCCCGCGAGAGCAGCCTGTAGTGTCATAGACTTCTACAAACTGCCCTCATCATCCCTCCAGCTTATCATCTCTAACAGAGTGCTTATCCTTCTCACAGCACTTGCAACGATTCCTAAGCGGGGAGAAGCCCCGTGGACTAGTGTTGCAAATGCTGTGGCCTGCTATCACCAGCGAAAGACAAGAGCTCCGTCCTGCGCCGACGATAGTGGTTGCCATGTGCAGTTGAATGTGTCTGCGTTCGTTGCCAGATATTCAAGACGTAAACGTCTCTTCAATCTGTCAACGAAGTGGCGCTTAAGTGCTTGTGCGTGGTGTTGTGGGTCAGTGTTCTGATTCCCAGCTTCGACTCTCATGTAGTACAGGTGAATTGTAGATTTGGCCAGTGTCAACACAAAGCTAATCAAACAATTCACCCGACTACAAACCTTTGGTCCCAATAGAAACGATGTCCTAGCAATGCCGAAATTCGGGTAGATCAACTGACACATATCGCGCACCGGTTCTATTAGACTACTATTGAAAAAAACCCCAAGATTTTTAACCTTCCTGGCATAAGGCAAAAGTACTCCATTAAGATATATAGAGGGAAGATCTGATAACACTACATCTCTCCTATAGAAGACCATACAAGAAGACTTCAGGGGATTCAACAAGAGTTGGTTGTTAGTGGCCCAATCAGAGATATTTTTTAAATCACGGTTAACTCGGTGTATGCAGTCCTCCATTAACCCAATGCAGCCGGAGTCCGAATCTGTAGGCAGCTACATTCGATATCATCAGCCCACGGCATGCCATGACGGCACAGCGATATTACAATGATTACTCAGCTGAGAATTTTTGTTTGAGAAATCGTAGTCATTTGGTTAAGATAAATTTTTTTAAATAATTTTGTTAGAAAAGATATGAAAATTTTATTACGGTTCGGAAGATAAGAAAGCAAGCTTAAGATTACCACAACACCATTTTTCTGTATGAATAGTAGTTTAGGGCGGAGGAGCTATTCAAATCAAACTTTTGTCAGTTTTACATAAGAACACTGCAAATATTTTAGAATGTAAGGACTACGTCTTCAATAATATCAGGAAGATCATTTCTCGTAGAAACTTTTTTAAATGTTTCTTGTCCATTGCAATGGACACATTTTACGTTAACATTAATTGATTATTCAAGTGTTTCTTTACGCAAAATTAGTTTATGCGTATGCAATTTATTTAAGAATACTGAAGAGAGTTTTCTATAATCTAATTATATATTAGGAAGTCGACAAAGGGTATGTACGAAGGTGTTGATAGACTTATGGCTGGCGAAGAAGACAATTATCTGGAGCAAATTGGCGATATATCAGAATGCGACCATGCTGATTGGGAATTTAGTGGCCCTATTGAGGAAGGTTTGGAAGAACTATTAGGCGATGACTTATCAAGCAATTCCACTGATTTCTCTACTGTCCCATTTACTGAAAAGTCCAAGATTAAATGGAGGAAAAGACCCTTTCGATCCCCAAGTATTACCTTGGATTCTTATAGAGAACAAAGCGAGAGAGAACCAGAGTTACCGAAAAAATATTTTGAAAGGTATATTTCAAAGGAATTTTGCCAAGAAGTAGCAACGTATACGAATATGTAAGCAGAACAAAAAGGTAGAACCTTTAAGCATACGGATTTGCAAAAGATTCAAAATTTGTTGGCAAGCCCAATCCGTGGGGCGTAAAACTGTTTATGCTTTGTGGACGAAGCGGTCTCGTGTATGATTTTCTAATGTACCAAGGCTCTACTACAGAAATTGATGCCGGCATTTTGAAAAAGTATGGTCTAGGAGCAGGTGTTGTAATTCACTTAACCGAAAGTAGATTGCGGGATAATCAAGGACACATATTGGCATTTCATAACTTTTTCACCTCCTATAATTTATTGGAGTATCTTCAATACAAAGCAATTAATGCTTTGGGAACCGTTCGAGTTTGTCGATTCAAAAGTCCACCATTTCTAAGCGATAAAGAATACAGAAAAAAAGTGAGGGGCTTTTGTGAAGAAGTGGTAAGTTTAGATGAAAAAGTAATATTGACAAAATTTTATTGGTATAGGAAAAAAGTGCAGTGTGGAAGGGTGGGACAAATCGGGCCGACGGTTCGTAAAGGTTGACCGACCGGAAGTAGTCAAAGTTTACAACCAAACAATGGGGGGAGTAGACAAGACTGATCAGTTAGTAAGTCTATATAGAACTCATTTGCAGCCTAACGAATGGACATTGAGGATGATATTCCATGATCTAGAGTATAAAAAAGACTGCTTGAATGCTAATATCGCAGATAAAAATGTCATGGATCTTGTGAACTTTAGAATCAGATAGGTAGACAACATTATATATTTGAACAAACCAGTTTGCGTAAATAAGCGTGGCCGACCTAGCAGTTCCAAAATGTTGTTGCCAAATTCTAAACGGGCGACTAACGAACCCACACCATTGCCAGAAATTGCCCGTGATGGAGTCGGACATTTGCCCTCTTATGATGAAAACAAAGAAGCTACAAAGAAGATGCAAAGCGCCAAACTGACAGAAAAAAACACATGTTCTATGCATAAAGTGTAAAGTTCACTTATGTTTCGTCGTCAAACAACGAAACTGTTTCAGGCGTTAACATGAGAACTGACTTTCTATGCAAATGAAATAATCATATTTAGCCAAGGAGGCTTTTCTGTTGAACACAAACATAGATATATGCATGATTTTATTAATTTAAAAACTGTTGGACATTGTTAATTTTTTGTTTTAATAAATAAAAGTAAATTATATTTGGAAAAATCTGGTGGTTTACTTTTCAGCATTTTGGTACCTCCTACTCACTATGTCCATTGTAATGGACATATCACAAAACTGACTAAAGTCCAAATTTGGAAAAATCTTTAAAGCAGGCGACATATTTCTGGCATATTTGTTACAATGAAACTAAAAAAAAAATTTTCGATAGCTTAAAAAAAATTCGGTAGTGAGAGGGTTAAATTCAGCTCATTTTAATGGCGGTAGATGGCACTTTTACTACAAATGGAGTAAATTTTGGTCCATTTGAAAATGATGCGAAATGTTGTCCTTGATGGAGTTGATTTGTGTGATACACTGCACATTTGACTCCATTTAATTAAAAATTAAGTCATTATGTAGGCAGTCTAGAGTATAAGGCTTAGAACAATTTTTTATTGAATAAGCTACAATATAAGTGCCGAACGAGTAACAGAGATGTGTGACGTCACCGGTTGATCCCAGACGTGTTCGAATGCTATACTTTTCGTTATGTTGTTCGATTGATTTGTTTTTGATTGTTTTGTTCAAATGGAGGTGATTATTATTATTGCTTCTCTTTGATAGTTTACAGCGAAGGACGAATAAAAAGCCTTTAGGGAAAAAATTTTTGATGAAAATATTTTGAAGAATTTTTTTTATTTGCTTTCATTTTTATTTGTTTTGAATTAATTTTATTTGTTTAAATTAAACCGAAAAACTTAAAGGAAGCAATGCTTATACCTTACTTCCAAAGACGTCACGTCATGTTTCTCCTGTCTTTGTAAAATTTTCTTTTCGGAGGCGATTGTAAACTTTTTCCCAACCAGATTTTTGTTAGATTTAAACGCATTCAACGCCCACATTCTTTCACTCACATTAGTTACAAATTATCGAGGACGTTATGAGAATAGGTAAGACCTTGCTGGCGAATTTCTGAATCAATTTCCATGGGTTCTATGGAATGTAGGAATGACGAGCAAAAACGTCTACCACCAGAGTAATTCCAATGAATCATCTGCAAAATTACTATGAAATATCACGAACAATGACAATCTAATACGTCATCTTACAATAAGCGTAGTTTACTATAGTGGGTTTGCCTTTTACCCTTATGGCAGCGCACTATATGCACCTCAAACTACCCCTGTACCTTCAGCCAAAGCAATGTATACATATACATAGGGAAGTGATTAGAAGTGGCATTTTTCAACAGAGGGCAATTTTTTTCAATTTTCCTCGATGATTGATAAAGGCCGTTATTTATAGTGAAGAAGGATGCTATGCAGCATCCACACATACCTCAGATAAAGGGTTTAGTGTACTGCCACAAAGCAAAATTCCAGTATACATACCACCCACATATACTAACATATGTATGCTGGAAATGTGGGATCGCCGCACATTCAGTTCCGCATTAGAGTAGTAGAGAAAAAAAAACAGGAGTCGGTTGCGAAAATTGTTTGCTTTTTCCCTTTCCGCCATCCTCCTATACTTATGGACCCAAGTCTTTGCAAAATTAAAAAGCGACTTCACTCCATCTCCATAGTTCCTGATTGCAAGTGTCGGGTACATGTGCGCGCTTAAATTTATGACGAAGGAAATTATGCGCACATGTGGCCCCCTTTCGGTTGTCCTTTCAATGCGCATATCTCCGTATATCTTTGAAATTCCCGCAGTAAAATCAAAAAGTCCAGACCATCCTTGATTTCATTGAGGAAAATATTAGATTAGATGCCAAGAAAAGATACGTGAAATTCATAAAAATTTTTAGCTGAAAAAACCAGCGATTGTTAGACAGCTTATGTTTTCATCCTTCGTATATCTACACTATGATATCATACATACATGCATACATACATACATATGTGTCGTGGCGGATTACTAAAGTAAAGTGTGGGTACGATAACCGAGCAGTAACTGTTGAAAAGAATTTGCGTGCATCTTTGGGCTAATCTTTAAGCGAAATGCATCCTTATGAATTATTCTGGTCCTCTTGCTGCTGCAGCATCACCAGTAGCATCACCAGCAGCATCATCCCAGTTGTTTGAGCAAATGTTGCTGGCATTCTTAAATATGCATAAGATGCAAAAGTATTTTAGGTTAGTTCGGTTCGGGCTACAGGGCATTTTCGCCTTCATTATAATTTAGTTCAGTTTATGCGGGTATTTCTCCTCGAGCTATCATAACAATGGCATGGCAAGCCAAAACATGCAAAATATAATCAAATCTGAAAATTTCGGTTTTATTCATGATTTCCTTGGGATAAGGAGCTTGGTAGAGGAGTAGAGCTTAAGACATAAGGTTCGTTTCGTACTTTAGGTTTGAAAAACTTGTTAAGCATATACTCTGGTTATTTGAGAATGTTCATAATGAGTTATAGTTGAATCTTTTTTAGTACCTCAATGGAGAGCTGGGCAATACTTGAGTAAAAAAGTACTGAAGTACTACTTAAAGTACATTTTCATTACTTAAGACTTTTGAAATTCCCTACTTAGTAGTTGAATATTAGTATCCCCTCCCCCGATTTAAATGGTACTTTATTTACACGGTTTTTAAAATATGGATTTAAAAACAAAAAAAATTCTGCAGCCAATTTTTAATTCCATTAATGAAACAAATGATCGTGACAGTGATCCTGATGAAAAGGAGTCTGAACCAGTTGTGTTCATAGCAAAAGTCATCAGCGAAAGTCCTTCACGGAGACTTGAATTAGGTCGAATATTGTGTAATCATGTTCTACAAAATGACCCGAAAGTTGGACGAGCTTTCCTATTTCAGCGAGATATTAATAAACACTTAACTCAATATGAAGAGGTCTATAAAGATTTAAGAGGAGTCAGTACCAAGATTTGCAAGTTTCATACATTTTTCAATGCGAATTTCTGGCAAACTATTTGTACCAGAATAATGACTTATAGCTTAAATTAAAGATAACGAAGAGATCTAGTAAATAATGTCGAGAAAAATACAAAAAAAATTTATTGGAATGGAGATATGAGGTTGGAAACTTGTAAAAATTGATTTTTGTCAAATCAAATTTCTGTTAGTAGGTATTCTCATTTCTTTAGATTGTATCTGTTTTAGAAAGCTAAATCCTGGATTTAGCAAATAACGTCGAGTTTTTTCATTTTTAGTGGCGCTTTTTTTTAAATTGTTTAAGAGGAGTCAGTACTCAGCAAAAGATTCAATTTAAATACCAGCGAGCCTGTAGGCAATAAAATTTACTTACGTCGGTTTGTGTCCTGAAAGTGAGAAAATTCTTATAAAATTAGCCTAGGCCTAGACCAGGGATCGGCAAACTTATTAGCCAAGGGGCCAAACAAGTTCAGTACAACTTTTGAGAGCCAAGTCTGTTTATTGATAAACCTTTATTATAATTTAGGACTTTATTAAATTACGGGTGCACTGAGTAAAAATTAATTTCATATACTTCATAAAGATTTTATTCATTCATAAAAAATAATTAATAATTAAGGAATCCATAAATTTAAATCATGACGGTGACAAACATTTAATGCGAACAATGTCCTTGCATCTCCTTGAAAAGTTTGTTAATTTTAGGCGTGATTCCAGCTTCTGATCAATAATACGACTTTTCAGCTTACTTCTTGATAAGGTTCATGTTTCAAAAAAATTGTTTGCATAAACCGAAAAGGGAAAGAACAGTAAACGCGAGTTTTTTCAGCTGATCATAAGAATCAGGAATACTATTCCATGTTTTCCTTCTTCAGGTCTTTCAAAATAGACCACTTGCATTGTGAACTAAGCTCACATTTGTTCTTCTCCAATATTTCTGAATCAACACAAATTCACATTTAGAGCTCCATATTTCCTAGTTTTTTAAATCCAGTAATATTGTTTTTCAAAGTTACCAATTTCAATGCCAAAATTTCAAATCTGTTATCGAAGAATTAAGAACGTTTTTGACTAAAGTTTTTAAATTCCTGAAACCTGCTGAGAAATGCTTCCTTCATATGTATTTAAAATGGTTGTTTTGAAAAAGTATTTGTCAATAGAGGAATTATTTTCTTGGCGATGCTTCAGGAAACTCGGAAAGTGAAGCAAAAATGGATAATTTGTTTTCGACTGATATGACTTCTTCTAACATTGACAAACTGTGTTGTTTTTCCTTCTAGTTTATGACTAAGCTGATTTAGATGAGATGTAACGTCTACCATGAAATAAAAGTTTTGGATCCACTGATCGTTTGTTAGTTCTGGATAGTTAACAAACTTCTCAAGAAGAGATGCTTTGATATCTGGTAATAGGGTTGTGAAACGTTTTAAATGTTTCTTCTTGATAACCAACATACCTTGTTATGAAGCAGAAGATCAGCGTACTTACTCTCCATTTCAACTAACTTTCTTTCTTGCATCACCAACAGGATATTTAGTGCTAAATGCTGAATGTTTTTTTGTAAAGTGTCTCTCCGAATTTGACTTTTTGTTATTTGCAATTTTTCCTTACAAATAAGATATGTCGGATGGCCATTTAAGTTTTGAATAAACGCGAAAGTCTCGATCTGTTCAACTCTAAATTTATCGTTTTCATCTTCCGTTTTTCTGTGCTTCTCTTTGGTCGCTATGTCTAATTGGGCACATATAAAAATATTCCAAAATATATTTTTTTCAAAATCCACCAATACAAAATTATTATTATTTTTAAATTGAGGACAAAAATACCTATAGGATGTACAGCAACAGCAACTTTATTCATCAAGAAAGTACCATTGTAACACGCTTGCGAGCTTCAGACTCGATAATCGCTGTAGATAAGATGCGACTGCAGATTACATGCGACGAAACGGAATGGCAAATAATTAATTTTAGAAAATAAATGAGAAGGGAAGAAGTTTTCAGATTTTACGCTCATAAAAAGCTCCCGCACTTTTGTGAAGACAGGGTTTTCTGAAATATATATGTCCTAAAGTTGTTGCTGTAATCCTGATATTTGAACAGTACGTGCTTCTGTTTACATTCGTTTTGCTCGAAAGAGATTGAATGGGGGACTCGATGAATTTTATTAGTTGGAAATTTTACAACTCCTTTTGCTGCGTTGTTCAATGCGAAATTTATCTTTTTCTTGAAAAATTGAGGTAGTGTATCCCGATGTGCATTATTATGAATAGTTTGAAGCGATTTTGAGGGATTCAATTAGATTTTGTCCTGCGGGTAATTCTACGTTCTCTCAATTTTTGTTTGTAACTCGTTGTATTAGTCGCACTGCAATAATGCATAGCCAATTCTTTTCCTCATTCATGCAAAAGACATAAGTACAGGGTTTTCCAATAAGAGGTGTTATTTTAATTAGCCCGCTATTTCAGTAGATGTCACTTTTGGAGCTGTCATTTTTTGACATTTGACAAGTAGAAACTACGCCATTAACAAAAATGGAACGATATACGATTCAACAACGCATTGAAATTATTAAAATTAAATTATTAAAATGATCCGGAATTCCATCGAAACTCATCTTTAGTGATGAGGCCCATTTCCACCTAGATGGCTTCGTCAACAAGCAAAATTGTCACATCTGGGGCTCGGAAAACCCAAGAGATATTATTGAAAAGCCTCTCTATCCTCAACGTGTGACTGTTTGGTGCGGTTTATGGTCCCGCAGGGTCATTGGACCTTACTTTTTCGAAAATGAGGCTGGAGCAACAGTTACGGTGAATGGATTGCGCTATCGACAGATGACTAATGATTTTTTATGGCTGGAATTGGATGGTATTGATCTGGACAACGTTTACTTTCAACAAGACGGCGCTACGTGCCATCAAGCAACGAAACCATTGATCTTTTACGGGAAAAGTTTCCGGACCGTGTTATCTCTCGAAGAGGTGATCACAATTGGCCACCGAGATCTTGTGACTTAACACCTTGCGACCTCTTCCTTTGGGGCCACGTGAAAGAGAAGGTCTACGCCAACAGCCCAGCGTCGATTCAAGACCTCAAAGATGGAATTCGTGAGGCTATCGAGGACATAGGGCAGCCACTTTGCAATTTGGTTATGGAAAATTTCATGAAAAGGATATGGTCCTGTAGGCGTGGTCGTGGTGGTCATTTGGCTGATGTTATTTTCCGTTATTAACGGCATACCCTCCTTTTTACAATGAAATAAAGATCCGATCATTTATCTCAAAAAATGGCATTTTTCTTTCAATATCAAAATAACACCTCTTATTGGAAAACCCTGTAAATGACATTAGTTGTTTCTTTCTATAAAACACGAAAAATGTCCTATTTTGTTCGGCCTTCTTCCTATCTTCTTATTAGCCTCTTTGGTTGAAACGTACGAGTTTTCCCCACATTGCGTACAACGCAGTTATCTTCCGACCCATACTCTCGGCGCGTCTTTCACGCCTGCCCGTGGATATTTGTTCCAGAGCCGCACTTATTTGGCAAAAGAGCCGCATGCGGCTCGTCAGCCACACTTTGCCGACCTATGGCCTAGACCATAGACAACATAGAGACATCTAGCGTAAAATATAGAAACCAACAAGCGATAATTTAAGACGCAAAATGAATATTTGCAGTTCAAATAAATTGAAATTTTTTAACGAGAATTAGCTCTTCTAACTCCTCTTAACCAAAAACCAAACACAATTGTTAATTACGGATTTCATTACCAAGGTTCACCAATCTGAAATTGTTTTTAATTCATTTAATATCGAACTTGAATCGTATCAAGTATGTACATACTATCGAGTGATGAAGGTGACATCATACCAATCATTTAATTTATATTTCTTGTTTCTATATGAAAAAATGCGTTACATATATTTTGTCATTGTATGAATAACGGTCTATTTTTATGTTTTTTATGTTAAGATATTAATTTTACTTTACGTTGAAATAAATGACTGGATTAGGCACATTTTAGTTTGTTTTTGATTTACACAGTTTTACGTGATTCATGGTGCCCCCTCCCGTGATAGTAGACCATCCGATGACCAGTAAGACAGCCTATAACAAGTTAGTGTAGTTGTTGGAATTTAGCTCCTGAAAGTACCTATATCGTGGAATTTATTCGAACTTCTATAGGTGGAAACAAATTTTCATAAAAAGAATTTTTTTAATTTTCGGCATTTTTTGATGGTATACTTTCAGTAGTCAAAATTAATAGTGTATTTGGTAATCAGGGAAAATTTTCATACTGTTGTTTCTTTTTATGGAAATTTTTTGTCATGCAACTTTTTAGTGACTATCATATCGCCGTGGGCTACTTTAGTACGCACCCAGTGAGTAACTGTCCCCTCAAAAATTCATGTTTTATATCATCATTTATCAATATAAGAAGAGGCAGATGCGAATCATGTATTTGTCATAACGATATAGAAAATATCAATCAAAGAAACGCTATTGGATTCTTCCAATTTGGAGCGAAAATTTCACTTATTGTTTAATGAACAACGATTTTATTCAGAAAAATTCCTTTGATATTTCTATATGAATGTTGAACTATTTGATGATTAATTATACTACAGATTTTGAGATCCGCTATAACTTATAAAAGTACCAATATGAGAACATCAATTGAACTCGGAGAGAGATTTGCTGTAATGCCGCATTTACAATGCAGAGTAAAGCAGAGTGGAGCATTGTGAATTTTGAGTGTAGAGCGAAGCTGTTCAAAATGCAGCGCAGAGTGAAACTCGAACTTTGAAATTAAACGTAACAAATCACCATAACAACGCCAAATCAACAAGGAACTTTAAAATTAATATAACAAAATGCCATAGCGACGCCAAATTAACATGCTTCGGCTTGCCGTTGTCAAAATAATAAATTCGAAAAAGGAGACACCTGTTGCACCATCAGATTGCTTCGAAACTAGATAAAAATTAACGTAATTTTTCTGATTTTAAATCATGAACTTTACAAAAAAATACCTCTTGTTTTTTCTTTGGCATTCATAAAAAATACTCAACCAGAAAATAATATCAAAACATGTTAGTTACGACAAAAAGAAGTATGGAGCTTTTTCAACGCCATCTACATGCCAGTAGTTCGAAATTCCAGTTTGTAAGCTTTCGGAAATGCCAGCGTGAAATTAGAATAGAACCTATTTTCAACCAACTCCACTCTGCGCTACTCTGAGCCAAACAGAGATAGCCATATGCACTACTGCATGCGAAAAAGAGGATGCCAGTTGCCACTCTACGCTACTCTACTCCACTATGCATTATGAGTGCGGCATAATGCTTCATAATTTATATATTCCTTTCACACTAGTCACTATCGTTGTAGTAGCAGCCATATTTTTCAAAAAAGTTCCCTAAGTTTCTTCCTAGCTCTATAACGTTTCCCAAAACAATGGCAATGTCAATCAGTGTTGTAAACTCAAAAATTTGTTAGAAAGTAGACATAAGGAGAAACAAGAAGGAGATAGAAGGAGAATTTAAAAAAATTGATAAACTACATATACATACACGCGTTATTGCACAAACTACACTTACAATATTACTTATTATTATCACATTAACAAATAATATCAAATAAATGCTGCGCTTTTTTCTCGCTATATAGTCATTGTTTTAGTTACAATGATTAAGGGTTGTAAAAATTTACATTGAATTTGTTTCTCATTTTTCTTCTGGTTGGCTTAAAATTCATATATTTATTTATTTATTTATTTGAATCAGCCTACCGAATATAATAATCTTACAGACTTGCATAGCATTTTACGTAAACAAAGATTGTTCATTATAGCCTTATTAATCTACTTTTATAAAGTAAAATTAATTATCATAGAGGAACTAATAATTTTGTAAAGACAAAGCATTTTCGAAAATTACATTCTTAAATTTTTCTCTAGACATACAAATATCTACAAGTGTTGAGAAAGAATTGTAATTAAATACACAATTAGATATTGTGTTATGATAGCCATAATTGGTTCTATGCTGAGGAGCATACAACAAATCCTTTGAACGTATCGGTCTATAGCAATTAGAATGATTTTATTTTAAACGGAAACTTCACGACGAAGTTTCAAACTAGACAGACCAAGCAGTTTACATCTCACAGTGTCGTCATTTTGGTAATTTATTTTTCGTAGAACAAATCTACTAAATGCCTTTTGAATGGATTCAATACGATCAATATGTACGTTATAATATGGACACCAAACAATAGATGCATATTCAAGAATGGTTCTCACGATCGAAAAGTATAATGCCATGAAGGTCTGAATGTTACGAAAGTCTTTGGAGTTCTGCTTAAGGAAACCTAAACAACGTCTTGATTTAATGATAATAGTGTTAATGTGCATTGTAAACGACAATTTAGTGTCAAAAATAATACCTAAGTCCTTAATATCATTTGTTCGAGAAACTATAGCATGATTAATTTTATAATCATACAAGAAAGGACAAGAGATGCGATGAAAAGTAATAATTTTACATTTTGATATGTTAAGATATAACTTATTTTTAGAGCACCAATCAGAAAGTATATTGAGATCATTCTGCAGTAGTTAGCAATCGTTTAGAGAGTTTACTCTAAAGAATAGTTTTAAATAATCTGAAAATATTAGTCATTTGGCAAAAACAAAGCAAGTTGCTATATCATTAATGAAAAGCAGAAACAATAGAGGACCTAAGTGACTATCGTGAGGAACTCCCGAGGTGACCGTTATTACATCAGATATAATATTGCCGATCCTTACATATTGTTTGCGGTTATATAAATAGGCTACAATCCAGCTTAAAAAAGAGGACTGGAAGCCTATATTTTTCAATTTATGAATGAGAAGAGGAATGCTGATCTTATCAAATTTCTTCGAGAAATCTGTACAAGTAGTATTCACTTGAACACGATCTTCAAAAGCACTTATAGTATAGTTCGAAAATAATGTAAGATTAGTCACACATGACCTCCCCGGAATAAAGTCCATGTTGCTCAGGGACTATATATTCCTTAACTCAGCTAAGCTTAGAGTTAGCTATATAATCTAGTAATTTTGGTATGACTTTCATAACAGAGACTGGTCTGCAATTCTCTACAGTGCTTTTAGTGATTAATGAAATTTTCCACTACTCAAGAAAAGTACCGGTACTTAAGGATAGGTTAAAAATTTTGCATAAAGGATCGGCCAAAAAAACAGCGCAATTTTTTAGTAGCGAATGACATAACCCACCAGCATCTGATCTTGTGATGGAATCGAGATCATTGAGACCCTTCAAGACATCATGACCAACATCCAAAGGGGATGTATCAGTGTTAACGTGATATTCATCATCCAATTCACTAAAAGATTCATTACTATAAACAGATTTGAAGTAATAGGCAAAAGGATTGCAACTTAATTCGAGTCCTGCATTTTTAACAAGCCTTTTGTTTGTAAACACACGCGAATACTTGATGTATCAAATATATTTCTCAGTGCCGTTTTTATTAAATTTACTTGAGTAAATTTTTTTTCCATACTCGCAGAAGAATGAGGTAATGAGAATAATGAATATACAAAATTTATCAACTCTAGAATAATATAAAGCCAGAATGCCAAAATGCTTTAATTTCAAGTGTTTTATCTTCTTCTAATATGAAGTTGCTCAACATTTGATATTTATTATCAATTAGCTGAAGTTTATCACTGGGAACTAAATGTGACATCTCATTTAAGTATAAGCATAGATGGCACAAGAACTAGATGTCGCATGGCATATTAGAGCAGAGTATACATATTGTGAAATGGGTAGTGCTTTCTGGAATGGGCAACAACACGGTTTAGAGTATGCCGAGAGCAAATGTTTTTTTTAACAACAGTTTTGTATTCGTTTGATCGACCTCCTCAACCTCAGATACGAAAAAATATGAATCACTCGACGTACACATCAGTTCAAATGTTGTGGTCCATTCCGGAATGCAGCCATATAAATTTTGTATACTTTTTTGGTACTGCATGTGACATCTAGTTCTTGTGCCATCTATGGTATAAGGCAAGAAATAGAGCTGAACGTTTTTTTAATAATACTTTTTGGATTTATCGTTTCTAAATTAAATCTTAAAAATATCTGCTTAATGGATTCTGTGTAAAATTCACGGCAATTCACTTTAAAAGTAGTGATTCTGTGTTCATCTATAAGGTTACATAATAAGAATAAGTTTCCTTTTGCTCCCAAGTCCCAATACAAGTTTTTTTAATGTAAGAAATCCTCAATAATAAAGAGTCGATATTAAACAAATCTTTTTGAAATCCTTTTAAATAAAGCATTCCAGTATAGGTAGGTACTTACGGTGATATTTTTTATTTGATAGTACATACAAGCTATATAGCTTAGGACATTTTGCCTGATACAATTTCAGGCAGTCCAAGTTCTAAAAACATCAAATACAGTTTAGTGATCGGATCATTTAACATGTTAAAAATTGAAACGGCTGAAACAAATTTGTCTTCTTTTGTTGCAATGAAAAAATAAACCTTAAGTACGTCATACTTAGTACTAAGCAATCTAGA